>SKCR01028621.1:0-322276 GCA_019454045.1 Zanthoxylum bungeanum
TCTTGCAATGTTTCTTGTACTGACCCACATGGCTTGTACGCGGTTTCTTATCCTTGATTTGCAACTTAATCTTCGTAAATGTACTGTCGGTGGTGCCTGCAACCGTGCCATTTCCAGCAGCTGCTGCAGCCGCCGCCGCCTCCATAGCCCTTCTCGCCTTCCTTTTCCGAATCCCACACGCGTTGCATAGCGACTGCACCAACAAATGAATATTAATATTACTTTATTGAAATTTATCACTTAACTCAACCTAAAAATAATTTGAGAGCAGAAGTCGGCTGATATTTATATTTTATTTTCGTTTGTGAAATATTTTTTTCAATATTCTCCCTCATGTGTATAACGGTCTTTTGCCGATACGTCTCATGTGGGTACGTAGTGTGAACTCACTCAGTATATGAATTTGATTATGATTTATGTTGAAATTTATAAATCTAACTCAACCTAAAAACTAATTCGAGAGTATAAGGTTGCTCAATACTTAATTTTTTAAATTCTATGAGATATTTTCCTGTACACGCACTAGTATAGCAATCCAATGAAGTGTCCTAAAAGAGTATTGAACGGCCAGGGCCAAAGGGAAATCTAAAATTTTAAGAATGTCCAAAGAAATAAAAAGACAGAGGGAGAATGAGGAGAGAAACAGTAATAAATTAATTAAAGAACCTTGGGACCACGTGGACCGCTCCTCCAAAGGGGCGTTGTGGTCGTGTTACAATCTGAGCAGACTCTAATGGTGTTGTTACTGCTACTGTTACTGAAAGAATCGACTTCGCCATTGTCATGCATCTGGTTTTGAAGCTTTTGTGTAACTTTTACTGATTCATCGGTTGCTGTGGTGGTGCTATTATTATTGGAAGAGTTGATCATTTTATGCATAATCCTCATCTTGGAGGACATCCATTTGGCTGATGATGATGAAACGTCGTCGCTTGTGCTACTTCCTTCTCCAACTTCCCTTTTACGTATGGGAAGTTTGTTATTACTTATATTATTCATCTTATTATTATTAGCTTGAATTGAAATTTGAAGATCGCTTGAACAACCGTTAGCTATGCGCTGACCAACCTGAGAGATCAAAACAGTCATATTTAGACTATGCTTGAAAGTATTTAAAATCATATCAAAAATATTTTTTTAAAATTAAAAGTATTTGATATCTCTATATAATATATTTAAAAACGCTATTTAAATAATACTCACAAACTGAACATTACTAAAAATATGTAGTGATCAGATCATGATCATGAAAAATTAAAATCTCACACTTGTGTATTCATGATTCAAAGAAAGATCAAGTTATCAAGGTTGATGCAACAAAGATATAGTATACAATTTAGCATGCATATGTACCATCTATGATTATAATATGATTTGTCTGTGAATATTAAAATATTTAAAATTTCTTAACATTAGATTTAAAAGTAATAGTTAAATAGCACAGTAATACTGACGATTCTTTGATGAAGGGACACGAAATTGATCAAGGAACAAGATCAAAATTGAGATATTTGTAAAAGCAAATATAAAAGAACATACAAAAAATTATTTGACAAGAAAAAAAAATAATTAGAGAGTAAATAAATTAAAAAATGTGTCCTTGAATCTTGCCTTTTGACCATGTTGTTGTGATTCTCCCAACAAGTTGATCATTCTTTGTTCTTGAATTGAGTGGAGAAAAGTAGGGTAAGAGAGAGAATCAGAAGCCGGATTTGAAAAGCGTATTAGCTTCTGCAAAAGTTGATCATCTTTTTTGCTGCGCAATTTGAAAATAAGGATCAGAGTCAAGTGGTGGGTTCAAATAGACTGGAGCCATGTCGCCGATAGAGGGAGAAAGCTGTTGCTGTTTGTCCAGCGAAGATGGGGGCAATATGAGATAGGGCAAAAAAGAGCCTAAATAGTAGCGGTAAGGCTCTCTTATAAAGCAGAAACAAGAAAAAAAAAGTGATGATTAATGTCTTTAATGGATACTCATTTAATACAGAATCAAATTAAATTATGATTTTAAATTAAATAATTTTTTATACACACAATCTCTTTTTATTAGTTTAAAATTATAGTTATGTACTCATAAAAAATATATCTATCTATCGGTACTCAAAAAATAAAAAATAAAAAATAAAAAAAAGGAAAGAAGAGGCTGAAAGACATTCACGTGACTTCATGCAGCCCAAATAAAAACAAGATACACAAGACAAATTAAAAGGAGGTGTTGAATGCAACGACTCAACGTCCCTCTGCTCTGTTTGATGAAACATAACCCTATCTTGAAATCCATGCGCTCATACTACCTACTTACGTGAACATGTTATATTGAGTGGATTTCGATAGTGTACAACCCGGTTCGCATGGACCCGTTTCACTTGGCAGCCCACAAGAAAATATTGTGGATAAAAGATTGATCGGTATATCTGGACTGTAAACATATAGTATGAGCCCACTTTTACATGAGCATTGTTATGATACCATATTATATTATTTAGCTTGAGTTAGACCTATGAATTTGCCGTTTATATTATTTTTAACTCTCCTTTATCACACATATATACTCTCTTTTGGTTCTTGAAGAATTTAAGTTGTTATGCCCTACACTATCACATGCCTTTATTTGTCCTTTGAGTTCAAATACACATTAATACATTATTTATAGGTTTAATTCAAAAAAGTGCAACTCGTAAATATGATTATGTGGCATATAGGAGAGCTAGACTTGCTACATGTAACGTTCTTGCTAAGATGATATAAAAGAAGCATCGGCGGAATCAGGATCGTTTGGTTCAATAACGGGTTATAAGACAAAACTTTTTAAGTAGGGGTGGGCATCGGATCCGATCCGATCCGATTCGATCCGATTTGATCGGATCTGATCTGATCCGATTTGCAAATCCGAACGAATCCTGTTGGTCCGGTTCGACGAATTTCGGATCGGATCGGATAAAATCGGATCGGATCCGATCCGATTTGCAAATCCGAACGAATCCTGTTGGTCCGGTTCGACGAATTTCGGATCGGATCGGATTTCCGATCCGATCCGATCCGCTCGTTTTTTTTTACTCAAACCCACCGAATTCGGATCGGATCGGACCAATCCGATCCGAAATATGATGATTTCGGATCGAATTGGTCCGATTCGAATTCGGATCGAACCAATCCGATCCGATCGATAATTATCGGATCGGATCGGATCGAGTTCGATTGTTTGATTCGATCTGATCGAATCAAACAATCGTGGGCATTTCGGATCGGATCGGATTCGGATTCGGTCTGATCCGATCCGAATCCGATAATGCCCACCCCTATTTTTAAGTATGACATAACATGGAATCGGTAAAGCTTAAAGGGCCAAAGAGAACTATAATAGATAAATACCAAATTTTAGTTGGATTACATATAAAGCAAGGGGCAAACATAAAATATACATAAAAATTAATAATTTTCAATATATAAATATCAATTGGTACTGTTGATAAAATATATTTTTGTTTGATTTATAATTCACTGCCGTAACACATTATAACTCTTACCATGAAAGATATTTAGAAGAGTCTGTGATTGGGTGTTGAATCTTTTTACAAATTATAAATAATAGCTATTAAATATGAATTTATATGTTATTAAATTTTAATTATTTATTACTTTTAATACATATATAAAAAAAATATTATAACAAATTTAGTACAAAGAATGGAGAGATGGATTGCATTGGAACATGCATGTTGTGCTCTTAGTCTTGCCAAACCAATCAATTGCTTGGACAGGCCCAAGATGGTGACAGCTTCTGTTGTTTTTGCATAAGAGAAATAAAAGGCCTTCATGGAACCACCTAAAAGGCCATGTTCAGAGGCCCTAAGTTATCTTAAGTTTTTGGGTTTCAAGCGAGAATTTAAAATATGACCATCACTTATTTATAAGAGATTAAAATATATATATAAGTTATACTGTTAACTTGAAAATTATAATTTCTTATTTGATGTCATAATTTGAAGTCAAATTTTAGAGTCTTAACCAATTAGATATGTGAATTGTCCACGTGGCCGCTTCTAATCATATTTTCCCTTTATATATGTGGATCAACCCAAGGATCCAAAACAAATTAAACTAATATAATATAGTAAGATGTAAAATATTCAAATTCAATTTCATTTACGGGATATTTTGGAGTTTACGTCTCCAATGTTATTCAAACACAGTACAATTTGTGTGTAGAAGAGAGAGGTTGCTGATCTTCATTATCTAAATTCTAGTTAATTCAGTCCACAGAGTCATATTATCCTAAGAATATGTGAAAGTTTGACAAATTGAATTATTGAAAAAGATGAAAAGACTGAAACTGAAATTTGTTAACCTCAAAATATAATAAGTGAATCACAATGTTCCTTGCTTTGGCATCATCCAAGGAAAATGCTTCGTGTATCACATTTTCACCAGTACATAATTTTCACATTAAAATTTGAATCCAGTTGGGCGGAGTTACCACAATTTTTTTATAATATTTTGTCATGTTTATTTTAAAATTAGAGACGGAATAATATATGGATAAATTAATAATAATTATTAATTATTATATATTAAAAAAAAAAAAAAAAAACTTAGCACGGAATCGAGGTAAGATGAAGAATCATGCTACGTGTGAGATCTAAGAGTCGCACTTAAATTTGAACTAAGATTAGATTATGACGCATGTTTTGATAAAGACATTGTCATTTGTCAATGATTTGCTTGCCGATTCGATTGAGCTACTTGACTCTTGTCTTTGTAGGCCAAATGCCCCATCATAATCTGCGGTACATATGACTCAGCCTTGATTAATTGATTGTGTCATTGCATATATATAATGGAGATTAGACAAAGACGATCAAGTGGGCTTCTGATTTTATTTCTATATTTTCATTTTTGTGAAATCAAATTAAGCTTGTTAGTGCCTGGATTTCGAAATGGTGATATGAAATTAGGGGTGTGCATTGCCGGGTTGGGACTCAATCCACCTAACTCATAAATAGTGCGGGTGGGATTTTTCAATCCAATTCGACTCACACAATCACCGCAAGTACTGAGTTGAGTTTTATAGATGAAATATAGTTTTATATTTAAAAAAAACTAATTAAAATTTCAATAATTCACCTTCAAAATAATAAATACATGTATAAGAAAAAGAAGAAAGATTAAAATATAAAATTCATTCATATAATATTAAAAATATCGTAAAAAATAAATAATAAATAATTGCATTTTGAAAATTCCCGCGTTAATTAGCCTAACCAAACCCTCACATGTTTCAAGTGACCCGCTGGTCGGGTTGGATTTATGGTGTATATATAATACGATACATTTGAAGGGGGCAATGAATGGTGTATATTTCGACTTTATTCATTTTGAATGCCAACAGTAAGAATGAAATAAAATAGCAACAGCATTTCTTTTCCAAAAAAAAAAAAAAAAAAAAAATTGAAATATGAAGAGGAACAGACAGGAAAAAAGCTAGTTCCAAAATGCTTGGTCCAATGGGTTGAGTCTTGTATTGTCAGTTGAGAGTTCATAGTTCAACTCATTGAAACAATATTTATAAGAGTATGAGACATCATTGAGTTTTATCTACTCAGACCGGGATCCAATGACATCTGATATGAGATGAGAAGAGATTTTTCCATATTTGAAAAAAGGAAAAAAAAAAAAAAAAGCAATGCAATTTTAAAGTTGAAGTAAGATAAAAACATTTATTAAGCGATTTAAAAAAATAAAGGCTAAAAATATCACTTTTAAACTCATGTGTTTTTTGTTGACTGTTTAAACACTTTTAATATAGTATTAAATATATCATGAATAAATCAAGTGTTAATTTTCAAACCCTCCTGGCCTCCTCATGTGGAGGTGGTATATCATGTGCCGAGTGTATATGTCATGTGAGTGGGCGTCAGAGAATTAAGTTGTCATTTGGCAAAAAAAAAATACTACTACCAAACATGAGGCTACAATATTTTTATAAAAAATAAAATCCCTATAAAAGATAATAATTTGCAATAAATAAGAATAAAAACCCATTAAAAAGATAATAGAATGAAATAGTGTGAACAAAATATGAGATTGTTATTATAATGTCTGATTGGGGTTACGTTTGGTATAACTTTTCAAATAAAACTTACATTAGAAAAACTTTTAGAATTATAGTTTTTGACCCCCAAAAAAATGTATTTGCTAAGTTACCTCTAGGTATTTGATACCCTTTGCCTCATATTGGGTGCTTGTTTGGCTGCCAAGCGCAGCCAACAAGCACCCAATCACTTTAAAAAATGAAAAAAACTTGAAACAATCGTTGCAATAAAAAAAAATATTAATTTTTTAATATATGAAATGTAAAATATTAATAAAAATAAAAAAAATAAAAAAATATATTGCATGTTATTACTAAAAGTTACAAGTATAATGGTTAAAGTTGTATGTTTATTGTAAAAAGTTTCATATTAGAAAATATTTTATATTTATTGGCACAAGTTGCATATCTAATGGTATTAGTAGCATGTGCAATAATCATAGTTACATGTGCGGTTTTCGAGACATAAACAATTGTATGTTATAGATAAAAATTACAAGTTTAATGGTTGAAGTTGCATGTTTATTGTAAAAAATCTCATATTAGAAAATGTTTCATGTTTCATGTTTATTGTTGAAATTGCATGTCTAATGATATTAATTGCATATTCAATGGTCATATTTACATGTGCGATTTTCGAGGCATAAATAATTACATGTTATTGTTAAAAATTGCAAATCTAATGATTGAAGTTACATGTTCATTGAAAAATATTTCATATTAGAAATATTACATATTTATTGGTGAAAATTATATGTCTAATGGTATTAGTTACATGTTCAAAGGTCATAGTTACAAGTGTAGTTTTCGAGGCATACGAAATTGCATGTTATTGTTAAAAATTACACCTATAATGGTTGAAGTTGCACGTTCATTGTAAACAGTTTCATATTAGAAAACGTTTCATATTTATTGGTAAAAGTTGCATGTCTAATGGTAATAGTTGCATGTTTAATAGTCATAATTACATGTACGATTTTTCGAGGCATACAAAATTGCATGTTATTGCTAAAAACTGCACGTTTAATGGTTGAAGTTGCATGTACATTGAAACAAGATTCATATTAGAAATGTTTAATATTTATTGGTATAAGTTGCATGTTCAATAGTGATAGTTACATGTGCGATTTTCGAGGCATTCAAAATTGTACGTTATTGCTAAAAATTACACGTCTAATGGTTGAAGTCGTATGTTCATTGAAACAAGTTTCATATTAGAAATGTTTAATATTTATTGGTAAAAGTTGCATGTCTAATGGTTTTACTTGCATCTTCAATGATGATAGTTATATATGCCGTTTTCGAGGCATTCGAAATTGTATGTTATTGTTAAAACATGCACGTCTAATGGTTGAAGTTGTATGTTTATTGAAACAAGTTTCATATTAGAAATGTTTAATATTTATTGGTAAAACATGCATGTCTAATGATATTAGTTGCATGTTTATTGGCGATAGTTACATGTACGGTTTTCGAGACATTCCAAATTGCATGTTATTGCTACAAATTGCATGTCTAATGATTGAAGTTGCAAGTTCATTGTAAAAAGTTTCATATTAGAAATTTTTTCATATTTATTGGTAAAAGTTGCATTCTAATGGTATTAGTTTCATATTCAATGGTCATAATTACATGTGTGATTTTCGAAGCATAAGTAATTGCATGTTATTACTAAAAATAAAAAGTCTAATGGTTGAATTTGCATGTTCATTATAAAAAGTTTCATATTAGAAAATGTTTCATCTTTATTGTTAAAAGTTACATGTCTAATGGTATTAATTGCATATTCAATATTACATGTGTGATTTTCAAGGCATATGCAATTGCATGTTATTGCTAAAAATTGCAAGTGTAATGGTTGAAGTGTTGGGGTTTTAATGGGAATATCGGTAACGCAGCGGAATCGCGGAAAATCAAAATTTTCCGATTTCAAAAATTTTTCTCGGATCAATCAAATAAACTTATTTATTTAATTATCCAATTATCAAATTCTAAAAAATTACACAAGAGATCAAATTTCTTGGTAATTACCGAATTGCCCCAAAACTTTATAAATTGATCATTTTAGTCTAAAAGTTTTCAAATATAATTTTGGATGATTCTAAATCATTTCTAAAATGTTTTTCAACACATATAATGCATCAAAATCAGATTTCACACAAATCCCCAATTTTTGAGCAATTCCGTGAGCACCCCAAAATTTCCAATTAATTGCAATTTGGTCCCTTTGCTCAAAACATGCCAAGATCAAATCCAATTAACCTAAAATTTTACATGAATCATATTAATACCATAATACATCACATATATGAAAAGCCCCAATTTTGGAGTGGGTTATGAACCCTAATTTTTTAATTTCATCAAATTGTCCAATTTCACAAAATTTACAAAATCCAACACTTTAATCCATTCAATACTTCACCAATCTAGCCTCACCACTTTGAAACAACTCTAGAACAATTCTAGGTCACCAAGGAGTGGCTTATTAACTCTATAATGGCAACTTTGATTTTCAAAGAATCAAAAGTAAGCTTTAAAACAAGTTTAAGCTCACTTACATGCATCAAAACGAAAGAACTATAATAGAAGGAAGAACATCAAAGCAACAAAAAAATGATGCCAAGAATGTTAGAAACCATTTCCATGTTGAAAGCTTTAAAGAAAAACTTACAAAACTCAAAGATTTCCAAGCTTTTTCCTTTTGCCTTCAAGCTTTTCTCTCAACTTCTTTTATGTTTATTTTTGTCTCAAAATGAACTGTTTAAACCCTGAAAATGAAACAAAACAATATATACTTCACAAAAATAGCCCTGGCCGAAGTTGGAAGCAAAATAAATAAAAATATCTATATATTTTTACTTTGTTTCATTTAAAGCTTTAATCAACTTGCATTTGCTTTTTATCATTACACTTTAATTATTCCAAACAAGTCAACAATGGCAACTAAAGCATTTATAAAAATATCACAAACTTAGGATATTATATTCTTAATTAATTTAATTATTTAACAATTAAATAATTAAATTATTATTTAAATAAAAATATTTTAAATATATGTATAATATTTACTTTAAATATTCAAATACATATATATTTATGATATATGTCAAATATCACAATTTGACATTTAATTAATGTGTATTTAACAAAATCTATCATTAAGTACAAATACACAATAATTAAGAAATGACTATTAGGTCATTTCGCATGTATTTTTCGTTTAACCTTTAAACGACTTATAAATAATCAATATTATTCATAAATGTTGCCCTAGTGCTCTACGAGTATATTTCATTAGTGAGATTCTCTAGATTCATGTATATCCGTCACAAAATCTAATTTCGTGTCCATAATTTACCCACCCGTAAATCATGACGACCACAGATATACTAGCTGAATCATACAGGTCGAGGTCATTGCATACGTATAATCCCTCCATCACATGTATCCGGATAATCCCAAAGATATAGATGTAAACGTCAAATCTCTATAGGTATTATCCCGTCGACGATTCTATTAGCAATATATAAATAACATTCAGAACTGATTTCCGAAGTATACTATGGCCATAGATTTAACTGATTGCTAATCACATATAGACTACATATGCTCTGTACACAGAACTGACGGATCCTATCTTGACATACACACGATATCCTGAGGATCAGTCCACACCCAACGAACAGGCGGAGGTCTGATCTAAATAGATCGGTGACATGACTGCCATCTAAGTGTGGAGGATGTCTCATACATCCACAGTGGTATCTCAAGTCGAATGACCACTATGCTACTCAACCCGAGAAGATTCTTATTGACGTTGGTGTACCATCCATTAAGAATCTTCGGTGAGTCGTTCAATGTTTATCCACTATAAACACCTACACGTCTATACGAGTCTCCCTAGACTCATGGTTCATTGGGATAAACCATCGGACCAAGTCTCGATATACGACATGTATTGGTCTCAACGAATTTGACTAACCGACCTATGTTAGTGAATCTTGACCAGGAAATATATTTGATAATATACATTTAACAGTGACACTTCCCAATGTCAATTACAAACTTCATTTGTAACTGTGTACTGCAATTATATTATCGGGCCTTTGTCTAATATATACATATCACTAAACCATATTTAGTTTCAATCTAATCGTAATCAGATTGAATACGTATATAAAAACAAGAGGTGCAACCATAAATAAGTAATATTATGGAAAAATGGATGTTCGTATTCATGAATCAGACATAAATACAGTCCGGATTGGCGCTTTGAGCACCAACCCCAACAATTTCTCCCACTTGCTCTAGTGCCAATCCATGATATCATATACACATCTCAATGTGTATCGTATGCACATGGCCCTCAAAAGCTCACCCAGTACTCAAGAGGTAGGCAACAAGCAACAGGCCCGCTATGACATATTGAGTTTGTCAAACAAACTCCATCGTTCCCATAGCCATCATCATTCATATTTTGTAGAATCTAAATTATACATTAATATGACTCTGATGCTACATCAGTATTGTGCTACAACTACTGAGTTGTCCAAGTATTTAGGGATCAAATCTGAAATACTATGCGGACAACCGCAAGCACAACACCAATATAAAACTTCTAATTTATAAGGTCACTATGCAACTTCATAAGTCAATACTTCATAAGTTGCATCTAATTCCACTGAATATTAGAATCCTTCGTGACACTCCCACTGCATCTTTTGTGACTCTTTATGACGTAGACTGTCTAACGTCATAATTAGTCTCAAAACTAATATGACTCTAATGGTTGCAGACTGTATTCTCCATGAATTAGAAACTCGTTCTTAATATCTCAAATATCACAAAGAATGTGTTTCAAGATCCATCATATGGTTTATATGATATCAAAATAACTCGTAACAATTACGATTAAATTGATATCTTTAATCGCACATAAGAAAATATTCATTATGTCATCATCAAATGATACATAAGATTGATTAGACATTCTAATCAATATTCTTTCAAAAAGGAATCATCATTTACGAAAGATGAATACTATATAAAAGACACACATTAACTGTCAAACAGTTATACTAACTGTCATACAGATAGCCTTGTTGTGTCTTTTGTTAAATCATATCTAATGCACGACTAATAGGAGTATCTCACAAGTCTCTAAAGTTTTATATCTTATATAAAACTTTATATCAAATATAACAGAGACTACTCTCACTGCTTTCACGGAGTAAAGAAGACTTAGGTAAACCTTTTACCTTACAAACATCTCATTATTACTATAATAATGATAATGTTGTTAGGATATATAACACTAGAAAGTAATTTATACGCTCCCACTACCCTTCAAACACATATGTATTCTCTATACTTTGACAGGATCAGACAATCTGATTATCAAAAAACAGAGAACACAGATTTCCGGAAGACTTATCCGAGTCTACAATAGGCTCTATAAGCTAGAACACTAAACTGCGATCTCAGCAGAACACAAACTCTAGGGCCATTCCAGAATGGACTCTTCAAACAAAGAAATCACAACTGATCTCTTATCTGAATAAGTCATTCAAAAATGCCACTTTGCATTCTTTAGCCAAAATGTACAGTTTAATATCAACATTAACCAACAGATCTTAAAATTTTCAATTAGTGTGACTAGAGACAAGTTTCCTCAGAATCTACAATAGATTACTGAGTATAATCTTTCTCACTGTCATACTATAAAGGTCAAACCTTTAATAAGCTCACACCGCTTTCGCTGCGCAAACAATTAGCACATATCATGAACTAATTCATAATGAAAGCGTTAATCAAGTTCAAAACTTGATCGTAGTAGGCTATGAATATCTTAGATCTATGGTTCAATGGTGAACTTCCAGAATCGATATCAATATCGCTTCCATTATAAGTTATAGGATAATTTTCTTCGGTAAGAAAACAACAGAACCATTAAGTATCAAATACTTGTAAATGATTCTGTTATCCTATTGGACTTGTACAGAAGATGTATAAGGGTTGTTTCATTTTATTAATTACGTAGTTCCATTTATAATTTATCATTCTCACATTTGACTTCAATAAGTCAAGTCTTTTCTACAATAATTAACATCTGATGTTACACACCAAGTAATAAAACAATTTTATTACTTAGGATCGTAGGAAAGATATTCTATTAAATAGAATACAATATTCTATAAATAGAATAAATGATAAACTTTTACTTATACCTCCGAGGTGTAAGTAATTTCCATTATATAACTATTATATAAAATAAATATTCAAATCTCAAACTTTTCAAGATTCAAATTTTCTAGCTATACATATCATATATGTAACTGTAGAAATTAATGGAACCTAAATTAAAAAGATGAACTAGTGTTACTGGAGTATAACCCCAAGAATATTGAAACTAATTCGGCAACATTCAATATCAAACGAATCAAATCATATAAGATTCGACTGCTCCACTACTCAATTCCATCAAAATGGAATCGTGGAAGAATAGTATTGAATAAGAATCATATTCATTGAAAAACCTTAGAACTAATTGCTTTAAATTCATATGTTTGATCGTATCAAAGATCTTTGAACAATTCAAAGACATGTAATGAATTTTAAGGATAGAGTTCTCATAAAACTTCAGATTGAATATATTTGAACAAGTCAAAAATGTTCAACCTACGTTTCATCAGAACATATAGAAAGTTCTTGATCATTTCAAGACGTTCAATATGTGTTCTTTCAGAAACACGTAACTAAGTTATGACAATTCATAAATTAAGTTGCGAAGTAAAGAAAACTACCTTAAGCAATTACAATTTATTAAACTACATACATCCAATGTATCAGTTAAATAAATCTTGTGGTCCAATGATAATCATTGGTTAAACGAAATCTTAACCCCTTCCCGAATACAATATTCGTTAAATGGATAAGGATATGTGGTGTGATCTCGTATCAAACCATCCTTTACCATACGGAATAAGCATCCAATGCTTAAGTGATAAAATCTCCTAAAGCACCGTTCTAAATTATTTACTTTACCGAATAATTTTTCTTAATGTTTATCTAGGTCAATGACACTACTTGTTATATTTAAAATATTTATAACAATTGTTTATAAAGAACAAGTAACTATCCAATAGTCGCAAGTTCCGATATCAAATATCAAAACAATCGTTAACTAATATTTTAAATAACTAGACGGGAGATCTGGTATCAAATACCTATAGTTGTAGTATTGTGAAAATCGATATTTTCTATACAGAACTATACGTATCTCCTTTCCTTAGTTTTACTATTTGCATTCAACTATTCACAACAGTTGCAAATAACTGATTAGCAAATTGTGTCAGACACATTGCCTCTAAAGGTTATTAAGGCTAAGAAACGTCATTACTAGATAAACAAATACCTAATGGGACTTTCTTAATGCCAGTCAAGAATCTCGAGACATGAACTAATTCAAGTCAATTCTTATTGCATAAGAAACTATTCTCACTAAAGTATTATATCCTAAAAGGGATATCTATCTAGATTATCTATCATGACTTAGAAACTAAGTCATTAACCATCTTGATTTTTGAAGAAAATCAGAACAACAGTTCCCGATGGTTTAGACCAATCTAATAATATCATAGTCAAGTAGTATCTAGAACCTATTCTAGAATAATTGCAACCAAGAGTCAAGTCAGATAACATATCAAAATATGTGTGCAGTAAATAAAAGTTCAATTCTATATAAAAAATAGAATAAGGAAACAAACAAGTGGCAATTTCCATAATAATACACACTGCCTAAGTTATGGAATATTTAAACTTAGCAGTGCCTCCCACTATTTTACGTAATACCGTAATCCCCAACGGAAAAATGAGAATTCAATAATTAAATCGAATTCCATAATGGGAAGAGGAACCATGAATATATTTTGACTCACAGCAGAGGCACAGTCTCGCCTACGTATATTCATATGTAGACAACTCATTGTCAATCACTCACTAGTGACTCCTGGGTTTCCGGTCCTGGTCGTTTCTCGTTGTCGCTGCTAAGGCAGGCCCACAAGGAGACGTACCAAGGTTAAACTAGTCAATGATAAACTCAAGTTACTTGCGTAACCCTGACAGCTAGGGCACGTTCAGGATTCCGCTTTCGCTTGAATTTATCTAGTATCTAATATACATCCGGCATAAATAAATCTCTATCGGCTACACCCTCACAGCAGAGGCACGGTCTCGGATGTAGTCACGGAAAAATATTTCTAAACCGTATTGACAAGACGGACCAAGAAATAAGTATTCAAAATACTAGTTACTTTAAAACTTTATTAAGCGAGTATATTCCATAAAATGTCATACATTTTAAATTTAATCAAATTAAAAGAAAGCATGCATGTATCAAGTAAAGAAAAGAACAAACATTAGATTTTTAAAGGACTAATCATATCGGGGTGTCCAGAATCAGACTCGCTCTGATACCATTTTGTTGGGGTTTTAAGGGGGAATATCGGTAACCTAGCGGAATCGCGGAAAATCAAAATTTTCCGATTTCAAAATTTTTTCTCGGATCAATCAAAAACATTTATTTATTTAATTATCCAATTATCAAATTCTGAAAAATTACACAAGAGATCAAATTTCTTGGTAATTACCAAATTGCCCCAAAACTTTGTAAATTGATCATTTTAGTCCAAAAGTTGTCAAATACAATTTTGGATGATTCTAAATAATTTCTAAAATATTTTTCAACACATATAATGCATCAAAATCAGATTTCACACAAATCCCCAATTTTTGAGCAATTGCAGTGAGCACCCCAAAATTTCCAATTAATTACAATTTGGTCCCTTTTGTTCAAAACATGCCAAGATCAAATCCAATTAACCTAAAATTTTACATGCTTCATATTCATACCATAATACATCACATATATGAAAAGCCCCAAATTTGGAGTGGGTTATGAACCCTAATTTTTCAATTTCATCAAATTGTCCAATTTCACAAAATTTACAAAATCCAACACTTTAATCCATTCAATACTTCACCAATCTAGCCTCAACACTTTGAAACAACTCTAGAAAAATTCTAGGTCACCAAGGAGTGGCTTATTAACTCTATAATGGCAACTTTGATTTTCAAAGAATCAAAAGTAAGCTTTAAAACAAGTTTAAGCTCACTTACATGCATCAATCTTTCACACAAGTTCTCAACCAAATAAACACAAACTATAATAGAAGAAAGAACATCAAAGCAACAAAAAAATGATGCCAAGAATGTTAGAAACAATTTCCATGTTGAAAGCTTTAAAGAAAAACTTACAAAACTCAAAGATTTCCAAGCTTTTTCCTTTTGCCTTCAAGCTTTTCTCTCAACTTCTTTTATGTTTATTTTTGTCTCAAAATGAACTTGTTAAACCCTAAAAATGAAACAAAACAATATATACTTCACAAAAATAGCCCTTGGCCGAAATTGGAAGCAAAATAAATAAAAATATCTAGATATTTTTACTTTGTTTCATTTAAAGCTTTAATCAACTTGCATTTGCTTTTTATCATTACACTTTAATGATTCCAAACAAGTGAACAATGTCAACTAAAGCATTTCCAAAAATATCACAAACTTAGGATATTTATATTCTTAATTAATTTAATTATTTAACAATTAAATAAATATTTAAATACAAATATTTTAAATATATGTATAATATTTACTTTAAATATCCAAATACATATATATTTATGATATATGTCAAATATCACAATTTGACATTTAATTAATGTGTATTTAATAAAATTTATCATTAAGTACAAATACACAATAATTAAGAAATGACTATTAGGTCTATTCGCATGTATTTTTCGTTTAACCGTTAAACGACTTATAAATAATCAATATTATTCATAAATGTTGCCCTAGTGCTCTACGAGTATATTTCATTAGTGAGACTCTCTAGATTCAGGTATAACCGTAAAAAAATCCAATTTCGTGTCCATAATTTACCCACCCGTAAATTATGACGACCACAGATATACTAGCTGAATCATACAGGTCGAGGTCATTGCATACGTATAATCCCTCCGTCACAGGTATCCGGATAATCCCAAAGATATAGATGTAAACGTCAAATCTCTTTAGGTATTATCATGTCGACGATTCTATTAGCAATCTATAAATAACATTCGAAACTGATTTCTGAAGTATACTATGGCCATAGATTTAACTGATTGCTAATCACATATGGACTACCTATGCTCTGTACACAGAACTGACGGATCCTATCTTGACACACACAGGATATCTTGAGGATCGGTCCACACCCTACGAACAGGCGGAGGTCTGATCTAAATAGATCGGTGACGTAACTGCCATCTAAGTGTGGAGGATGTCTCATACATCCACAGTGGTATCTCAAGTCGAAGGACCACTATGCTACTCAACCCGAGAAGATTCTTATTGAAGTTGGTGTACCATCCATTAAGAATCTTCGGTGATTCGTTCAGTGTTTATCCACTATAAACACCTAAACGTCTATACGAGTCTCCCTAGACTCATGGTTCATTGGGATAAACCATCGGACCAAGTCTCGATATACGACATGTACTGGTCTCAACGGATTTGACTAACCGACCTGTGTTAGTGAATCTTGACCAGGAACTATATTTGATAATATACGTTTAGAAGTGACACTTCCCAATGTCAATTACAAACTACCTTTGTAACTGTTTACTGTAATTATATTATCGGGCCTTTGTCTAATATATACATATCACTAAACCATATTTAGTTTCAATCGTAATCAGATTGAATACGTATATAAAAACAAGAGGTGCAACCATAAATAAGTAATATTATGGAAAAATAGATGTTCGTATTCATGAATCAGACATAAATACGGTCCGGATTGGCGCTCTGAGCACCAACCCCAACATGAAGTTGCATGTTAATTGAAACAAGTTTTATATTAGAAATGTTTAATATTATTAGTAAAAGTTTCACGTATAATGGTTGAATTTATAAGTTCATTGTAAAAAATTTCATATTAGAATATGTTTCATATTGAATGCATGTTGAATGTGTTAGAGTTGGTGCTCTGAGCGCCAATTTTATTATATATTTCCTTGTAAATATTAATGTAACATTTTATTATGAATAAAATGAACAGTTTCTTTTATATAACTTCTTCTTTAATATAGTAAAGACATAACCGACCTTAGAATGATTAGTTATGATATTATTGCAAAAGCGTCGCAACTGACATTGAGTTGTATCATGACGTTGTCATTCTTAGAATGTTCCCGGTCAAGGTTTACACTACTTGGTCAGTAAAGTGAACCCGTTGAGACTGGTACATGTCGTATATTGGAATCTTGGATTCCGATGGTTTCTCAGTGAACCATGAGTCTTGGAGACTCGTATAGACGTGTAGGTGTTTATAGCGGATAAACACTGAACTGTTGGACAATTATGACCCATAACATCACTATTTGTTAGAGACATGGTATTTTTTTGTACAAATTAACTATGTGACAAAGGAAATTGCTCTTTTATCATTTTGTAATTGGATTACTTGGATATATAAATGATAAAAGTTCATATGATTAGTACAGGATTAATAAGATATGAGACAGTATTAATCCACGAAAGGTTTAATCATTAAATATCCCTAGTCGTAGTCTTATCGAGACTGGACATCGATAATGCGGAATAGACTAGTATTACACTTGTGCGTGTTATGGAAGCTTAACGACATAGTTCTCATATATTTAAGTATTGGATACTTATGCAAGTGTGATAAGAGGTTCAGTTAGCCGTTGGACCGGGAACAGTTTCACTCTGGATAGACCCCTCAGAATCCCATTGGTAGTATGACTATGTGTCTATGGGAATCCGAATCAGGGTAGGTGTATGTGGTTTAACCTGAGACTTGCATCACTAATGCTTGCGACAATCAATATACTTTGGTTTTGGTCGTCCAGAGTTTTAACAGGTTCTGTGTATGCCTCTTCTGGGTTTATTGAGAATCGTAGTGTATTGGGTGTGATGTCAAGATGGAAGTATCACTTCAGTCATATAGAGATGATGATCACGCATGATACATAACTAGTAATCTTAAATGTTGCAGCTATCAGGATAGTATGACTAGGTCATGATTATCCGATTACATAGACTAGTTGCTAGTGATCCGATATATGCTTCATACGGGGCAGACACAATTCCAGCCCTAGGCCTAGCATGTGACATCCGATACTGGATCGTATTACGTAATACATTATATACTACGCCTGATACATATTATATATTCCTCGTTGAATATTTATGGAGAATTGGGTAGGCACAGTGCTTTGCTAGAAGCCAACCATGTCTTGTAAATCGGTGAGAACGTGGTACGTGGTACGCACGTGTCGGATAGTCTGACAACCGTATTTACTACCAACATATCCAGGAATCTCTTGGGTCGCTTCCCAAAGATTCACCGATGACATTTGACTCGAACAAAATTAATCTGGGATTAATTCATCTCGAAGAGAGAACGCGATTAATTTGGAATTAATCGGTAAAATATATTTAATAGTCAAATTGGATTTTTCTATTTAATTTATTTATTTGGGCTAAAATAATATATTGGATATATTAATTGGAATTGGATTTCAATAAGGAATTAAAATTGGATTTTAATTCAAGCGAACAAATTAATTTGGAATTAATTCGTAAGCGATTTTCGTAATAATTTTGCTATGCATTATTATTTAATTAAATTGGATTTAATTACGTCGCGATGGAAAATTCGTTTAATCGGATTAAACGAACCCGAGCCCAAAGTGTGTTGTATGAGCCAACTAAATTTAGAATTTAAAGTGGTGGGACCCACTTTACTTATATCAAATGTTTAACATTTGATGGAGGTAGTTGGGCTTTAAATTAAATGAAACCATTTATTTTTCACCAACCTTGTTTTTGGAAAAGAATTACTTTAACTTGGTTTTGGAAACACAATGACAACATAACACAAAATTCTCTCTTTCTCTTCTCTTACCATTGCCGAACACTCTTCTTCCTTGGAGAAATTTTTTTTGTTTCATTTTTGGACAAAGCTAGCAAGTTGGGAGTCAAAGAAAGGTGATAGGGAAACTCACCAAAGAGTTTGGAACTCAAAAGAAGGCTTGGAGCTTCTACATCCGACAAAGAAAGTTTTGAACTTCAACCGATCAATGTAAGTATATTCCACAACTTATCTTGATATATTCACACACGAATCATGGGTTAGAGATCATTGGCATGTCTAGGATACTAACAATGGTATCAGAGCCATATCTAAGTATGATTTGAAATCTAGGGTTCTAAACTTTAATTTGGGAATTTTATGCTTGGAGTGTGAAAATTCGAAATTGGGTGTTTGGTTGTGTTTAGATGATGATGAATTGGATTTGTGCATTATTGGAATTGTGAAATTGATTGGATCAAAAATTTCTCCAATTCCTTATCATGGCCGAAAATAGACCCTAGAAAGCTCATGGTGATTTTTTGAAAATTAGACAATTGGATATGTTTAAAGCATGAAATAAATATTGTATGTTGATTTAATTGGATTGAAATCAAATTGAGTGTTATTTCTTGCTATTGCCGTGAGTTAAACATGTTGTTGGATGAATTGATTTTGCCTCAATTTTGTGTTGGACATGAATATGAGAATTAAACTTGATTAATTAGATTAATTGATGTTTTGGAAATATTAGATTAATTAATTAATTGTGGTAATTGCACTTTAAATTAGATTAATATGTAATTTGAAATAGTATGTTAATTTAATTTGTTGTAATTGGGCTAATGAGCTTGGTTGGGCTAAGTTTGGTTTTGGACAATTGGGTTGGATTCATTTGGGCCTAAAACCATTTCCATAAATTCCAAATATGACTTTTGGGCCTTTAAAAAAATTTAATTGGGCTTAATGGGCCTAAATTGTTTTTTTTGGCATATGGTGATTCCTAATTGGGCCTTGGCATTTTGGGTTTGATCCATTATGGCCAAAGCCCATGCCTAAGGAATTAATTGAAAGCCCATTGGACTTTAATTGAATAGTATTGGATGTTAATTGGGCCTTTGAGACCCATTTAGATTGGATTTGGAATCCAAGTCTTTAAGGCACTAAAATAAGTGTAATTGTTTAATTTGGAATTAAACACAAATTAGTATTGGATACAATTTAAATTGGATTTGAAATTGTAGTTCGATATAATTCAAGAATACGTACTTTGAGTATTTATTTTTAAAGGAGTTGGACTTGCGCAAATCAAATCATTGTATGAACATTGGATGGTAATTAATTAAAGATTAATTAATTGGATTAGATTAATTGAACAACATGATTTGTGTGAATACTTGGATGTATTTATATGAATAATGTATATCAGATGAATATTAGATGGGTGGGACAATTTTGGAAATTATTGTAAGTATGGTACTTATTTATTAAATTGGACCTGCGTGTCCAGCCTTTCACCTCCTTATCTCTTTGTATTTCTCTTCTCACCAATTCCCCTCAATGCAAATGAGGTTTCTCTAATGTATTATGTAATTGGGTAGAATTATGTAAAGTGCTAGCGAGAGAGAGGAAAATTAATGATTTGTTTTAGGAACAAATTGTATTATATATCAATCCGCATATCATTATTAATTTATTTGCGCCTTATTATGCTTTTAGAATGCATTTAAGGGTGTATGATGAGACCTAATCAAAGATAATAAATTTTTTGCCAATTTACGTGAAAAACCCTCACTTTAATATTAAGCGTTTTCCTTCCATTGAGTGGTTCTTTCTCAAGATCCAAGATTGACATTGGTTTGTTGGACAAAGTCAAGATCATTGTCCATCGCGGATGTGTTTGAACCACGAAAGCTTTGTTATATATCGCATGTCTTGGGCAATTGTGACTTGTTGGCCGAAGTCAAGGTCACTTCTGTACATCGACGTGGATTACGAAGCTTTCCCACTGTTAATGGGTCATGCTTAACTGGAATCATTAAGCTTTTTGAGCCAAAGCCAAGGCTTAGTTGATTCAGAGGAAAATGTTAGGAAATATATTGGATATATGTTTTGGACTTGGAGGTCCATCTACCGGATCTAGGAATTGGATGGGATCCTATTGATCACCTAGTTAAGTTTCATACAACTTGTTGGCCAAAGTCAAGGTTGTGTGTTATTTAATGGGATCCTAGCCCACTAGGAAACAGGGTTTCTTGAGTACTCAACAGAGGGTTAGAGGCTCTTCGAAAAATAGTGGGAGGCCAGTATTAAATTTACAATTTCGTTTAATACTTGCTGATACGCGCTCTTTTATTTTATTTATCATCGTTATAAATATATATTAGTTAGACTAATATCTTTTATTGCTTTCATTGAACAGTTGGACTGTTTTCACACTACTCCACTTGTAGTTGGTTATATAGTTAGACTATAGTAACCATTACATTTGGAATGTACCCGATAACGTTGATTGGATAGTTGGACTATTGCAATCAAGATGGCTGGAAAGATTAGCACTAGGGACATCATCTTGGGTGATAATGTCGTTAACGGATCCAATTTTCCAGATTGGAAGATGAATCTCATGATTGTCCTGGGAGCTGAGAAGTTTCTCTATGTTATAGACAAACCTCTCTGTCTTGAGCCCGGAGTTGAGCAAATAGTAGAGCATGAACTTTGGAAGACTCATCGTGATGATAACTTTAGTGCTCAATCCGTCAAGCTTGCCACAATGACTCCTCAATTTCATCGTCAGAACAAAGGATTGGATCCTTATAGTATGATGTTGAAATTGAAGGATCTTCACAGATCTAACTTTATATCACAGAAGTATGAATTGCAAAAGAAGCTCTTTCGCTCGCGTATGTCAGAGGGTACATCTGTCGAGCACTATGTGTCGCAGATGATTACTGACATCGAACAACTAGGTCAGTTGGGCATAACCTTAGAGGCCGAGACTTCTATAGATTTGATCTTACAGTCTCTGCCCGATTGCTGGAGCGGGTTCATCATGAACTATAACATGATGGACCAAGAAAAGACTCTTGGAGAGTTAATGGCGATGTTGAACGAAGCAGAGCCAGAGCTTCTGAAGGGCAAGAAGTGCGAGGCGCATCTTACTTCGACATCCCAGAAGGCCAAGGCTTGGCCGAAGGCTTCTGGAGGTGTGAAGAAAAGGAAGAAAAAAGGCAAGGCCAAATCATCACAGTCTTCTGGGAAGACTAAGAACATATCCCAAGACATCTGCCTATATTGTGGCAAATGGGGTCACTGGAAGCGTGACTGCTGTGAGTACAAGGCAGAGTTGAAGGAAGTGAAGACGGGCAAGGCTCCGGCTTCAGGTATGTTTGTTATAAACATGTCCACTACTAGTTTTAAAAAAATTGGATTATTGATACTGGATGTGGTACTCACATATGTGCTGATGTTCAGGATCTGCTGATTAGCAGGATACTGGCTTCAGGTGAGATCGACCTACGAGTTGGAAACGGGACGAGAGTCGCTGTTTTGGCCGTTGGGACCTATTTTTTGTATTTGCCATTGGGGCATGTAATTACATTAGGTGACTGTTATTATGTACCTAGTTTGACTAGAAACATCATCTATGTATCTAGTTTAACCCGATGCGGGTATACCTTTGTATTCCGGAACACTGGGTGTTTTGTATATAAAGATGATATTTTGATATGTACATCAGATGTTAATAATGGTCTTTATATTTTGAATATAAATGAATCTCAAACCTATAACATGATAAATAAAAGGCTCAAATTGAGTAAAACAGATGAAACTTATCTGTGGCATTGTTGTCTGGGACACATTAACAAGACTCGTACATCCACACTTTCGAAGAGTGGATACTTGGACGGATTTGACCCTAATTCATATGATGTATGTGTACCTTGTTTATTAGGCAAAGTTCCTAAAACGCCTTTTAGCGGTAAAGGTGTACGTGTCACCGAGCTGTTAGCCCTCGATCATAGTGACGTATGTGGGCCCATGTCTAGCCAGGCTAGAGGTGGATATGAATACTTCGTAACCTTTACGGATGTTGCATCGCGTTATGGTTATGTGTATCTAATGAGACACAAGTCGAAAACTTTTGAGAAATTCAAAGAGTTTCGACACGAAGTAGAAAAATAAACCGGTAGAAGTATTAAAACATTACGGTCAGACCGTGGTGGAGAATACTTGAGCAATGAGTTTCTCGATTACTTGAAAGAATATGGTATTCTTTCACAGTGGACTCCTCCCGGAACACCTCAATTCAACGGTGTGTCTGAACGGAGAAACGAACTTTGTTGGACATGGTAAGGTCAATGACGAGTCATACTGAGCTACCAATTTCCTTCTTGGGATACGCATTGAACAATACAATACTTATTTTGAATAAGGTTCTGTCAAAGTCTATTGGACAGACTCCATATGAAATATGGACAGGAAAAAAAACGAGTTTCTCATTCCTGAAGATTTGGGGATGCTGGGCATACGTTAAACGTTTGGATGATACCAAACTAGAACCCAAATCGGATAAGTGCCTATTTGTAGGTTATCCTAGGGAAACCAAAGGATATTATTTCCACAACCCACAAGAGAACAAGATATTTGTTGCTCTTCATGCAGTTTTCCTCGAAAAGGAAGACACAAATGCAGTGATAAGTGGGAGGAAAGTATAACTCGATGAAAATCAGAGTGATACTATTCCTGCCACCGACTCCTCACGGAACACGAACAATTCATCAGGGATGAGACTATTCCATAACCTTCTAATACACAAGAATCGCGTAGGTCAGAGAGAGTCAGAAAACAACCTAAGAGGTATGGGTTTCTGATCTCACCTCATGTAGATATTAATCTTATTGAGGAATACAAACAGGCTATGTATGAGGAAGCGATACAAGGTATCGAATCCGCTTTATGACAAGATGCCATGAAGTCCGAAATGGATTCCATGTATACCAACCAAGTTTGGACACTGGATGATGTACCAGAAGGCATTGTGCCTATTGGTAGTAAATGGGTCTTCATGGTAAAGACAAACATAGATGGAAACATACAAACATACAAAGCTATGCTTGTAGCGAAAAGGGTATCGTCATCAACATGGTTTCGATTACGACGAAACCTTTTACCCCTTTCCATGATTAAATCCATTCGGATAATGCTTGCTAATCCTGCAAATTTCGATTATGAAATATGACAGATAGACGTCAAAACCACTTTCCTTAACAGAAACCTTTTGGAGGATGTTTATATACAACAACCTGACGGTTTTGTCATGCAAAAACATGTAAACATGGTTTGCAAGTTAAATCGATCCATTTATGGATTGAAGCAAGCATTGCGTTCTTGGAACCAACGTTTTGATGAGATCATATTACAATATGGTTTCATTCAAAACGAAGATGATTTTTGTGTATATAAGAAGGTTAGTGGGACCGCACTGACATTCATTGTCCTATATGTTGATGATGTATTGCTTTTTAGCAATGACATTCCCATACTACAATCGGTGAAAGCTTGGCTTTTATTAAAATTCTCCATAGAAAAACTTGGGAGAGGCAACCTTTATTCTAGGAATAAGGATATACTGTGATAGATCTACTGGAATAAATGATAAAAATCCATATGATTAGTACTAGATTAATAAGATATGAGAGAATATTAATCCACGAAAGGTTTAATCATTAATTATCCATAGTCGTAGTATTATCAAGATTGAACATCGATAATACAGAATAGACTAGTATTACAATTGTGCGCGTTATGGAAGCTTACCGACATAGTTATCATATATTTAAGTATTAGATACTTATGCAAGTGTGATAGGAGGTTCTGTTAGCCGTTGGACCGGGAACAACTTCCCTCTGGATAGACCCCTCGGAATCCCATTGGTAGTATGACTATGTGTCTATAGGAATCCGAATCAGGGTAGGTGTGTGTGGTCTTAACTTGAGACTTGCATCGTTAATGCTTGCGACAATCAGTATACTTTGGTTTTGGTCGTCCAGAGCTTTAACAGGTTCTGTGTACGCCTCTTCTGGGTTTACAGAGAATCGTAGTGTATTGGGTGTGATGTCAAGTTGGAAGTATCACTTTAGTCATATGAAGATGATGATCACGCATGATACAGAACTAGTACTCTTAAATGCTGCAGCTATCGAGATAGTATGACTAGGTGTGGGACACAGAAACTGGGCGACATATGCTGTTCTAGGCTCGCGGCCTAGTTGGGAGTACGGAGTAGCCCGCGGGGGACTAAACCGGAGAATAATGGAGTCGCTACCCGGGTGAACCGGGACAAAGATTTAAAGCCGCACTCACCCCTCGCAAGGGAAGACCTCAAATCATTGGGTTCGGAAAGGTCTCTTACTTATGTCACTTGTAATAAAATGATTTGTTCAATAATTCAACTAAGCCTAAACAACATATTTCCAAGGATAATTTTACTCCTAAGTTCGCATGCATACATCAAAAGTTCATCTAAGTTCACATGTAACACATTTTCATATTTGCATACAACCTATTGGCATATAATCTATGTCCGAATTTGCATGCATAAAAGTAAATTGAAATACGACAAGCATGCAAATTCATAAGCACATTATATTCATGGATACGGAAACGCAAGCAAACAATGATCATACAAGCATGCATAAAATTGAATCAGAATAATGGCAAACACATAATTTCACAAACACATTGCATTGATAATCATGGAAGCGCAAACATGCAATAATTATACAAGCATGCATATTAAAGAGAAGCAATCAGGTTCGTAATACAAATGGATAACCAATAGGGGGGATTATGCATAAAATATGATGAAGAGGACTTAGTTCAGTGTATGCGCGTTCGTGTAGCATTTAAAAACGCGTTCGAACGGTAAACAGAAGGTTCTCGTTCGTGTGGCGTTTGAGAACGCGTTCGAACGGAACCAGACCTGATGAAACAAATGCATGCGCTTCGAGTAGCGTTCGTAAACGCGTTCGAATGGTAAACAGAAGGTTCACGTTCGAGTAGCGTTCGTAAACGCGTTTGAATGGAAATAAAACAGAATGCTCACGTTCGTATGGCATTCGGAAATGCGTTCGAACGAAAATGAGACCTGATGCATGATAAGACAAAATGCATGCGTGTTCGAGTTGCGTTTGTGAACGCATTCGAACGAACTGAGACAGAAAACATGCGTTCGTGCGGCGTTCTGAAACACGTTCGAACGGGGTTACAGTAGTGACCCCCAAAACGTAGTAAACAACATGACACATACGTGAACGGATGAATAGATGACACCTAATCAATAATAACGGGCTAAAATGCGCGACAAATCGTTGTGGCAAAGGTAGCCCTTATGCTTTTTATCCCTCAAGATGGAGGACCTTTAATGCAACTCGATGAGCCCATGCGCATTGCAACATGATGCATGATTATACAAGAAGATGACATACAGAGAAAAGTGAATAACGAAATAAAAGGCGTGTCGAAGTATCATGGTAAAGGTTCTTTAACCTCTCAAAATAGAGGACCTTTAATCCAACTTACTAAGCCCATGCGTATCATATCATAATGCATATAAAAATAAAGACAACAATATCAGACTTCGTATACCCGATTGAACATATCTCACATTCAACCGACTATACATCATCCGGCACGGCAAAGCATCGTGGTAAAGGATTTTAACCTCTCAAAATAGAGGACATTTAATCGCACTTACTAAGCCCATGCGCAAACAACACAAGACATATATAAAAAGTAAAGACAACGATATCGGACTTCGTGTATCCGATTGAAAATATCTCGCATCCAATCGAATATACATTATCCGGCGTGACAAAGCATCATGGTAAAGGATTTTAACCTCTCAAAATAGAGGACCTTTAATCGCACTTACTAAGCCCATGCGCTTTATCTCATCATTACATAAATAAATAACATGCGGAAATCAAGTAGCGAATAATAAACAAATCAAAACAACATAAAACAAAATATGCGCCGTTTACTCAAGTGGTACGTTGAGTTGTATCCCGAGTACAGATCATACTACCGTCCATTTGGAATCGGCTCTGAGATTTATGTCCGGGTTTCCATCCTATATACCACGAGAGGCGACACATTTTTCATTTTATCCAAGGGCCACAACATGCATCATTCCACAATACATATATCATTCATTTATTCAAGGGCCACAATCATGCATCAATAAACGACTCACATGCGATAAAAATGAATAAAACAATTAAAAAAGATAGATGGAAATAATAGGAAAAGTACCCTCAGGTCTAACCTTTTATGTCGACTTTCGGACTCGCGTTTCACGGCCGTCGGAAGGGCTATCACTCCGCAACTCTTCCGGTTCACTGGATTAACGTCTTAGCTCGCTGTTTTGCTATTTTGGTTGCTATTTTCACTCCGTTTTACTGCTATTTTCTCTGTATTTTCTGGTTACTGTTTCAGGTGTGTTAAGGCTACTATTTTGGGTGTTTCGGGGACTGTTTTGGGCGGTATTTTCCAGTGGTCAAAAGAGCTGATTTGGGGGCTGATCTTCACTGTTTTTGGTTGATTATTTTCTGGTTCAGGGGGATCTCGGATTTGAAGGTTTATTTGTTGTTTATTCACTCGGTGGAGGGCTGTGTGAAGGGTCAATAGGGGGTATGTGTTGATGCGTGGAAGGCAGGCTGGTCAGGGTTGTGAGGGTTAGGTGGCTAGGCGATGTGGGACCGTGTGTTTAGGCAGTGGCTTCGCGTGAAGGCTAAGGGGCTGTTGGTTTATGGAGAGTAGTGGCTAGGCAATGTGGACCGTGGCAGTTCATGATGTTGAAGGCTTGTGGAGGGTACGTGAGGCGTGATGGTCTGTCGAGTCGAAGGCTTATGGGTGTAGCGTGAGGGGCTGGTGCGTGGATGAGTGTTGTGGGGTGACTCGTGAGTGAAGTGGCTGTTGATTGATTACGTGATGAGGCTGAGAGTTACGAGATGAGGCTGAGAGTTACGTGATGAAGGGCGGTTGCATGAGGTTGTTTAGGGTTTCATGGCTATGTGTGGTGGGAGGAGTGAGCTGCCGTGAGGTTGTGCGTTTTTTTGGTTTTTGATTTTGTGTGAGAGAGGTTTCTTCTTTTGTTTGTTATTTGGCCGTGAATTCCCCTCTTAGGGTTGCACTTGTTGTTGTTTATAGAGAGAGAGAGGGAGACGTGTGTAGCTTAGGGTTAGGTTTGTGCATGTTTTATTTGAAAAGGAAACAAGATCATTTAAAGGGGAATTTATTTTATTTGGTTTGTAAATGAATATTTGTAATTTGGTGGGTGAATATCTTAAATTAGGTGAGTGATTTATTTAATTTAGGAAAAGATTTATTTAATTTTGGTATTAGATTTAAATTAAATTTTAATTGGTTTTAATTCAATTTGTGATATTTATTTTAAATGTTTTAATTATTCTTGGATTGAGCTTGGGTGAGATGGGCTTGGTGTGTGTCTTATGGGGTTTGGGCTAAGGGTGTGTTTTAAAACAAAGGTCCAACAAGCGAACCCGAAGCGAAACAAGCGAACTAAAATCCAACAAAATACCAATTTCTGACTTTTCCCTTCTGACGTCCATTTCCCGCGACTTCCGCGACTTGAAAGGTAGTGCCTCTAAAAGAGACTCATCATAGGGACTTACATGCAAAAATACAGTGCCTACACTAGGTCATGATTATCCGATTACAGAGACTAGTTGCTAGTGATCCGATATATGTTTCGTACGGGGCATACACAATTCCAACCCTAGGCCTAGCATGTGACATCCGATACTGGATCGTATTACGCAATACATTGTATATTATGCCTGATATAGATTATATATTCCTCGTTGAATATTTCTGGAGAGTTGGATAGGCACAGTGCTTTGTTAGAAGCCAACCATCTCTTGTAAATCGGTGAGAACGTGGTACGCGGTACGCATGTGTCGGATAGTCCGACAACCGTATTTACTGCCAACATATCCATGAATCTCTTGGGTCACTTCCCAATGATTCACCGATGACATTTGACTCGAACAAAATTAATCTGTGATTAATTATGAGAGAGAAAATTAATCTGGGATTAATTGCGGTAAAAATTTATCTAGGATTAAATTCGTCTAGAAGAGAGAACGCGATTAATTTGGAATTAATCGGTAAAATATATTTAATAGTGAAATTTGATATTTCTATTTAATTTATTTATTTGGGCTAAAATAATATATTGGATATATTAATTGGAATTGGATTTCAATACAGAATTAAAATTGGATTTTAATTCAAGCGAACGAATTAATTTGAAATTAATTCGTAAGCGACTTTCATAATAATTTTGCTAGGCATTATTATTTAATTAAATTGGATTTAATTACGTCGCGACGAAAAATTTGTTTAATCGGATTAAACGAACCCGAGCTCAAAGTGTGTTGTATGAGCCAACTAAATTTGGAATTTAAAGTGGTGGGACCCACTTTACTTATATCAAATGTTTGACATTTGATGGAGGTAGTTGGGCTTTAAATTAAATGAAACCATTTACTTTTCACCAACCTTGTTTTTGGAAAACAATTACTTTAACTTGGTTTTGGAAACCAAAAGACAACACAACACAAAATTCTCTCTTTCTCTTCTCCTACCATTGCCGAACACTCTTCTTCCTTGGAGAAAATTTTTTTGTTTCATTTTTGGACAAAGCTAGAACTTTGGGAGTCAAAGAAAGGTGATAGGGAAACTCACCCAAGAGTTTGGAACTCAAAAGAAGGCTTGGAGCTTCTACATCCAACAAAGAAAGTTTTGAACTTCAACCGATCAATGTAAATATATTTCACAACTTATCTTGATATATTCACACACGAATCATTGGTTAGAGATCCTTGGCATGTCTAAGACACTAACATGAACGACTCACCGAAGATTCTTAATGGATGGTACACCAACGTCAATAAGAATCTTCTCGGGTTGATTGAGCGTAGTGATTCTTTGACTTGTGATACCACTGTGGATATCTGAGTTATCCTCAACACTTAGATGGCAGTCACGTCACCGATCTATTTAGATCAAACCTCCGCCTGTTCGTTGGGTGTGGACTGATGCTCAGGATATCCTGTGTGTATCAAGATAGGATCCGTCAACTATGTGTACAGAGCATAGGTATTCAATATGCAATTAGCAATCTGTTAAATCCATGGGCCCGTGGTACACTGTAGAAATTAGTTCTAAGTGTTTTTTGAGAGATTTCTAATAGAAACGTCGACGTTATTATATCTATAGAGATTTGACGTTTGTATCTATATCTCTGGATTAATCCGTATACCTGTGACGGAGGGATTATACGTATGCAGTGACCTCGACCTGTATGATTCAGAGAGTTTATCAGTGTTCGTCATAATTTACAGGTGGGTGAATTATGGACGCGAAATTTGATTTCGTGACAGATATGCATGAATCTAGATTAATGTGTATTTATATTTAATGCTTGATTTTATAAAATACACATTAATAAAATATCAAATTGTGATATTTGATATACATATCATTAATGTATGTATTTGAGATATTTATTGTAAATATAATACATATATTTAAGATATTTATATTTGTTAATTAATTATTTAATTATTAAATAATTAAATTAATTAATAAATTAAATATCTTTTGTAATGATTTTAACTTTATTCAAGTTGGAAATGACATGGTTTCATTGGAACACATTTCGATCACTTTATTAAAGTTAAAGTGTTTACTTTATTAAGCAAAATGTGTGCCAATTAAAATCAAACAAAATTAAAATATTTAATATATATATATATATTTTTTGGTGAGATTTCGGCAATAATGAAAAATGGTATATCCAATTGTTTGGTTTCATTTTTTCATGGAAACACAAGTTCAACAAAAGTTACAAAGTGAGTTAAGAGGTTTTGAAAGAAAATCATCAAAAGGAGAAAGCTTAATTTTGGAAATTTTGTAAGTATTCATGACTTTTCTTCAAGATAGAAATTGTTTCTATTAATCTTATCTTCAATTGTGTTGCTAAGATTAATCTCTCTACTCTTAAGTTGGTAATTAAATTTGTTGGAAGCTTGTTGGATGTGTTCATGCGTTTATAATTAATTTATTTGCTTATTATTGTAATTAAGCTTAATAAATTAATTAGAAAATTAAAGTTGCCATTCTAGAGTTAATTAGCCATTCATAATTAACCTAGAATTTTTCTTGATTAATTTCATGATGGTGAGACTTGAATGGTGTAGTAATTTGATGATTAAAGTGTTGAATTTTGTCAATTTAATGTAAATTATCCAATTTGAGTAATTTGTGAAATTAAGATTCTTAACCCATTCCAATTTTGGGGCTTTTCATATATATGATATAATTTGATGTATATTTGATGCATGTCAAATTTGGGATTGATTGGATTTGATCTTGATGTGTTTTGAACAAATTAGGCCAAATTACAATTAATTAAAAATTTGGGCAGATTTCGTAATTCTGGAAAAATTCCGGGCAGTTTCACAAATCTAGAAAATTTTCTGGTTTTGTTGAAAATTATCTATAAATTATTTTGGGATTGATTTTGAATCAATTAAATATGTATTTGACATTTTAATGACCAAAATAATTAATTTTTAAATCTTTGGGGTCATTTGGTAATTATAAGAAATATGATTTCTTGGGTTAAAATTTCAGATTTTAAGTATTGGTTAATTAAATAAATAAGTTTATTTAATTGTTTCAAGAAAAATTTTTGAAATCAGAAAAATTCATTTTCTGCGCTCCGCTGTGCAAACCCGTAATTCCTTATAAAATCCCAACAAAAATGGTATCAGAGCGAGTCTGATTTTGGAACCCCGATATATGAATATGCCTTTAAAATTCAATGTTGACTTTAATCTTGACTTTAATGCATGCATGTATTTATTTAATTTGATTAATTAAAGAATAAACATCTTTACGGAAAATCCCTATTTAAAATAAGGTTTCTAATTTAATATGTATTTGATACATATTAATTGGTTCATCTTGTCAATACAGCTTATCGATAAATTTTCTGCCACTATATCCGAGAACTTGTCAAAGCTGTGAGGATATGGCCAGTAGAAATTTATCTATACCAGATATATTTGATATTAGGTGAATTCAAGCAAAAGTGGAATCTTGAACGTGCCAAAGCTGTCAGGGTTTCGTAAGTATCTTGAATTCATCATTGACTAGTTTAACCTTGGTACGCTGATGAGTGGTAAATCTAGCACTATTTCCCACTCATTTAAACTAATATTTTGTATAGTTTCTTGAGTTTTGTGAACGTTTTGATGTGTTTTGTGTTATTTTGTAGATAAATAAAGTTGGGAAAGAATTGGAAGCAATTTGGGGGCAAAATAGAAAAAAAAATGACAAAAGAGCAATTCGGTAATTTGGTCGCGTCGCGACGCCAGGACCCTACGCGTCGCGACGCCAAACGTACGCCGGACATGCTAACGTGCGCCGAGGGACACATGTCAGAATTTGAGAAATTGGACTTGCTAACGTGCGTCGACCTTGCTAACGTGCGCCGTACCACGTGTCATAATTACAGAAGATCAGCTAAAATACGCCGTCTGCCACGTGTCGAAATCTCATTGGACCAAAGCAAGCGCGTGCCACGTGTCGAGTTGTCATTGGACCGAATCACAGGCGAATCACATGCTGCCACGTGTTAATCTCTCATTGGAGCAAATCCTAAACGCGTGTCACGTGTCAGATGATCATTGGATCGAAAGCTCAGCCAATCACCGTGTGCCACGTGTCGTCTTCTCATTGCACCACCTTTACCGCGTCACACGTGTCATCACCAGATTCTGCCTACAGATCACGCGTGGTCAACCCGAGTGGACCAAAACCGCGTGCCAGCGTCGCTACGCTGGGACCTTTGGCGTTGCGATGCTGGTTCCAAAAAATACCTATAAATTCAGGCCTTCACCACTTCATTTGGTGTGCTTTCCTTGGGAGCTTTTCCCTGTTTTTAGAGGATTGCATCTATTTTTGTATATATAAATAAATTTTTAATTATGTATTTTAATTTTCAGTAATAGTAATAGTAGTTCTTCTTCTTCTCTTTTCTTTTATGTTTAGTAGTTAATTACCGCTGGGGTAAAAGCTGAAACCTTTAATATAATTATTTAGGTAAATCTCACTTAATTATAATATTTAAATTATAATTTAACCGGATTTATTAATTTCAGACTTTATTACCGCCTATATGGCTGGTTTAAATTTAAATTACCTTACCGCCTATATGGCTGGTCTTTATGTGACAGATAATTACCGCATATATGGCTGGTGTAATTGGACTAAATGGATTACCGCCTATATGGCTGGTTTTAAATGTTTAATATTATTAATTCCTGAGAAAGCAGAATATAAAATAATTTATATATTATAATAAGTGAGATTCCTAGATAAGAAATATTAATTGTGGATCCTCTAACCCCATCATTTTATTTTATTTTAGGAAAGTGATGAAACACAATATCCACACTTAATAATTGATTTTCTTTTTATGGGTAATTCTTTAGTTTGTTTATTGAGTCTTAAGCTTAATGCTTCTTGTTGTCTGATCACCAATAAGATTTATTTGGTAAATTTAAAATGAACTAGACATAGGGATTTTAGGTTTCTGCCTTAGATTCAATAGCCCACGATCTTCCTTGAGGATAATAACCCTTTAATAGATTTCCTTACAAGATAGACATATACCTGTCGGGCGGGGGTAGCCATAATTGGAACTTAATCTTAATAAATCCAGGTAATTTGGTTGACATAGACATATGGTTCAATTGGGTTATACTGGGTATTTGCGTCTGACCATCGACAGAGGCTTTTGCATATTTTCGTGTTCCAGGTTAGCAAATTGATTTATTACACATAGATAAGAGAATCAATTCATCTTTATAATAATATTGTGTGGAGTCACGACCCTAGATCCTTGAGTCTTTTATTTTATTTTCCTCAATATTTTCTTTTGAGTCTGTTTTTATTTTATTTTTGCAAAACCACATTCAACCAACCAAAAGAAATCAATTCCCTTCTCCCTATAATTAGATACCTGTAAATAAATAGTATCAATAATTAATAACAACAGTAGGAATTAAGTCCTCGTGGGATCGATATTTTTATACTACTTGAACGATACGTGCGCTTGCGTTATACGTGTGTGTTTACGCAGGTCAAGTTTTTGGCGCCGTTGCCGGGGACTTATTTTTATTGAGTTATTAATTTTGAAGCTATCTAATTTACTTGTATCTAATTTTCTTTATTTTTATCTGTAATTTTTATTTCTTTGTTTTGTTTTCAGGTGTGATTAGAAAAATGGAACATTATTGGGAGATTGAAAGATCACGAGCTTTACTAGAAGATACACCCCAAATCTGGGAGCAACAGTCGGTTTTCTGAGGCCTGTTGTCCAGCCCAACAACTATCTCTGGATGTCAGAATCAAGCAATTCTACATTTTCTCAACAGAATGAAATGGGGAGATGTGTAATTTGTGATGGTAACCACCCGAGCGATCAATGTATATACCTTTCAGAATGGCAGAATTATTGGAATCATTCAAGGTACGAAGAACCATCACATTTTCCATCTTATCCATCATCTACCTTCGATTTCCATCAACAATCAGAACCATCAGAGGAAGATCAGTTGATTCACATGCTCAAAGATTGGCTCGAAGAACGGGAAACTCAATTAGATGCACAAATTCAGAGACAATCAGAATTCATTCAGAGGATGACAGATCAAATGAGACAATTAACAGAAAACCAAAACATCATACCTCAAGAAGCATTTTTAGATGACACTGATGAAGCCTTCGAGTAAACAGAGATCCACAATGACACCTTAACAGAGGAGTAGGATGAACAGTATCAACAACCAGAGGTATCAGTTCAGGAGCCCGAACCGGCAAGGTCTCAAATTGACTTTTATTATTCAGATTCTGACGAGGATGAAGCTGATCTATTTGTACCAATTGCACCAACAATGGAGGATCAAACTTTCAATCCTCATAATGAAGATCTTGGAGCATGCTTTACCTTGATGTTTGAAGAAGATCTATCTGAACCATCCATTCCAGTCGTATCAGCGGATGAAAACCTAATGTCAGAAACATCTTTGCATCTTCAGGTTGATAATTTTGAAGCATGTATTTCACAGATGACAGATGAAGAGCTGAATACAAGAATTTTACAATACATCTGTGAAGAAAAGGTGGAGCAAGAAACAGAGCAAATGAAGGAGCAAATGTCTGACCTTAATAAAGATCCAGAGCATTCAGGAGAAACATCGCTGTTTTGGGGAGAACAAATCAAATACATCGCCCAGAAGCTTGACAGAATGGAACTCCCATTCCAAGTCAAACACCATACGAGACCTCATGATTTTCTTTCTTTCTTTTCAGGAACCACTGAAGTAACAAAGATAAAAAAAGGTGGCACGAGCACTGAATGAGACAAAACTCTTTTTGCCACCTTACCGTTGGAAGAGACCCTTCAAAAGCAACACTCACGGGATTGTCTTTGATCGGACATCTAAAACGACATTGAAACCTCCTTAACAGATGAATTTTAGTCACGTCTAGCTGAAGACGAAAAATTTAGCGCTAGCAGGGAAGCAACCCATGCAATTTGTTGTAATTTCTGTTTTATATTTTGTGTATACATGTTGTAGAATTTTTTAATTTTGTGTGTTATTTTTGTAGGGAAAAGCACAAACGGAGCATTTTTAGACAGAAGGAATGGTGTTTGGCAAAAATGAAAGCTAATTCATTAGCGATGGCTGAATAAGGAATGGATTCTTGAGACGCATCCTAATGAATTTATACTAAACGAGTGGCGTATTGCGTACACAATTCCGTTGCCTTAATTATTGCTTTGATTTCCTTTTCTATTGTAATTATCTTTATTTTCGTAGACAGGATCCAGACTTTTTGACCTTTCACGATTCATTTTGTTGTTTAGCTAATAAGCTTCCTCTGGAAGATACTAGTGCTATTATTACTCACCCGTTTCAGGTACTATAAATTCAGCCCGTCATTTCACTTTTGAAGGCATCCAGAGTTGAGAAAGAAATACATAAAAAATGGAAGCCACTTCAAGAAGACGAGTTGAAAACATCTGTGTGTTTTGCGGTAGTAATGTTGGTGTTAAGCCACAATACGTAGAAGCAGCACATGAATTGGGTCGAGTCTTAGCTGCAAGGAATATGCACTTAATATATGGCGGAGGAAATCTTGGACTTATAGGGATCGTTTCAAGGCTGTACAGGAAGGAGGCAGTCACGTTTTGGGAATCATCCCAAAACCCATGGCAGAGGCAAATCTTATTGGATCATCAAACGGAGAGGAACTGATCGTGCCAGGTATGTCTGAACGACTGGTAGAAATGATTAACCGTGCGGATGCTTTTATCGCTTTGCCAGGTGGCTTGGGCACATTGGAGGAAATTTTTATAGTTCTATCTTGGGTGAACCTGAACATACACCAGAAACCGCTTGGAATGTTTAACGTTGATGGATTTTATGATTTTCTTTGTGTGTTTCTTGATGATGCCCGGAGAAATGGGTTCGTGTCAAAACCTATGAAAGAACTCATCTTCACTGCCAGAACTGCTCCAGATCTAATAGACCAACTCATAGCCTATGAACCACAAGTTGACCCTATCCTTTCAAAGATAAATTGGTCCGAGGACGATCGTGGTAAGAGGCGTCGAATTAATCTGGATCTTAACCTTTAATTTCGTGTAGAATTTCAGCTAACCAGGTACGGCCTTCTTAACTCTCCTTTTACTGTTTAAGACATTGGGGACAATGTCTCATTTAGGTTTGGGGGAGGGAATTAGTTGATCACTACCTTGTTTTTAGTTTGTGTGTTGTTTTTATTTTTAGTCCAAATTTTTTCGAAAAATACAAAAAAATTGAAAAAATTTCAAAAATTACAAAAATATTTTGCGTTTTTGTGTTTTGACTAAAAACGTGAAATTGGTGAGAGATAGCTGAGTAGGAGTTTCCCACTCCTGATACGTATCTCAAACCATTCATTTCGGAACAAGTTAATTTTTGTTTATTTCATTTTAAATTATTTAATTTGTAAATTCTCCTTAACACTGACTAAAATGGACCTTCATATGCTCAGTTGACAGATATTATCAACATATATAGTAACATACGGACATGAGCTGTAATTGAAAAGTTTGTAATATTCAGTGCTCTAGTTTAATTAGAGGAAACATCTTAAAAAGCAATGGAGTAAAAAAAAATAAAAATAAAAATTCTGAGATCCGAGTTATTAAGTCTGTAAGGGTGTTTTAACACCTAGTGCCCTAAAGCCAACTGGTTTGGGAGTCACTGGCACAAAGCTCGTTACATGGATCGAAGATGCTGCAAAAATATATATATCTGAAGTCTGAGTAATTAAGTCCGTAGGGGTGTCTTAACACCTGGTGCCCTAAAGCCAACTGGTTTGGGAGCCACCGACCCAACACTCGTTACATAGATAGAAGATATTGTATATAAATAAAAAATAGTGAAAAATCAAAGAAAAAATCAGAAAAATCAGAAAAATTATTCCATTGCTACAAAAAAGTGTGAAATCTGATAGAACTTTAGGACAAAAATATTACTCTCTTATCAACTGCACTTATGACTGTTGTGGGCAAAAATGAGTTGATTAATATTTTGTTGGCTGTGTAAATGGAGAATGGTAAATATAATCGGAGAATTTACTTATTCGGTAATTTAGAAAGAAACAAAACAACTAATAACTTGGAGTAGAAATTTCACCTGATTAGTCACTAACTTCTTTATTCTTTTTCGCTTGTCTTTTTGCTTTTGTGTGCATTAGTTTTACTACCTTTTTACTTTTGTAAAATGTTTGTGGGTATCATTGCTGTAAACCCTCACGAGACTACAACTCGTCCACTAGGGACACCTAGGGGTTTAAAGGCTTGTTGCATACGCTAAATGCAACCGTGATCCCGACGAAAGTGGCTTAGTTAAATTTTATTATGTTATTTTATTTTGTGTTTTGCTCGAGGACTAGCAAAATGTTAGGTTTGGGGGTGTGATGAGTGGTAAATCTATCACTATTTCCCACTCATTTAACCTAATATTTTGTATAGTTTCTTGAGTTTTGTGAACGTTTTGATGTGTTTTGTGTTATTTTACAGATAAATAAAGTTGGGAAAGCATTGGAAGCAATTTGGGGGCAAAATAGAAAAAAAAATGACAAAAGAGCAATTCGGTAATTTGGCCGCGTCGCGACTCCAGGACCCTACGCGTCGCGACGCCTAACGTGCACCGGACATGCTAACGTGCGCCGAGGGACACGTGTCAGAATCTGAGAAATTGGATTGCTAACATACGCCGACTTTGCTAACGTGCGTCGTGCCACGTGTCATCATCACAGAAGAACAGCTAAAATGCGCCGTCTGCCACTTGTCGAAATCTCATTGGACCAAAGCAAGCGCGTGCCACATGTCGAGTTGTCATTGGATCGAACCACCGTCGAATCACATGCTGCCACGTGTTAATCTCTCATTGGACCAATCCTAAAGGCGTGCCACGTGTCAGATGATCATTGGATCGAAAGCTCAGCCAATCACCGTGTGCCACGTGTCGTCTTCTCATTGCACCACCTTTACCGCGTCACACATGTCATCACCAGATTCTATCGACAGATCACGCGTGGTCAACCCGAGTGGACCAAAACCGCGTGCCAGCGTCGCTACGCTGGGACCTTTGGCGTCGCGACGCTAGTTCCAGAAAATGCCTATAAATTCAGGCCTTCACCACTTCATTTGGTGTGCTTTCCTTGGGAGCTTTTCCCTGTTTTTTAGAGGATTGCATCTATTTTTGTATATATAAATAATATTTTTAATTATGTATTTTAATTTTCAGTAATAGTAATAGTAGTTCTTATTCTTCTATTTTTTTATGTTTAGTAGTTAATTACCGCTGGGGTAAAAGCTGAAACCCTTAATATAATTATTAAGTAAATCTCACTTAATATAATATTTAAATTATAATTTAACCGGATTAATTAATGTCAGACTTTTTTACCGCCTATATGGCTGGTTTAAATATAAATTACCTTACCGCCTATATGGCTGGTCTTTATATGACATATAATTACCGCCTATATGGCTGTGTGTAATTGGACTAAATGGATTACCGCCTATATGGCTGGTTTTAAATGTTTAATATTATTAATTCCTGAGAAAGCAAAATATAAAATAATTTATATATTATAATAAGTGAGATTCCTAGATAAGAAATATTAATTGTGGATCCTCTAACCCCATCATTTTATTTTATTTTAGGGAAGTGATGAAACACAATATCCACACTTAATAATTGATTTTATTTTTATGGGTAATTCTTTAGTTTGTTTATTGAGTCTTAAGCTTAATGCTTCTTGTTGTCTGATCACCAATAAGATTGATTGGTAAATTTAAAATAAACTAGACATAGGGATTTTAGGTTTCAGCCTTAGATTCAATAGCCCACGATCTTCCTTGAGGATAGATAACCCTTAATAGATTTCCTTACAGGATAGACATATACCCGTCGGGCGGGGGTAGCCATAATTGGAACTTAATCTTAATAAATCCAGGTAATTTGGTTGACATAGACATATGGTTCAATTGGGTTATACTGGGTATTTGCGTCTGACCATCGACAGAGGCTTTTACATATTTTCGTGTTCCAGGTTAGCAAATTGATTTATTACACATAGATAAGAGAATCAATTCATCTTTATAATAAATATGTGGAGTCACGACCCTAGATCCTTGAGTCTTTTATTTTATTTTCCTTAGTATTTTCTTTTGAGTCTGTTTTTATTTTATTTTTGCAAAACCACATTCAACCAACCAAAAGAAATCAATTCCCTTCTCCCTATAATTAGATACCTGTAAATAAATAGTATCAATAATTAATAACAACAGTAGGAATTAAGTCCTCGTGGGATCGATATTTTTATACTACTTGAACGATACGTGCACTTGCGTTATACGTGTGTGTTTACGCCGGTCATACGCCTCCTTGTGAACGAGTCAAAGTTGTCACAATGAGAAACGACTAGGACCAAAAACCCAGGAGTCACTATTGAGTGATTGACAATGGGTTGTCTACCTAATGAATATACGTAGGCGAGAACGTGCCAAAGCTGTGAGCTGAAATATATTCATGTGGTCCACATTTCACTATTATGTTATGATTTGATTATCGCATGTTTTGTATTCTGTTTGGAGATTACAGTATTGCATGAAATAGTGGGAGGGGTATTTTTAGATTAAAAATCCATGATCTAGTTAATGCTTTATGATATATTTTGAAACTGTTATTATTTTTATCTGCTTATATGTTTACCATTGATTCGCTGTCTATTTGATAGATTTGTGATGGCGGCACCTCCAACCAATCCTTTTGCTCGTATGCTAGATACAAATAAGCTAAAAGGCGCTGAGAATTTTGCCGATTGGGATATGGATTTGAGGATTGTCCTCAATTCCGAAAAGCTGAGGTACATTTTGGAAGGTCCATTACCGCTTGCTATATCACCAGATGCATCTCCTGAAGAACATGAGACTTTCTAGCGATGGAAGGATGATGATTTAAGGGTTAAATCATTCATCCCGAGTTCTCTTTCTTCTGAGCTTAAGAAGACTTATTTTGAGATGCATGATGCATATATCATGATGACACAACTTCGTGAATTGTTCATGAACCAGGAAAAGGTCCTGGTTCATAGAGTTTCAATGGAACTGTTCCATTCTAAAATTGATGAGGGGCATGATGTGAGCCCACATGTGCTTCACTTGATCGATTTGATCAAGCAGTTGAGGCGACGAGATTTCACTCTCAATGAAACTCTTGGTCGTAGTGTCATTCTCGGTTCACTCCCGGCTTCATATCACCAATTCGTCATGTACTTCAACATGAATTGGATTCACTTTTCTTACCGTGAGTTGCATAGGACGCTTCTCACAGCAGAGGAAGATTTAAGGAAGGGAGTTTCGACTCGCCTTCCGAAACCTACTTCACTTTCCGCTTCTTCCCAATCCAAGGAGAAGGGGGAAAGAAAAAGAATGGTTTCGATATTCCTTTGCAGGGTAAGACGGCTGTAGGCATTGTATTTTTGCATATGAAACCCGATGATGAGTCTCATTTGGAGGCACTACCTTTTGAGTCACGGAAGCCGCGGGAAACGGACATCGGAAGGGGAAATTCAGAATAAACAAGCTCACTGTCTTCGTTAGTGCTGCGTTCGCTACTTCGTTCGAACGGGAAACAGATTGGGGGTGTTCGTGTCGCGTTCGAGGAAGCGTTCGAACGGTGTCAGTAATTCTGGTTTTGCTGCTAGCCTCACACCCAGCCCAATTAGCCCCCCAAAGCCCATAAAACACATCCCAATTTAAATAAATAAATATTAATTAAAACATTAACTAAATAAGATAATAATTAAATAATTAAATAAAACATATACCAACATAAAATAAACAATTACCAACTTAAACTAAAATCATGCCTAAATTAAACAAATCACATACTAAATCAAAATATAATCATGCCTAATTAAAATCAATCAACCAATTATATTCCCAATCTAATAAGATTATTCCCAAACTTAAAATATTGTATTCATAAACCAACACAAATTAAATATTACAACTTCCTAAAATAAAATATTTTGTCCCCCCTCAATCTTGTGTATACCTTTCTCATCTCTCCTAATTTGGAAACAAGGATCTCTTCCTTGTGAGACAAGGTGAAACCCTAGACATCTTCTATATAAACAACCCCTAACCAAAGCCACCCCCTCCTGGAAACAACCTAATCACGCCCAAGGCATAGAATTCACACCCAAACTCTCTCGAAATCTCTCTAGACTCTCTCTACACACCCGAGACTAAACAAAAGAAAAACACACTTGACATATACACAAAAAGAGAACAAAAGAGCCCCAACCATCTCCTCCATAGCCGAAAACCACCTCCGTAAACCCCCCACACATCACCGAAACAGCCACCTACACATCAGCCCTCCACCACCGAAAATTACCACAAAAACCACTGTATTACACGCCCAAACAGCAGCAAAATCACCCTAACAGCAGCCCAAATCCTTAAAAAATAGTAACATAAAAACTGCATAGATAATCTTAAAAATAATCACATATAATTGCACTAAGAACCCACACAACTTGGAATAGTTTATTGAAAACGTTAAAACAGGTAGCCCGTGGAGTGAGCAGCAAGACAGAGGCCGAATAGGAGCAGAACGGAGTTCGAATCGCAAGCAAAACAACAAAGCAGTGAGCTAGGACGCTGAACCAGTGAACCAGAAAAGTTGCGGAGCTGTACCCCTTCCGATCTTCGTGAAACGCGAGTCCGAGAGACGGCTTAAAAGGTTAGACCTGAGGTATCTTTCACATTTGTTTTCCTTTTTCGCATTATTTATTAAGTATTACTTGTATGATTGTCATGTTGAAATGCGTGTTGTGGTCTTTGAGTAGATAAATATGCATGAATTATGAGATGTAATATGTTGTGGGTATTGGATGAATGAGAGATGTGTCAACTCTCGCGGTATATCGGATGGAAACCCGGACATAAATTTCATAGCCGATTCCGAATGGACGGTAGTATGATCTGTACTCGGGCCACAACTCCACGTACCGCTTGGGTAAACGGCACCATCTTTCTTTCGTTGTGTTGCTTTGCTTATTTAGTTTTCTTTACTTGAATTCAATATGTTGTTTATTTATGCATGATTCAATCAGGCGCATGGGCTTAGTGAGTTAGTCCAAAGGTCCTCCATTTGGGAGATAAAGAGCCGAAAAGGCCACCTTTGTGACACTACTTCGCCGCGCCGGTTGATGTGTGTTCGGTTGGATGCAAGATACGTTCAATCGGGCATACTTAGTTTGATGTTATTGAGTTTATCTTTTATGTATGGTTCAATCAAGCGCATGGGCTTAGTAAGTGGAATGAAAGATCCCTTATGGGGAGGGGTTAAAACCCGTTACCACGATGCTTTGCCGCGCCGATTGATGTGTGTTCAGATTGGATGTAAGATGTGTTCAATCGGGCATACTTGGTTGATATGATTGGTTCTATTCTTGTATGTGTGACGTGACGCGCATGGGCTTATTATGTTGGTCTAAAGGTCCTCTCTTTGAGAGATCAAGAGCCCCAAAAGGTCACCTTTATGGCAGTACTTCACCGCGCCCTTTTATTTTGTGTTTATGTATTGCGTCCCATTTCATGCATCAGGTCTGTTCCCGTTCGAACGCGTTTACGAACGCAACTCGAACGCGCATGTGTTTTTGCCTTATCATGTGTCAGGTCTCATTTCCGTTTGAACGCGTTAACAAACGCCATACGAACGTGAGCATTCTGTCTCATTTCCGTTCGAACTTGTTAACAAACGCCATACGAACGTGAGCATTCTGTCTTATTTCCGTTCGAACGCGTTAATAAACGCCATACGAACATGAGCATTCTGTTTCATTTCTGTTCGAACACGTTTACGAACGCTACTCGAACGTGAGCATTCTGTTTCATTTCCGTTCGAACGCGTTTACGAACGCTACACGAATGCGAACACACTGAACTGAGTCCTCTTCATTAGATTTCATGCATAGTTTTCCTAATAGCTATCTCCACATGTATAAATACAAATATGTTAATGTATTTCCATTCATATGCTTATGTCATGATAACATTTGAGTATTATTTCTTGCGGTATATCGGATGGAAACCCAGACGTAAATTCCGTAGCCGATTCTGAATGGACGGTAGTGCGGTCTGTACTTGGGATACAATTCCACGTACCGCTTGGAAAAGTGCCCATATGTGTGCTTGTATGGTTAATATGTGTGCTTGTATGATTAACATGTGTGCTTGTGTTTTCCTGAATGTAATATGCTAATGAAGTTGTATGTTCGTTGCTATTTTGATATATGTTAAGCATGCAATTTTAAACGTGAGATATATGTGAAATGTGTACATAAGTTTTATCTTGAATATGAGAATTTAGAAGCATGATACTCTTGGAAATAAGTGTTACTTAAGCTTGATTAAATTATTACATAAATCCTTTCATTACAAGTGACATAAGTAAGGGACCATTCCGAACCCAACGGTTTGAGGTCTTCCCTTGCGAGGGGTGAGTGCGGCCTTAAATCTTTATCCCGGTTCACACTGGGTGGCGACTCCATGTTATTTAGTACTTCCCAAACTAGGTCGCGAGCCTAGGAACGGCGTCGCTCAGGTTCTGTTGTCCACAACGGCGAAGCCCAAGAGAGCTTCTGAAGACAAGTGCCACCACTGCCAGAAAGTCGGGCACTTGAAACGCAACTGCTCGGACTCTCTTGCACAACTAAGGAATGAAAGATCATCGACATCAGATACTTTTATTTTTCCTATTATCGATATCTCATTGGCTTGTGAAGCTATGACATCAAATTGGATTTTGGATTCTGCTTGTCCTATTCACATTTGTAATACGTTGCAGGTGCTGACGGGAAGTAGACGACAGAAATTTGGGGAGATGCAGTTGTGATTTAGGAGTGGCGACTCTCTGGATACAGTTGCAGTATGCATATGTGAGATTCCCTTACCCAGTGGGAGACTTTTATTAAATGACTGCTATTTTGTGCCAGGATGTGTGGCGAATATTATGTCCATTTTTTGTTTTAGATACTGAAGGTTATAATGTAAATATTAAGAATCGTTCTTTGTATTTATATGATAGTAATAATATTCAGATCCTTTATTGTCCAAACGAGCATGGTCATTACATATTGCGTACCTCACAAGATATCTTTAATACTGGAATAAATAAACGTAAACAATCTGATATAAATAATACTGAACTTTGGCATATGCGGTTAGGTCATATAGGCGTGAAATGTCTAACCCAATTGGTTAAGAATGGTTTGATACATGATCTCACCATTGAACCTTATCCAACTTGCGAATCTTGTATTCGGGGTAAAATGACCAAAGCCCCATTTTGGGGTGTTGGACACCGAGCCACTGACTTATTGGAACTCGTACATTCTGATGTATGTGGTCTTCTAAGTCAAACTGCTCACAATGGTTTTTCTTACATCGTCACCTTTACCGATGATCTGTCATGGTACGGTTATGTCTATTTGATGAAACATAAATTGGAAACCTTTGAAAAGTTCAAAGAATTCTGAAATGAAGTTGAAAAACAAACTGGTCAATATATTAAATGCCTTCGATCTGATTGAGGTGGTGAATATAAGAGTGGAGAGTTCACTGATTATTTAAAGGAGAATGAGATTCTCGCTCAATATACTCCTCCAGGCACTCCGCAGCATAATGGAGTGTCAGAGAGGAGAAATCAGACTTTATTGGATATGGTCTGATCGATGTTGAGTTATATAGATTTACCCTATTACTTATGGGGTTATGCTCTTTTAACTGCCGCATATCTTTTGAACAAGATTAATTCCAAGGCTGTTCCTACGACTCCGTACGAGATATGGACTGGTAGGAAACCAAATCTTAGTTATATTAAGATTTGGGGGTGTCCTGCATACGTCAGGATGGCTCAGCAAGATAAGCTTTTGTCTCGAGGGCAGAAGTTTAGGTTTGTTGGATATCCTTCAAATACGAAAGGATATTTGTTCTATGATACCGATCATCAAAATGTGTTCGTACCTCGCTTCGCAAATTTCTAGAAATATCATTTTTGGCTGAAGGTGGTGATCATAGACAGGTTGAACTTGATGAAGTACAACCTGGAACCAACGAACTAATGGAGGAACCTGTAGTTCAAGAAGATGGAGAACCTTCAATATACACACTACGTAGGTCACAAAGGGAATCTAGACCTCCTGAACGCTTGTATTTGATACAAGAAAAGAGTCTCAATGTTCTCTTAGTTGAAAAGACTGACCCTTTTACCTATAGAGAATCGATGTTGGACATTGACTCCGTGAAGTGGCAAGACGCCATGAAATCTGAGATGGACTCAATGTATGAGAATCAAGTTTGGATTTTGGTTCCGCTTCCCGAAAGAATTATTCCTATCGACTGTAAATGGATTTACAACAGGAAGCGCGAGCCCGATGGAAAGGTTGAAACCTTTAAGGCCCGACTGGTAGCTAAAGGTTACTCGCAGCGACCTGGTGTCGACTACGATGAAATTTTTTCTCCAGTGGCAATGCTAAAGTCCATTAGAATTTTATTGTCAATTGCCGCATATCATGATTACGAGATTTGGAAAATGGATGTGATAAGAAACTTGCCTGGAACAAAGCCAAGCAAAGCCATCCACGTGTTCTAAGCTCCAAGAACCGCGAATAATGATTTTGTAAGAACAAAATCCTTCCAAGATCAAGTCCAACCCTTAAGAAACCTTGCCCTTAAGAATCTTTCTTTATTTCTTTGGAGAATCCTGAACAGCGATACAACGCCACAACCCTTGCCACACGTTGATAAGCTTTTGTTCCATAAAACCAAGGAAGAATCCACTCTCTCAAGATGACACAAGTCAATTTGTTTTGTAAAAAGATATATTCTTATTTAATTTTCAATAACGATGAATAATGCCCCTTTAAATAGGTGGCTAACCCTAATTCTACCCAAATATAATAAAATCCTAATAAAATAAACCAATAACATATAAAATACTTGAAAATTCGTACATGGGCTTTGTAATATAATTAAAGTTCAGCCCAACACTTAAACAACACATAACCTTAAAAAATATAAAATATAAAAACTGTAGGGATATGTTGCGTCCTCATTTTGACGAAGCATAAGTCCGAACTGGACTTTGATATAAGGTACAAAGTTGTAGAGCTACAGGTTCTATTTTCAATGAAACTTGAATCACCAAAATCGAATATCAAACGAGAAAGTTACGTCCAAAATACGAAGACTGCCCAAATCCCGCCACTACTAATGCACCATTCAGAAATAAAGCCGAAAATAAATCAAGGCAGCCCATGCACGTCCAAAACCCATTTCATTCTTGATTTAGACATAATAAATCCTTCATATAAAGTCTCATGCTTGGACCAAACTCCAGAACCCAATGAATCTTCCAAATCCACCCAAATGGCCCAAATACACCAATCTGACCAAGCCATGCAATCAGCCACAACTTCAAGTTAACTTGGCCCAACAAACATAATTAATTCTTGAACACATCATTCTCCCTCTCTTGAAAAGGATTCGTCCTCGAATCCATGCCCAGATCATAGATAGTAATGATAAAATAAATTGGATGATTATTCTGGAACAAAGAAAAATCACACGAAGGAGAAATGTCAATGTTATGACAATAATGTTTGCCTACTATTCCCTCTTGCCCACACTCTTCCTCAAAATCTATTTTCATTGCACTCACTGCCACAATGAGATTCCTAATTAAGTTAACATTCTCAATCTCATTCATAACAAATTCTATATGTTTAACACGCACAAAATTCTCACATGAGTTTACCCATGTATTTCCTGACTCATTACTCTCATTTGGATGCTCAAAACTCTCAACACATTCGACTACACATGTAGTTTCATTAATACATTTAGCCATGCATTGAGCTTCTGATGAGTGGTAATTACATCATTTATTCCCACTCATTTAACCTAATGTTTTGTATTGTTTCTCGAGTTTTATGAACATTTTGATGTGTTTTGTTGTTATTTTGCAGATAAATAAAGTTTGGAAAGCACTGGAGGCAATTTGGGGCAAAAACGGACAAAAATGTGTCAATATGAATATTTTGGTCTTTGTCGCGTCGCGACGCTGAAGTCTTGCGCGTCGCGACGCCCACCTCATGCGACGGACCTGCTAACGTGCGCCGTCAGCCACGTGTCAAAATCTGACTGGTCAACTTTGCTAACGTGGGCCGATCATGCTAACGTGCGCTTGACACATGTCACCATCACAACGGTTCTGCTAACGTGCGCCGGCCGCCACGTGTCAACATCCTATTCGACCAACCCAAGCGCGTGCCACGTGTCCTCTTCCTATTGGACCGAATAATCGATGAATCAGAGCACGCCAGTGTCACCATTCTATTAGACCGAATTTCCACAATCACAAGCTGACACGTGGCAGGATTTCATTGGACCGGCATCGCCAGCCAACCAGAGCATGACACATGTCACAATTATTGCAACCGACAGCCGCGTGGACTCCGCGTGGACTGTCACCAGCGTCGCGACGCTAGTGCATTTCCAGCGTCGCGACGCTGGACCAAAATATGCCTATAAAAGGAGGCCGCCAGATTCATTTTTCTTCATGCTTTCCTTGGAGAATTCTCTCTAATATTATAGGAAGCATCTATTTTTGTATATATAAATATTATTTTAATTTATGTATTTTAATTTTCAGTAGTAGTAGTAATTCTTCTTCTACCTTTCTTTAATGTTTTGTAGTTAATTTTCTGCTGGGGATAAGGTGAAGCTTTTATTATTTTAATTTAGATTAATCTCCCTTAAATATAATATGGAAATTATAATTCAAAATATAAAAGATTACCGCCTTAATGGCTGGTTTTATTTATTTGACATAATGTGGCACCGCCTATATGGCTGGTCTTTAGGTCACAGGTAATTACCGCCTATATGGCTGGTTTATGTTCAAATACTATTACTGCCTTTATGGCTGGTCGGACTTAATTTGACTTAATAAAGAATACCGCCTTTATGGCTGGTCGGTAATATCATGTTTAATTTCTGTATTATATTAAGGGAGATATCTAAATTATAAATAGTAAAAGTGGATCCCCAACCCCCAGCATTTTATTTTTATTCTAGGGAAGTGATGAAACACAATACACACACTTAATAATTGATTTTCTTTTTATAGGTAGTTCTTTAGTTTGTTTATTGAGTCTTAAGCTTAATGCGTCTTGTTAACTGGCAATTAATAAGATTGATGAGGTAAATCTAAAATGAACTAGACATAGGGATTTTAGGTTTCAGCCTTAGATTCAATAACCCATGATCTTCCTTGAGGATAGATAACCCTTTAATAGATTTCCTTACACGATAGGAATATACCTGTCGGGCGTGGGTAGCCATAATTGGAACTTAATCTTAAAATCCAGGTAATTTGGTTGACATAGGAATATGGTTCAATTGGGTTATACTGGGTATTTGCGTCTGACCATCGGAAGAGGCTTTTGCATATTTTCGTGTTCCAGGTTAGCAAACTGATTTAGTACACATAAATAAGAGAATCAATTCCATCCTTTTTAACAGTATTGTGTGGAGTCACGACCCTAGATCCTTTGAGTCTGTTTATTTATTTTCCTTAGTATTTTTCTTTTGTTTATTTTATTTTTATTAAGCAATTCCACATTCAACCAATCAAAGCAATCAATTCCCTTCTCCCTATAATTAGATACCTATAAATAAATAGATTCAATAATTAATAACAACAGTAGGAATTAAGTCCTCGTGGGATCGATATTTTTATACTACTTGAACGATACGTGCGCTTGCGTTATACGCGTGTGTTTGCACCGGTTAGCTTCAAAATTATCATCACCAGCAACAGCTAAGTCATCCACCTCAGCAATAGCAACAACCTCCACATCACACTCACTCTTCACTACTTGCTCACTCACTACCATGCCAATATTTCTTGAGTTATTAATTTTGAAGCTATCTAATTTACTTGTATCTAATTTTCTTTATTTTTATCTGTAATTTTTATTTCTTTCATTTATTTTTCAGGTGGTTGAAAAATGGAACACTACTGGGAGATTGAGAGATTACGAGCGTTACAAGAAGATACACCATAAATCTGGGAGCAACAGTCCGGTTTTCTGAGGCCTGTTGTACAGCCCAATGACTATCATTGGATGTCAGAACCAAGTAATACTACATTTGCTCAACAGAACTCAATGTGGAGATGTGACATATGTAATGGTAACCACCCAAGCGATTATTGCGAGTACAACTACAATTCAGGGTGGCAGAACTATCAGAATCCTTCATGGTATGATGAGCCATCACATTTCACAGAGCCACATTTTCCATCTTATCCACCATCTACCTTTGATCTTTACCAACAACCAGAACCATCCGAGGAAGATCATTGATTCACATGTTCAAAGAACAGGGAGCTCGATTTGATGCACAAATTCAGAGTAACGCAGAATCCATACAGAGAATGACAGATCAGATCAGACAATTAATAGAAAACCAGAGCTACATACCTCAAGAACCATTTTCTGATGACACTGATGAAGCCTTTGAGTACCAATCATTTCATAATGACACTTCAACAGAGGAGGAGGCTGAGCAGTATCAACAACCAGAGGTATCAGTTCAGGAACCCGAACCGGCAAAGTCTCAATTTGATTTCTATTATTCAGATTCTGACGAGGATGAAGCTGAAATGTTTGTACCAACTGCATCAAAAATTGAGGATGGAATTCTGTATCCTCAAAATGAAGATCTTGGAGATTATATTGCAACAATGTTTGAGGAAGAACTACCAATCGAAGAGGATAAAAGCATACAGACAGAGACATCTTTACATCCTCCGGTTGAAGATCTTGGAGATTGTTTTGCAATGATGTTTGAAGAAGATCTACCCGAGCCAATCAATTCAACTGAATCAGAGGATGAAGACCTAATGTCAGACTCATCTTTTCATCCTCAGGTGGAACAAGAAGTAGAGCAAATAAAGAAGCAGATGACAAAACTTATTGAAGATCCAGAGCATTCAGGCGAAACATCACTGTTATGGGGAGTACAATCTAAAGATATCACCCAGAAGCTTGACAGAATGGAACTTCCATTCCAAGTCAAGCACCATACGAGACCTCCTGATTTTCTTTCTTTCTTTGCAGGAACTATTGGAGCGACAGAGTTTAAAAAGGTGGCACGAGCACTGAATGAGAAAAAACTCTTTTAACCACTTTACCGTTGGAAGAGACCCTTCAAAAGCAACGCACATGGGAATGTCTTTAATAGGACATCAAAAAAACGCTGAAACCTCCTTAACAGATGTATTTCTGTCACGTCTGGCTGAAGACGGAAAATTTAGCGCTAGCAGGGAGGCAACCCATGCAATTTGTTGTAATTTATGTTTTCATATTTTGTGTATACATATTGTGGAGTTTTTAATTTTGTTGTTAGTTTTTGTAGGGAAAGGCACAAACGGAGCATTTTAAGACAGAAGGAATTGTGTTTGGCAATCAAAGATGAGAAACAATTCATTAACGATGGCTGAATAAGGAATGAAATCTTAAGACGCATCCTAATGGATTTATATACCAAACAAGTGGCGTATTGCGTACACAATTCCGTTGCCTTAATTATTGCTTTGATTCGATTTTCTGTTGTAATTATCTTTATTTTCGTAGACATGATCCAGACTTTTTGACCTTTCACGATTTCTTTTGTTGTTTAGCTAACAATCGTCATTTGGAAGATATTAGTGCTATTATTACTCACCATTTTTCAGGTACTATAAATTCAGCTCGTCATTGCACTTTTGAAGGCATCCATAGTTGAGAAAGAAATACATAAAAAAATGGAAGCCACTTCAAAAAGATGAGTTGAGAACATCTGTGTGTTTTGCGGTAGTACTGTTGGTACTAAATCACAATACGTAGAGGCAGCACATAAATTGGGTCGAGTCTTAGCAGCAAGGAATAGACACTTAATATATGGCGGAGGAAATCTTGGACTTATGGGGATCGTTTCAAAGGCTGTACAGGAAGGAGGCAGTCATGTTTTGGGAATCATTCCAAAACCCTTGGCAGAGGCAAAACTTATTGGATCATCAAACGGAGAGGAACTGATCGTGCCAGGTATGTCTGAACGACTGGTGGAAATGACTAACCGTTCTGATGCTTTTATTGCTTTGCCAGGTGGCTTGGGTACATTGGAGGAAATATTTATAGTACTATCTTGGGCAAACCTGAATATACACCAGAAACCGCTTGGACTGCTCAACGTTGATGGATTTTATGATTTTCTTTGTGTGTTTCTTGATGATGCTCGGAGAAATGGGTTCGTGTCAAAACCTATGAAAGAACTCCTCTTTACTGCCAGAACTGCTCCAGATCTAATTGACCAACTCTTAACATATGAACCACAAGTTGACCCTATCATTTCAAAGATAAAATGGTCCAATGATGATCGTGGTAAGAAGCGTCGAATAAATCTGGATCTTAACCTTTAATTTCCTGTAGAATTTCAACTAATCAGGTACTATCTTCTAAACTCTTCTTCTACTGTTTAAGACATTGGGGACAATATCTCATTTAGGTTTGGGGGTGAGGTATAGTTAATAGTACTTGTTTGTATTGTGTTTTTTTTTTAGTCCAACTTTTTCGAAAAATACAAAAAAATTGAAAAATTTTCAAAAATTACTAAAATATTTTGCATTTTTGTGTTTTTATTTTAACTAAAATGGTGAAATTGGTGAGAGATAGCTGTGTAAGGAATTTCCACTCCTGAGACGTATCTCAAACCTATTTCGAAACAAGTTAACTTTTGTTTATTTCCTTTTAAATTATTTAATTGTGAATTCTCCATAATACTGACTAAAATGGATCTTCATATGCTCAGTTGGCAGATATTATCAACATGCATAGTAACATACAGACATGAGCTATAATTGAAAAGTTTGTAATATTCTGTGCTCTAGTTTAATTGGAGGAAGCATCTATAAATAGTAATGGAATAAAAAAAAAAAATTCTGATGTACAAAAATAAAGTATCTAAGATCTGGGTTATTAAGTCTGCAAGGGTGTTTTAAAACCTAGTGCCCTAAAACCAACTGGTTTGGGAGTCACTGGCCCAAAACTCGCTAGATGGATCGAAGATGCTACAAAAAAAATATATATATATCTGAAGTCTGGGTAATTAAGTCCGTAGGGGTGTCTTAACACCTGGTGCCCTAAAGCCAACTGGTTTGGGAGCCACCGACCCAAAGCTCGCTACATAAACGGAAGGTATTGTATATAAATAAAAAGTCAAAATTCAGAAAAATCAAAGAAAAAATCAGAAAAATCAGAAAAATTATTCCATTGCTACAAAAAGGTGTGAAATCTGATAGAACTTTAGGACAAAAATATTACTCTCTTATCAACTACACTTGTGACTGTTGTGGGCAAAAATGAATTGATTAATATTTTGTTAGCTGTGTATATGGAGAATGGTAAAAATAATCGGAGAATTTACTTATTCGGTAATTTAGAATGAAACAAAACAACTAGTAACTTGGAGTAGAAGTTTCACTTGATTAGTCACTAACTTCTCTTTTTCTCTTGTCTTTTTGCTTTTGTGTGCATTAGTTTTAACTAACTTTTTACTTTTGTAAAAACGTTTGTGGGTATCGTTGCTGTAAGCCCTCACGAGACTACAACTCGTCCACTAGGGACACCTAGGGGTTTAAAGGCTTGTTGCATACGCTAAATGAAATCGTGATCCCTACGAAAGTGGCTTAGTTAATTTTGTTTCTTTTTGTTATTTTATTTTCTGTTTTGCTCGAGGACTAGTAAAATGTTAGGTTTGGGGGTGTGATGAGTGGTAATTACATCACTTATTCCCACTCATTTAACCTAATATTTTGTATTGTTTCTCGAGTTTTATGAACGTTTTGATGTGTTTTGTTGTTATTTTGCAGATAAATAAAGTTTAGAAAGCACTGGAGGCAATTTGGGGCAAAAACGGACAAAAATGCGTCAACAGAAATATTTTGGTCTTTGTCGCGTCGCGACGCTGAAGTCTTGTGCATCGCGACGCCCAGCTTGCGACGGACCTGCTAACGTGCGCCGTCAGCCACGTGTCAAAATCTGACTGGTCAACTTTGCTAACGTGCGCCGATCATGCTAACGTGCGCTTGACACGTGTCACCATCACAATGGTTCTGCTAACGTGCACCGGCCGCCACGTGTCAACATCCTATTCGACCAACCCAAGCGCGTGCCACGTGTCCTCTTCCTATTGGACCGAATAATCGACGAATCAGAGCACGCCATGTGTCACCATTCTATTAGACCGAATTTCCACCCAATCACAAGCTGACACGTGGCAGGATTTCATTGGAACGCATCGCCAGCCAACCAGAGCATGACACGTGTCACAATTATTACAGCCGACAGCCGCGTGGTCAACCGCGTGGACTATTACCAGCGTCGCGACGCTAGTGCATTTCCAGCGTCGCGACGCTGGACCAAAATATGCCTATAAAAGGAGGCCGCCAGATTCATTTTTCTTCAAGCTTTCCTTGGAGAATTCTCTCTAATATTATAGGAAGCATCTATTTTTGTATATATAAATATTATTTTAATTTATGTATTTTAATTTTCAGTAATAGTAGTAATTCTTCTTCTACCTTTCTTTAATGTTTTGTAGTTAATTTTCTGCTGGGGATAAGGTGAAGCTTTTATTATTTTAATTTAGATTAATCTCCCTTAATATAATATGGAAATTATAATTCAAAATATAAAAGATTACCGCCTTAATGGCTGGTTTTATTTATTTGACATTATGTGGCACCGCCTATATGGCTGGTCTTTAGGTGACAGGTAATTACCGCCTATATGACTGGTTTATGTTCAAATACTATTACCGCCTTTATGGCTGGTCGGACTTAATTTGACTTAATAAAGAATACCGCCTTTATGGCTGGTCGGTAATATCATGTTTAATTTCTGTATTATATTAAGGGAGATATCTAAATTATAAATAGTAAAAGTGGATCCCCAACCCCCAACATTTTATTTTTATTCTAGGGAAGTGATGAAACACAATACACACACTTAATAATTGATTTTCTTTTTATAGGTAGTTCTTTAGTTTTTTTATTGAGTCTTAAGCTTAATGCGTCTTGTTAACTGGCAATTAATAAGATTGATGAGGTAAATCTAAAATGAACTAGACATAGGGATTTTAGGTTTCAGCCTTAGATTCAATAACCCACGATCTTCCTTGAGGATAGATAACCCTTTAATAGATTTCCTTACAGGATAGGAATATACCTGTCGGGCGTGGGTAGCCATAATTGGAACTTAATCTTAATGAATCCAGGTAATTTGGTTGACATAGGAATATGGTTCAATTGGGTTATACTGGGTATTTGCGTCTGACCATCGGAAGAGGCTTTTGCATATTTTCGTGTTCCAGGTTAGCAAACTGAATTAGTACACATAAATAAGAGAATCAATTCATCCTTTTAACAGTATTGTGTGGAGTCACGACCCTAGATCTTTTGAGTCTGTTTATTTTATTTTCCTTAGTATTTTCCTTTTGTTTATTTTATTTTTATTAAGCAATTCCACATTCAACCAATCAAAGCAATCAATTCCCTTCTCCCTATAATTAGATACCTATAAATAAATAGATTCAATAATTAATAACAACAGTAGGAATTAAGTCCTCGTGGGATCGATATTTTTATACTACTTGAACGATACGTGCGCTTGCGTTATACGCGTGTGTTTGCACCGGTTAGCTTCAAAATTATCATCACCAGCAACAGCTAAGTCATCCACCTCAGCAATAGCAACAACCTCCACATCACACTCACTCTTCACTACTTGCTCACTCACTACCATGCCAATATTTTCTTATTTTACTTTCACAATATCAATAACAAGTTTATTTTCCAAGCACTAGGCAACTCTTTCTTTTTTCCTCTTTTCAACCTCACTTCTTCTCTTCATTTTTAATTGATCTGTATAGGCTTGTTGTGGTGTTAAAAGAGGAAGAATCATTGACCTCCGCTTCGTGACATAAATGTACCTACTCCTCTCAACATGATGCCACACTTGCCTATCATATTTCCATTAACCACCCAACAATACATGAAAGTCAAGCATAGGCACCACATCACATAATACCTCATCATAAAACCTCATAGTAGAAAATGCAACCATAACTTGATACTCCACCTTAACCTCAACACAATTAGGCAAACCTCGTAACATATAAGGCTTAGGATAGTTTCGCAATGACAACCTCAATTTCTCAATGAGACTGGTACTAACCAAATTAGCCCAATATTCTCCATCAATAATCACACTACACACCTCATCTTTCAAAAATACTATAGTACGAAAGATATTATTTATTGGTTGCCCCATAATATCAACCAACGCACTTGGCATCTTGACAAAAACAAACTCAAGAAGGAAGAAAGACTAAAAAAATGACAAAGACAAAGACAAGACTAAAAAAAACCACATAAGACTCGAAACAAAACACAAAAGAAAAAAAATCAGATTCAAAATTCAGTGACAAATTCAACCAAAAATTTCCTTTTCGATTAAGGAACACTAAGGTAATCCCTATCACAACTTAACGTACAAGGTAATTGATCAAACTTTACCTGACCAGATTTGATTTTTTTTAATAGCCGACTCAACTAGCAAGATTAACAAATCAAACCGAACGATTTATGCTTACAAGTGATGAACTAACAACTAACGAAATCAGACCTAATATGCATGCAAAGTTCGTACCGAAATATACACACAAATTAATCCACTTAAATGCATCCAAAATAAATAACTTTGACCCATTAATTTGCTATTCTAATATGCATGTTGAATAGCAATTTTGGTAACAAGCCCCTGACGAACTGACGAAACAAATGTGCACACTGGATAGGTAACAAGCCACTGATGAAACAAACGACTTACTAACGACACATACTACTCAATGTTTATAAAATCAGACCTTTTAACTTACTTCATGCAATTCAAAATATTAATAAGATAAACAAAAATAATAAGAATAAGAGGACTAACGAGACAATAACCGAATTGAACAAGAAGAAAATTGAACCAAAATCTGACGCCAACAATAAAACAAGAAACCGAAAATTAGGATTAACAAAAAAGATTGACCGGAACAGAATTAAAATAAAATAGAAAAAAAGACTTTAAGACAAAGATAGAATAAACCTTGATTTTGGAACCCTGAGCTCTGATACCAAATGATAAGAAACCTGCCTGGAACAAAGCCAAGCAAACCCCTCCACGTGTTCTAAGCTCCAAGAACCGCGAATCATGATTTTGTAAGAACAAAATCCTTCCAAGATCAAGTCCAGCCCTTAAGGAACCTTGCCCTTGAGAACCTTTCTTTATTTCTTTGAAGAATCCTAAACAGCGATACAGCGCCACAACGCTTGCCACACATTGATAAGCTTTTGTTCCGTAAAACCAAGGAAGAATCCACTCTCTCAAGATGACACAAGTCAATTTGTTTTGTAAAAAGATATATTCTTAGTTAATTTTCAATTACAATGAATAATGCCCCTTTAAATAGGTGGCTAACCCTAATTCTACCCAAATATAATAAAACCCTAATAAAATAAACCCAATAACATATAAAATACTTGAAAATTTCGTGCATGGGCTTTGTAATATAATTAAAGTTCAGCTCAGCACTTAAACAACACATAACCTTAAAAAAAATATAAAATATAAAATATATAGGGATATGTTGCGTCCTCATTTTGACGAAGAGTAAGTCTGAACTGGACTTTGATGTAAGCTATAACGTTGTAGAGCTATGAGTTCTCTTTCCAATTCAACTTGAATCACCAAAATCGGACAACGGACGAGAAAGTTACGTCCAAAGTACGATGACTGCGCAAATCCCACCACTACTAATGCACCATTCGGAAATAAAGCCGAAAATAAATCAAGTCAGCCCATGCACATCCAAACCCCATTTCATTCTTGATTTAGAAAAAAATAAATCCTTCATATAAAGTCTCATGCATGGACCAAACTCCAGAACCCAAGGAATCTTCCAAATCCACCAAAATGGCCCAAATACACCAATTTGACCAAGCCATGCAATCAACCACAACTTCAAGTTAACTTGGCCCAACAAACATAATGAATTATTGTAGCTTTAACTCATTCCGAGTTATTAAGTCTGTAAGGGTGTTTTAACACCTAGTGCCCTAAAACCAACTGGTTTGGGAGTCACTGGCTCAAAGCTCACTATATGGATCAAAGATGTTGCAAATATATATATATATATATATCTGAAGACTGAGTAATTAAGTCCGTAGGGGTATCTTAACACCTAGTGCCCTAAAACCAACTGGTTTGGGAGTCACTGGCCGAAAGCTCGCTACATAGATGGAATATATTGTATAAAAATAAAAAAAAATAAAAAAATCAGAAAAAATCAAAAATAAAAACTTATTCCATTGCTTAAAAAATGTGTGAATTCTGATAAAACTTTAGGACAAAAATATTACTCTCTTCTCAACTACACTCGTGACTATTGTGGGCAAAATGAGTTGATTAATATTTTGTTGACTGTGTATGTAGAGAATGGTAAAAATAATCGGAGAATTTACTTATTCGGTAATTCAAAAAGAAACAAAACAACTATTGACTTGGATTAGAAGTTTCATCTGTTTAGTCACTAACTTCTTTATTCTATTTTCTCCTGTCTTTTTGCTTTTGTGTGCAATAGTTTTATTATCTTTTTACTTTTGTAAAACGTTTGTGGGTATCATTGCTGTAAGCTCTCACGAGACTTCAACTCGTCCACTAGGGACACTTAGGGGTTTAAAGGCTTGTTGCATATGCTAAATGCATCTGTGATCCCTAAGAAAGTGGCTTAGTTTGATTTTAATTGTTTCTTGTATTTTGTTTTGTTGTTTTGCTCGAGGACTAGCAAAATTTTAGGTTTGGGGGTGTGATGAGCGGAAAGTATATCAATATTTACAGCCCCTTTTACTTAATTTTTGTTTAGTTTCTCGGGTTTGATGAACTTTTTGATGTGTTTTAGTTTATTTTGCAGAAAAAATAATATCGGGACTCAATGAAATTATTTAGGATGAAATGTTGGTCAAATAAGGGCAAAAATTGGACTTGACATATTAATTTTGGAGATTGGAAACTTGAAAAAGGGCGTTCTAACGAAGTGCAGTTTCGGAAATTTCAGTTTTGCGCAACTGTCGTGTTTTGGGCATAACATTTTATTATAATATCGGATGGAGCTGATTCAAGTTCCAGATTAAAGACGACTCAAAGATCCACAACTTTGAAGAACAACATAATTTCGAATTCTGAATATTTCATGACCGAAAGTGATGAAATATCCAGAAGTGTGTTATGCGTAATTATTAAAGTCATTTTCAAAGCAAAAAAAAAAAAAAAAATAGTCAAGTTCCCACCAAACATGATAGCAATTAATAATGGATTTGGTGGAGTAATTAGTGGAGCAATTAGTGGAGAAATTAATAATGGATTTGTTGGATGATTTGATGGAGACAAAATTTTAACTATAAATACCAAGCCATTTCATTTGTAAATTCATACTTTCTTCTAAGGAATTCCTTAAGAATACTAAAAAGATTGTATCTTATTTGTTTATTTACAGCTTTAATTAATTAATTTTCGCATTTGCACTTTATTTTCTTTACTTTTCAGTCTTTACTTTCTGCAATTTACTTTTACACAATTTACTTTCTGTTATTTACTTTTTCAGTTATTTACTTTTCAATAATGAGGATGTAACTCCCCTTGCTGGGGTTAAAGGTAAAACTTTTATTATTGCTATTTAGATTAATCACCCTTAATTATAATATATAAACTATTTAAAATATGACTTAATGAGGATACCGCCTTATGGTCGGTTGGTAATTATTGAAATTGGTTTTAACCTGACTTAAATAGAATACCGCCTGGTTGGTCGGTTGGTAATTAATTATTAATTTGACTTAATCTAGATACCGCCTATATGGCTGGTTTGTAATTACCATGCAAAGTTAATTTATTATATTAAGGGAAATATCTAAAATAGAAGTAATAAAAGTGGATCCTTTTACCTCAACATTTTCTTTTATCGCATTTTTACTTTATTTACTTATCAGCATTTAATTTTCAGTATTTACTTTTCATCATTTACTTTCCGTCATTTACTTTTAGGTATTTAATTTTCAGCAATTTACTTTATGTTTTTAATTTTATTTACGTTTTTACTACTCCTAAATATGTGTCGTAACTAAGTCAGTTATCTGGGGTTGTGATTAAATCCAATATCACAAGTTTATAAGAGGTTAAATTACGGTTTGGGTAATATAAAGGTTTATTTATTGAGCCTTAGTCTTAATGCATCTTGTTAACTGGTCATTAATAAGATTGATTCGGTAAACTTAAAATGAACTTGGAAAAGGGATTTTAGGTTTAAGACCTTAGACTTAATAGCCCACGATCTTCCTTGAGGATATATAACTCTTTAATAGATTTCCTAACATGATAGGAATATACCTGTCGGGCGGGAGTAGCCATAATTGGAACTTAATCTTAATGAATTCAGATAACTTAATTGACATAGGAATATGATTAATCGGGTTACAATGGGTATTTATATCTGACCATCGGAAAAGGCTTTTACATAATTTCGTGTTCCAGGTTAATAAATCGATATATTACACAACCGTAAGATAACCACTTCATCTTTAAAAATGATATTGGAAAGATTCACAACCCTATATAGTTTTATAAAATTGAATTTTCCTAAATCTACTTTCAAGCAATTTAATTTACTTGTTTTAAGTTTAAAGTCACCATCCAATCAAATAACCAATCCATTAGATACTCGTAAAATTTGACTTCATAAATTAATAGTTTAGGTATTAAGTCCTCGTGGGATCGATACTTTTATACTACTTGAACGATACGTGCACTTGCGTTAGACGTGTGTGATTACGCCGGTCAACGAGGTCGGGAGGACGGATATTGTTGCAATCACTAGGGTTGGAGTCCACCAGTTCAAGTGAGAAAGAGAAAGAGTCTAGTCAGAGTCAAGTAAAAGTCTTGTGTTAGTCATTGATTATGTATTCATTGTTAAAACAAGTGTTACTAAGTATACAATAATTAATATTGAGATTGTTTTCTATGTTTTTGAGTTGGGCTACGGTCCCACACAAAATATAATCAATTAGAGAAAAGAGTATTAGAATCTGTTTATGCTTAGAAAGTCAGAGGCTTATGGGTTAGAGCGGGCTATCCCTTGCCGGTAGCATCTCCCAGTTCGGGGATGTTACAATACTATAATTGAACAAATATATATAATATAAAGTAAATATTTGATGGTGTAATTTTGCTAGTGAAAGCAATAATTTTTCAATAGTAAATAGTTGGGACATGAAGCTATATTATATGAAAAAAAAATTGAATGTTGTTGGCAGAGGCTTCCAAAAGCAATACTTATGCAGGTATACGATATGCATGTGATCCAACTGAACAGAATTTCATGTGATCACTCACTGAATATAATTTCTAGAAATGCATATATAATTTTTGTACACAGTTATATTAGCTAGTATTAGAGATTACATATAATGCCTACAAAATTTTTTTACACAACTATATTAGCCAGTTTTAGAGTCTACACAAAATGAATACATAATTTTTATACACAACTATGTTAGTCAGTTTTAGAGTCTATATAAAATGCATACATAATATTTGATATGAACAATCCACTATGAGTATCACATCTATCATTAGCCAACATAAAACTAACATAAATGTCATTTCTTTGTAGTGTTATTTGCCATTCTAGGTGTCAGTTTTGGAGGTTTTACTCTCGGTGTTTGTATGAATTCAGCTATTGTTGTGTGTTATATTTTCCCACCGCTAATTGTAATACCTCATCACGTTTGTCATTGAAAGGAGAGTCAATAAACTACAACGCAATTGTAACTCGGGCTTTCTACGAGTCACGCTGTTCCAAATAATATAACACAGTTAAGGAAAATCAAAAGTAAATAAGCATCACACATCAATACCAAGCATGAATTTATACACTTTATTACAGTCATATCCAAGCTACAAAACACACCAACCACTACCATATCCATTAATAATTTTGAGCATACCATTAGTTTTTTCACATTAAGTCAATCACTGTGGTGTTTTCCAGTGATTGAACAAAGGCCTAAGGAGAACGCACATGTCGACCAGAGAGTGGTGAGTTAAGCCCACTCGCAGCATGCGCCTACACGTGCACCAGAGGTTAAAGACGCTGACATACCCGCCACGTCAGTGCCACGTTGGCACACGTCAGATGCTATGTTATCTGCCATACATTTTCCACGTCAGCAAGCCGATCTCACTCTTCCCATATCAACAGTCACGTGGCTACCATGTCAGTATCACTGGTAAATTTTATTGAGTCATATAAAGTCTCTGAAATTATAGTTTGGCCTTAAAAGTTTCATAAATTTAAAAATCGACCTCTTATGTTAGATTTGGACCATTGAAAAGTCAAATCCACCATTTTTTACTATTCTAGATGTAAGGGTGACCTCTGATTTGTGAAAATCAGCTTCAATTTTATCCTATTTTCATTTTAATCTTTAAACATAAATTAAAAATAAAAGATTCACCTTCTAGTTCGATGATCAAGTTGACAGCAACCAATTACTCTCTCTAGAAGTCTCAGATGGTATATTATTTGCATTGTAAAGAAATATTTGATATAATCAAGGAAAAGAGAGTGAGACCAGATTTTGTGAAAGAAAGTGACTAGAATAAACTTAACAATAGAACTGTTGGTCAGATTTGGCAATGTATCGGCCACATTGTCTTCCATCATGTAGCATTTGATACAAATGCTTACGAGCTGTGGTTGAAGCTAAAAGGCATGTACCGGGCAAAGACTGCTCGGAACAAAGCCTTGATAATGAGGCATTTGGTGAACTGGAAGTTAATGAGTGAAACTTCAATTTCAAAACACACCAATAAGTTCCAGAGTCTGGTGAATTAGTTATCTACAGTAGACAAGCATATTAGAGATGAAGTACAAGCCCTTATACTTCATATTTCTCTTTCTGATAACTGGGATACATTGGTGGTTACTCTCAATAATTCGATTCCAGGGACAAACTTGCCATGTCTATGAATAAAGATGCCTTGTCGAATGAAGAAACCATGAGAAAAGACGTTGGCTCAGAATAGTCAAAAGCCCTCATCACGGAGACTGAAGGAAGACAACGAGGAAGTGAAAGAGTGAGAAGCAAAAGCAAGAACAAAGGTAGATCTGTATACAGAAGAAAGTCTACCTATAAATTCTACCACTATGGCATAAATGGCAAATTCAAGAACAATTACCGAAAAAGACAACGAGAGCAGAGCCAAAGCAATTCTCAGCCGAAGAATAACGAATGAGAGACACTAGTAGTTTTCCCATGAGTTGTATCCATATGCCTCATCCAGGATGAGACATGTCTTCACACCACAACTCAAGATGTTGAATGGGTGGTAGATACTTCAGCATCTTACCACGTCATACCTTAGAGATTTTCTTCACAACATACAAAGTATGAGACTTTGGTTCAGTGAATATTGGAAATATCAGTTCCTCTGGGATAGTAGGAATCGATGACATTGAGATACAGATAAATGCTAGATGTATATTAACCTTGAAAGATGTCATTCATGTTCCAAAACTTGAGCTGAATCTACTCTCGGGATAGCCATTGATAAATAATGCTATGCCAATCACTTCAAAAATGAAACATGGAGAATGATAAAATGTGTCATGTTTGTCATTCGAGGACATGTTTGTGATACTATATACAAGTCTCATGTGAAGATTTGTGCATACAACCTCAATGTAGCTGAAAAATAGGCTTATCAAAATTTGTGGCATTAGAGATTTAGTCACATGAGTGAGAGAGTTGTCTATCCTAACCAAGAAGGAGCTTATTATTATTTCCAACGATGTTGCACTAGGTCCTTACAACCACTGCTTGTTTGGTAAGTAACACAGAGTCTCATTTAATTTATATTCTACGAGAAAATCAAAGTTGCATAGTCTGGTACACTATGAAGTACGTAGTCCCTTGGAGGTTGATTCACTAGAAAATAACAAGTTTTTTTTTTACTTTCAATGATGATGCTTCTAAAAAAGTATGTGTGTATTTCCTGAATATTGGATCATTTCAAACAGTTCCATGCCATCGTAGAGAGTGAAACATGGAAGAAACTGAAGTGCCTCCGAATAGACAGTGGAAGTGAGTACATTTCCAGAGGGTTTGATGTGTACTATAGAAGATACGATATTCAACATGAGAGGACTGTTGCACGCACCCCACAACATACTGTTGTAGCCGAAAGAATGAACCGCACCATTATGGAGAAATTCGTAAACATGATAAGTATTGCTAAGCTACCAAAACCATTATAGGGAGAAGCTGTACGTGTCGCCTGCTACATGATCAATAGATCACCATATATACCATTGAATTTTGAGATTCTGAAAAAGTATGGTTTGGTAAGAATCCCTTCTACTCTCACCTTAGATTATTCAATTGTTTAGCCTTGGCAAATGTATCTAAAGAGCTCATGCAGAAACTCGATGTAAGGACTACTCCATGTATCTTCCTAGGTTATAGAGCTAAAGAATTTGGATACATGCTATGGGACTCAAAGGAAAAGAAAGTCATCCGAAGCAAAGATGTAGTGTTTCTTGAAGACTAGACAATAGAAGACAGTGGAAAGCCCACAATGACTTCCAATTTCCAATGCCGACATAAATGATTCAAATCCAGACCCAACAACAGCATAATTGACCACATATAGAGTGCATGATGAAATTTTAGAAGCAAAACTAGTGGAGGCAGGATGAGAATGTTGAGTAGGAGGAGCCACAACCTGCTCCATCAGAAGCTACATAAGAGAGTGTTGAGCAGAGGGAGCTGCAACCCGCACCATTAGAAACTATAGGAACATCCACAGATCTGGATGATGACAGACCTTCTGAAACTAGTGGATCTCAGACAATAAGATCTGAGAGAGGTTGGATTCCATCAATGAGATATCCAAAATTTGAATATATTCTGCTTACGGATGTAGGGAGTCCGAGAATTGTCAAAAAGCCGTATCTCATAAAGGAAAATAGACATATGTGGAATCTCTGTAGAAAAACCACACTTACGAGACAGTCAAGCTCACACAAGGTAAGAATGTATTGGAGAATAAATGGGTGAAGAAAAATGGCCACAGAAATGTAATTACTCGGGATAAGTTAGAGTCGTACAAAGACATAGCCGGGATAGTTGTCAGATGACATAGTCTACATACATGCATCCCCAAAAAACTTGCATGCATTGTCTAAGCTGCTTTCGATAGAGTAGCAAATTTTTCAAAAGTGACAACCACCACATTAGATGCTTTTTGACATTTGAGTCATTGCTTGGCTATAAATTGAGCTCTCATTTGAGAGCTCTAGTATGCCCAACAAGATCCTAAAAAGCTCATAAGCAAGAGAGCTTGGTAGATAGTATAGTTAGTGAGGTCTTTTTGTTCAGTTTGTAATCTCTTCTAAATTATGTTCAAGTAGTAATAGAAATACTTATTTTTTTCTCGTAAAAAAACTCTATAGTGATCAGAGAATCACAATAATTCATTTATTCATTTGATTTAATTCGCCTTAAAGTGAATATAGGTTTGAAAAATAGATATGTTTAATAAATGGGTTAATTCGATTCGATTCATTTATTAAATGAATCGAATATGAATTTAAACTCATTGATTCGTTTATTCATTTAGGATTTATTTTATTATTTTCTTTTACTAGTTATTGTAATTTTTCAATTAAGACTCGAGAAGTTATGTCTAATTATCATAAAAAATAATATTGTCGATATTTGGTGAGCCATTTTTAGTAAATTTATTAATTACGTATTTCATATGTATATATTTATGAAGAGTTAATGTAAATAAATTATGGTAATTTATGTCATTGAATAATATTATGACTAAACGAATATTCATATTCGATTCGTTTAATAAAAAAAATCGAATACAAATCCATCGTAATTTAATTCGATTCATTTATGATTCGATACAAATTCGATTCGTCAATTCGTTTTGTCACCCTTAATTCAAAGAAATAAAGCCATATTTCACTTCATTTCTGTGATCTATCATTTTGATTTATTCCCTCTGAGGTTTACCTAGAGATGAGACCAAGTGACAAACTATCAACAGAGAAAAAAACGTCTCCATGGAGCCACGTATATATATATGGTTTAATTATAATCATCTTTTTGCTTTATATATGAGGAAGAGGAAACAAGCTAGGATTTTAAAATATTAGAATCCCAATCCGTTTATTTGATATTTTAGAGTTTATATTTAACCTTATTTCATATGTTCTTCATTTACAAACTCATGTGACTAGCTAGCTGAGATGACCAAGCAATGATTTTTACTTGATGTGTAGAAAAGAAATCATTTGTTGTTTTCTTTCAGTAGTTAGCTTAAAATACTGCATTTAAATTATATGGTTCTTGTTATTTGTCTTTATATATTATATACTTGGAAAAAAAGATATATGTTGTGTCTTATCAGAATTTTTGGCTAATAAAGTCCACAAAATCATATTATCCTAATATACGTGTACTCATTATTAGAGACATTATCGATGGCAGAAATGTCCGGGCCTGGTCTGGGTTGGACAGGCCGGGGATAAAAAAATCCTTGGTCGGGTCCTAAATTTAGAAGTCCGGTTCGGGCTCGGGCCCGAACCGGGCTTAAATAAAAAAAATCATATATATATATTTTAATATGTTTGTTGCATTTGTATTTGTTTGTAGTATTTGGATTGTTATTTTATCGATGAAATTTTTGATGTATTTGTGAATTGTCTTTGCATATAATGTGAATGGATTTTTTATTTGTATATTCTTAACTTCTTTCAATTTTTGTTAAAAACTGGCCGGATAAAGCCTGGGCCCGGGCCCGACCCGACTTTCCATAACCTGGGCTTGTATTTTCTTTGTCGGGCTTGGCCTGGCCTATTGCCACTCTTAACATTATCACACATTGTGTTATGGTTGATTTGTCTCACGTTAGTTAAATATGAGATTAGTTAGTATTTTATCACTATTTCTTCTAGTTATAATCATGAGGCATATTGATTACTACTAGTATTACAATATTCGGTTGAGACTAGGTAGACAAGTGCAAAAGCTAGCCTATGTGAGCATAAGGATGTGGAGCTTGGAGGAATATGTAGGAAATGCTTTCCTTGCACAGCAGAAACAAATTAGGCACACGGATCGGACTTGAAAATTTTTTCTGCCATTCCCTTTGTATTGCCAAATGCTACTGGCACACCCACTGAAATTTTGCTTCAGTTTTAGATAAAATTTCAGCCCCGAAACAGCCCCAGAACAGTCCCCAAACATGCCCTAACAGCCGAACAAAAGCTGGACTATTTTGGACTCGATTCGCGCCCAAACGCACTGCAGAAACAGCCTCTGAAATGCGTGGAATATGGCTGTGTTTTGGTTCTGATTTTTCACTTGAAAACAGCCCCAACACAGCCCCAAAACATCACAAAATGTTCAAAAAAAAAAATACTGGATTAAAACGAAACCAAACCGAGTTCTGTTTCACCAAGTAAAGGGGGCGACAATGAGCAAAAATAATGCCCACTGTCGTGAACCACAAGAAAGAGATGAAGATGAAGATTTGTTCGACACCACAAAGTCTTCCGAACTATATCTCGTTACCAACGGAAACTTGTGTGGGCAAGACTCACAAAACAATCCCTAAACGATTTAGAGATTTAAACACACTTGATATTTGTTTTTAATTTCTTCTTTTTCTTTCTTTTAGTTTGTCTCAACTTTTGAGAGAGAATGAACAAGAAGAAGATGGAGGCTAGGGTTAGAATGAAAGGCTATCAAAAGACAAATCATATTTTCCTTTTTATACTTAGGGTTTAATTTTACAAAATAAAATAAAACCATACATCTTCCTCCAAGCCAAAATTCGGCCAAGCACATGTGTGAATAAAAATTTTTGTAACATCAATATTTAATTTCCTTAATTGAAAAGATGTTACAAAACAAAAGGTTAAATGCCTATTTAAAAAATTGTAACTTCTAAATTAAATCCAAAGGTTTCTAAAACCTAAATTTAGAAATTACTATCTTAACATTTTCATTTAATTATATCTAATATAATTAAATCAAATGTGTTTAAATATCATATATTTAATAAAACCATATATTAACTTTCAATATAATGTTTCAAGTGTGACATAATAATATTATTAATCATATTAACAATATTTATACCTTTGTGAGTATATAATTGGACTATCCAATTATACTAAATCCGGTTTAGTATATCGAGCTAGCACGAGGACCAAATGGACCTACGGTTCTGAGCTCCAACAATCTCGAAATATTAATTAAGCTCTTAATTAAATATTCTGAATTATTAACTCCGGGTTATTCCACTAAATACCTGAAGTTGCACTCTCATTGCCGCGGATGATATATTAAGCCGAACCAAGTCGGTGTCCATCGATATAGTCACTACATATAGATTAACCATTCACGAGTATCTCGTAATTAGAGCTGGGTCATAATGTCCGTTATACCCCTCTAATTATTTTTACCTTAAGTACAATTGATTCTCTAATGAACGATTTATTCATAACGATTATGAATTTTAATCTTTCTATTCATAATAGAAAGACTTGAGCGCTCTAACCGTTCAAGTACCGAATCAAACCTTAAGAAAGATACTCCTCTAATTTTCGCAAGAAGGAGTGAACTCCATATCTATGTAAAACGTTCCCAGCTACACAACAGACCATGCCCCCAAAGTACGTAGCTATTGGTTGGGACTGCTACACCAACCTCACCTTTGTAAATCAAATGACATAACCTGCCATGTAGGAGTTCATAGTACACTCAGGATTAAGATCAATCCATATATGACCATCTAGTAGATCAAAATGACTTTCTTTGTTTAACGGATATTATAAGAATGTCATTTCCATCTGGGTCTAGTCGTATATGATCACATCATACAAGGTGCCTACATTCTTATGTTTCTACATGGACGATCCCGGATCAAGATCGCCATACAAATATAGAATAGACCGCAGCTATAGATAAACCACAAACAAAGTACCCGCTTTGTTTGCTCTCTATGGACTATTTAAGATTACTAATTTCAGACTTAAATCCTATTGTGTATGACACTCATACACTAAGTCTGAAGGCACATAAGTAATCTAGGGTATTCAAGATAATTTATAATATGCGAAAATTAAACAAACACTTTGATAAATGAATAATGCATCATTTTATTTCAAAACATATAAAACTGTTTACATTACATGTAGCTCTAGGGCATACATCCCAACATAATATTATAATTCATTTATTCCATATTGGTTAATAATGTGATTGACTAATGCTTTATAAGCTCAAGGATTCCCCCTCCTTATAAGTCGTATTTTAGGGATGAATTCTACCAATGAGTTTGTAACACATTGTCTGAAGATAAATTTTTGATTACGTATATTTTGGGGTACTATCAATTCACCATGAGTTAGTTTTTTAGTATGAAAATTAGGGTTGAGCACCGATTCCGGGATAAACCGGAACCGGTTGGAATAGAACCAGTTTTTCCGATTTGGAACCAGAATCGGTTGGAACTGGACCGGTTCTACCTCCAAAATGGAAGAACTGAATATAAATGGTCTGGTTCTGTCATGTAGGGGTGAGCATCGGTTTCGGGTCTACCCAGAACCGGTTGGAACCGGAACTGGTTGTAACCGGTCCGGTTCCGGTTCCAAATATAAGAAACCGATTTTAACCGGTCCGGTTCCGGTTCCAGATTGATGGGAATCGAAACCGGACCATAGAACCGGAACCGGAATCGCATTTGAGACCCGTTTTAAATACCCAATTTTGGACCCGATTACATAACCGATTTAGGAACCGGTTTTAGACCCGATTTCATACCCATTACAGCGTTGAAACGTCATCGTTTTTTCCAATTATTTAAAGTGACTAAAGTCACTTTGGCCAGCAACCAGCAACCCAACCCTAAATCTAAAACATCTCACTTCGGCCAGCAACCAGCAACCTAACCCTAAATCTAAAACATCTGATCTAATTTCTCTTCTCAACTCTCAAGGGTATCCCTCTTTTGTGACATCCCTCTTTTGCCTCTGACTTGATTCTATTTCTGCAGCAGGTACCCGCTTTTTCTTTTATTGTTTCTTTCTTTCTTTCAACTTACTATTTGTTTTATGTTTTGAAATTGATTTTGATTCGTTGTGACAACATATATTTATGTTCTTAAAATTCCTGGGAAAATGCATGCTTGTATAACAAATATTAGAATCCCTGAGTGTATCAACTAGCTATCATTAAGGTCAAGATGACATCTATTTAACATGCAAATTTCTTGAAGCTAACTAATTTCCATTTATAATGGTTTTTGCACATTGAATTTATTCCATATGACTACGTTATTTTCTTGTAGTTTAGCATTGTGAACCTTTCTGTTTTAGCTATAGTTGTTAGTCTGTTACTTAGCAATTCGATGCTTGCCAAACAAATTCTTGCAATAATGCATAGATTTTTCAGGTTTTGCTTGCATTTAAGGGCAATGAGTTATATGCCTGCTACATTTGTATCGTTAAAAGGGCAAAAAGAAGCTCAATGGGAAAAAAAAAGGGTAATTTAGAACCAGACCGGAACCGAATTGAAACTGAATGATAGGATACCCTATTTAATTGGGTAGGTTCCAGTTCCACTTAGTTAGGAACCGATTTTTTCCGGGTAGATTCCGGTTCTATGCGGAACCGGAACCGAAACCGGTTTTGCTCACCCCTACTGTCATGGACAGAACCGGAACCAGACCATTTAACCAAACAAAAACTTATTTTGGGATTCGAATTTAGAACCAATTTAGGAACCAAATTAAAAACTCAATTTAAACCCAATTTCATAATCAGTTTAGGTTCAAAACAACATCATTTTGAATCTGATATATAAATATCATATCAGACTCTCTTCTGATAGCATAGCCTTAACTTTTCTTTTCTCCTCCCATCTCTCTCGCCTTTAGCAAAGGTTTGGCCTTCTGATCTCTCTCTCTGATTTCTCTCTCGGTGTCTGTGGTTTTTGTTATTTTCTTGGACTTAGCTGCTTTTTGCTCTCTTGTGTTGAACTTGGTACTCTATTTCGATACGCGAATTCACTTTCTCTCATTGTGTTGAATTTGTTACTTCTTCTGTTAAAATTGACTTACAAATTCAACTTCTATATAAAACTCAATCTTCTTATTCACCAACTATTTTCATTTTTAAGCAATTATGGTTTATGGGTTGTTTAGTTTTTGTCTTCATTAATCATGTATGTTTTGTTCAATGTATTTGTTTCTATCTTGTGTTTTGATTTATTATAATTTTTTTTCTTATTTATGAATACTTCGTCTCTTAATTATTATATCATTGAATTGAATTAAAGAAAATAAAACATTATAGTCTTAATAGCCGCTGTGTTGGATCCTAGATATAAGATGTATGTGGCTAAGTTTTTTTATAAAAGACTTTTGGTAATGATAATACAAAAATTACGGAAAAATGTGAAAACTTGAAGGGTGTTTTGCAATATTTATTTGATTTTTATATAGGTGGTAACATAAATTATGATGCAAGTGCAAGTCGTTTATCTCAAACCTAAAGTATTATGGAAGAGTGTGGTTGTGTTGGTAGTAATGATGATGACATATATATTTAAGATGAATTGATGAGGTTTATAAGAGATGGAGCCTAAATCAGAGTTAGAAAAGTATTTTGAAGAAGCTTGTCAAGAAGGTAGGAAAGATATTGATATCTTAGGTTGGTGGAAGAGTAATAGATTCAAGTACAAGATTCTTTCTCAAATTACAAGAGATGTGTTGACGATTCTCGTATCCACTGTGGCTTCAAAGTCGGCTTTCATTACATCCCGTCGTGTTCTTGATCTATTTCGAGGTTGTTTAACTCCAAAAATTGTGCAATGATTGATATATACTCAAGATGGTTAAGGAATGCGCCAACACCAATAAATATTGAGGAATTATTGGAAGATGTAGAAAAATATGATGCAGGTAAGGCAAAATATTAAAATTCTGCAATTTCAATTTTATTCATGCACTAACTAGCTAGTATTTTATATTAGTACTATATGTGAGTAGGCTAACGATTGTAGATGATAATGATATTATTGATAGTGATACCTGTTGGGATATATGCGCTAGAGCTTCATGTTGAAATTCCCTACAAGCAATAGCGACAAAGAATCTCTATACCCAAGAGGGGGGGTGAATTGGGTTATCGCTATAAATGCGGAATAATAAAATCTTTGCCGATTTTAAGCTCTTATTACCAAATAGGCTCTTAGGTTAATTTTCTCTATTGTAAATAATAACCTATATGCAAGTTTTCTATTCAATAATATAAATGTAAATAAAACTTGCAAATAAGTAAAAGTTAAGAGAAAGAGAAATACGACACCGAGATTTATAGTGGTTCGGCCAATCGTGCCTACGTCCACTCCTCCAAGCCTCGCTTGAAGATTTCCACTAAAATCCGAGTTTTGCCGTGGCTCACTCGTAACCAAGAGTTTTCAGCAAATGTGCACTCCAAACCTTTTACAACTATGAGTTTTGTTCGTAGGTGTACTCACAACCTTTACAACTTTGAGTTTTGTTCGTAGGCTTACTCAAAAACCTTTACAACTTACCCAACCAAATGGGATTTCACAAATCACAAATGTTTTGTTAAGAAAGAATTAAAACACACTTGAGCACTCACAAATATTAAGAAGATTGTGTGAGTTGCATACCCAAGTGTTCCAAGCTCACTAAATGTAATGAAGATGTGTGTGAGCTTGTATGAGTGTTTAAGTGTATGAAGGTTTAAGACACTCTTGTAATTGCCTTATAGAATGTATGAAGGTTGTGTATCAAGTCTCTTTTTGGTTTCTCCCTTGGGGCAAATGAGTTGGGGTCCTATTTATAATAAAATGCAAAGTATTCCCCAACTTACAGCGAAACCGGCGAGCAAACCGGCGAGGAGACCGGCATGCCGGTCTAGGTTTGCAACGGCTCCTAACGGCTATATAACGTTAAAAAAACTATTCGTTAGACCGGCGAGCAAACCGGTATGGAGACCGGCGAGGAGCTCCCTGGTTCTAGAGAGCATGATTTTCTCAGCCAAAACCGGCATGAAGACCGGCGAGAAAACCGGCATGGAGCTCCCTGGTTTCAGTAACTGCACAATAAAGGCTAGACCGGTATGGAAACCGGTATGGGGACCGGTCTGGAGCTCCCTGGTTTCAGTAAGTACATGTTTTGATGACTAGTCAAGACTGACGACACTTGGTATTTTCACCATAACTTTCTCTAGAAAATTCCAAATCAAGATCCGTAAATTTCTACATAAACTAGACACATATATCTAGCTTCTGTAAAACATTCAGCTCCAAAAACATTAATTATAATTTTATGGAAATTTTATAATGTGACATGTATGCAGAAAACGCACATATGAACATGTTGTAGTAAAATGGCTCTAGTAAAAGTTCTATGCATCGGAATTCTGTTCCGTTTGAACCGTAGCAAAAACGATACACATATCTATCTAAAGGTATATCATTTGAAGTTTAATTCAACCATTTGCTAGTTTTTAGAAGATCATTTACCGATGTACTTGTGCATGAAGTTCATTTTGGTGCAAATAAAATGCAAATGATTCTTTTAGCATTCTAAGCCATTTTAAATGGAAGTGATGCAAAATTTATGATTCCTAAGAGCTTTAGATCACTTGAGTAAACTCACTTACAATTAGAGCACTAAGCTAAGACTTCACATGATTTCTTCAATTATGCGCAAGTCTTCACATTCTCGCTCTTCACCACATATGCTTCGACACTTTTTGTATTGCTTCGTGTTTGCACGTCGAAGTCTTCTTTCTCGCGTTGTATCATCAAAACCAATTACAATCGATTATGCGACCAAGTCGCCAACACATGTATTATAAACAGATTTATTTATTGAAATAATAGATGCATTATTCATTTATAAAAAAAATGTTTGATTTAAATCGCATATTGTAAATTTTCTTGTTTACCATGATTACTCAAGTGCTTTCAGACTTAGTGTATGGGTGATACATAAGAGGATTTAAGTTTGAAGTTAGTAATCTAAAACAGTCCATAGATAGCAAGCAAAGCGGGTACTTTGTTTGTGGTTTATCTATAGCTATAGTCCATTCTATACTTGTATAACGACCTTGATACATGATCGTTCATGTAGTGACATGAAAATGGAGGCACTTTGTATGATGTGATCATATAGGACTGGACCTAGATAGAAATGAATATCATATATATTCGTTAACTGAAGAAATTCATTTTATCTACTAGATGGTCATTTATGGATTGGTCTTAACCCTGAGTGTACTTCGAACTCCTACATGGCAGGCTATATTCTTTAATTTACTAAGGTGAGGTTGATGTAGCAGTCCCGGCCAATAACTACGTATTTTGGGGATATGGTTTGGTGCGTAGCTGGGAACGTTTTACATATACATGGAGTTCACTCCTTCTTACGAGAAGTAGAAAAGTATATCTCTTAAGGGTTGATTCGGTACTTGAAAAATTAGAGCGCTCAAGTCTTTCTATTACGAATAGAAAGATTAAAATTCATAATAGTTATGAATTAATTATTCATTAGAGAATCAATGGTACTTAATGTATAAAATAATTAGAGGGGTATAATGAACTTATGACCCGGCTCTAAATATGAGATATTCGTGAATGGCCAATCCTTATGTAATGACTATACCGATGGACAGCGAAGTTGTTCGGCTTATATTTTTCATTTACGGTAACTAGAGTTCAAATTCAAGTTTTTAGTGGAATAACGCGAAGCTAATAATTCAGAATATTTGATTAAAGAGTTTAATTAATATTTTGGGGTATAACTAGGCAAAATCCTCATGATTTAAGGATGTACAAGCCAAGATTCATGTTGTTATTGTGTTGTTTGTGTCAATTGGTGTAGTTGTCGTGAGTTGGGTGTGCGATTTGGGATTTTGACTGTCAACCCTTTTGGTGATGTCTTGAGTGATTTGTCAAATTTGATACCTCGTTATGGTATCTCGCAATAGTTTAGAGTGTAAGAAATTCCTTAGGCTTCATGGGCATATGTTTTGTTCACGTGCATGATTTCATAATGTTCAAATATACTAATTATACTTGAATCCACAGATTCCACACATGAGGATTTCTTCAGTTCCTTTTGAGCATGCGGGCATTATCCATCTTGTTCGTTCTCAAGTATTATGGTTATGATATGTCTTACTTATCATTTATACTTTATATGGTATAAATTACGATCCACGTTTCATGTTACATAGATTATGTTTAATGATCTTCAAGTTAGATTTCATGTTCACAACCCACGTTCTCAGTTTGCAGCTCATATTTACACGATTACAGTTCATATTTTTCAGAAGCCACGTATATATGTTTTCAGTTTGTGGCCACACCTTACATATTTACGATTTATATTTTCAGCTTGTGTATTTGCAATATAAAGGTACTAACTAGGAAATTCGTTCAGACGACGTTCATCTCATACTTATTCTAAAATAGGTAATGAATTTCGTACGAACATTGTATGTAAAACCTAGAGTGTACATTAGTTCATGATTTACAGGGTCCCAGTTCATGATATATAGTTACATGCATTATTTTCAGAACCAGATCAGGGATCGACCGGTGATGTAAAATGTTCAATAGGTCACTGGTTCGACCGGTTGAACCGTGTCTAAAAAATGACAAAATCAAATTACGTAATAAATAATTTTATTTAATTAAAAATAAAAAATAAAAAAATTCGACCGATTTTACTGATTTTGATCGATTTTTTGTTAGACCGATTTTTTACTTTTGGCCGGACTAGACAGGACTCACGGTCAGATCTCGGTTCGACCGATCAAATAGAATGGCCCGGTCCGATTTTGAAAACATAGGTTACAGGTCATGGTTTGCAGTTTATGTTTCATGATTTATAGTTAAGTTATAATTTCCAGTTTGTGTTATAGCTTTCACATCAATTTTTACGGTTTACCATTCATGTATATGATTTACAGTCATGCTCTACAGTTTGCGTTTCAAAGTTTTTAGTTTCATTTCATGTTTAAGTTTTCAGTTCATGATTCAGTTTTCAGTTTTTGGTCTTCAATTTTCAATTCATGTTACAGTCTTCAATCATGTTTCCGGTTTACGTTCGACAGTTTCAGTTCAAGTTTACAGTTTCAAGTCATATTTATAATTTTAAATCCTTATTAACGTTTTCAGTTCATGTCACAGTTTTTTGGATCATGATGTGTTTCTCAGCTTTCAAGTTGCAGTTACGTTATCATGTTTATAATTTTCAGTCATGTTTTTAGTTTAAATTATACAGTCGTTTGCTATATTTATGGTTTCCAGTTCAAGTTTATAGTTTCGAGACATGCTTATAGTGTCAGGTTATGTTTTTAGTTTTCATTTTAGGGTCGCAATTCATGTTTACAGCTCTCAAGTTTTTTAGTTTGCAGATTATGTTTATATTATATGATTTCCTATAGTTAGTCCATGATTTATGTGTCCTCACTTTTCATTTTATACGTTTTCGATTTACACTTTACATGTTACAGTTTAAGATTTTAGTTTTTAGTTTATGATTTGTATGACGTCAGTTCAAGATTTACAGCTTTCAGTTCATGAGTTACAGTTCAAGCGCCATGTTTTCAGTTTACAAATGCTACACATGTCAAGTTTACAGTTTATGTTTTCACACGTCATGATTTTACAGCTTATGTGTCAGTTCATGATTCACGGTTATATGTCACTATTTACAGTCACATGTCATGATTTACCATTTCCAATCATGTGTCTCATGTGTCATGTTTACAATTAATGTTTTCACATAACATGTTTTCAGATTCATGGTTTATACGATTCCATGTCATACTTTACATGTTTATAACTCATATATACAATTCTCAGTTTATGATTATGTGTTCATGCTCACAATTTGTAGCTTATGTTTCATGTTTACAACTTTTCCTACAAGACTTACAGTTCATGATTTCCCAATATTCATAGTTTAAGTTTCATGTTTTACCGTATATGATTTATATTTTTTCAAGAACAAGAAAATAAATATTTTCAAAATACTAGTAGAGTATCATTCCCTCAGCTTCAGCTTCAGCTTGCCTAATGGTTCTTTGTAAACCCTCTTAGGTTATTTTATGTTCACGTCAGCTTTTTTGACTAATGAGGTGTCAGGTTCCCCCTAAATAAGTTACATGTTACAGCTCAGTATTTTAAGCTAAAATTTGGGATTTTTAAGTATGAGAGGGGTTTTCTTTAATTTTAAAATATGAAGAAAATTTCAATTAATTCATCAAATTTCACTTATTTTCCCCAGCATATTATAATGGGCCAAACAAGACAGTACTATGTGTCAATCACGTGGCCCCCTTATAGTTAAGCAACCAAATCATTGACAAATGACGATGTCTCTATCAAGACAAGACAAGCATTATAATCTAATCTTAGTTCAAATAGCATCGATCAATTAGGAGTGATTCTTAGCTATCACACGTAACATGTTTCTTCATCTTATAAATTGTTGACCATCATAGAGCCAGCCATTCTGATAATTATGCACATTTTTCTGGTCATCATACATTTGATCCTGGGATCATAAGCATTCTCATTGGTTGGTGCAAAATCCCGAAGCATTGTGATTCACTTAATATTCAGCAAAGGATGCCCTAGCTTGACCCAAGATTAAACGGCTACCAAAGCCTTATATACTTGATCAATGATTTATTCTCAACCGATGTGGTGGGATATTGTCCCTAACATAAACAGTTACTTGTAGATTAGTCTTTTTTGACTGGTACTTATCACGTGAAATAATAGTTTATCTACTCTTGTATGAGTTTGATCTTCATATCATAAAGAAGTCCACTGACCTAAGACCTAATTCATGCATAAAAATTAGCTAATAAGGCACTATAAAAAACTGTCATATAACTGACGAAATTTACTTATGAATTCGAAAAAAAATGACTATAAAAATTAACGATCATATTTACCCATGGATTTCTATTGGTAAATAAGGCGCCAATTAATGGTCCCAAGTGTTAGCGATAGTGTATCGACATATAGTACTTATGAAATATTTCATTTGCTAACTTATAGAGCCAAATATTTTCCTACTGATTTACCGACAGAAAATTCAGTCGCTAAATTATGGAGTCAATTATACTTTCTGTTATTTTGATTTAATTTAGAGTTTAATCCTCTAAGGGTTATAGTTAGTTTGAATTATTTTGTTAATTATTTTGTTTTAGGGTTCATTTAGGGAATATTGATGAACATTAAAAAATGTACATTTAATAGAAGAAAAATTAATCATTTTCGCTTGTAATTTCATTAACCCTTCTAAATTAGCACAATTGTGAAATAATAATTAAATTTATGTTATATATATTTTTATTGTGATTTTTATTTCTTGTATAGGCAAATATTATTTTGGATGCTCATCAGGAAAAATGGATATGGAATCTGAATTCTAAGACCCAGGAAACCTAAAAGACTGTGACAACTAGATTCAAATCAGACTTGGAATATATTCACCGTCTTTAGATTGACAACGAAATGAGCTTATAATGTATTTAGCCACACATGTAATTTATTATATATATATATATATATTATAATATAATAATATTTGAAATAAAAAAAATAAGAAAATGTCAATCCACCTTTTGGTGGATCGGCACTTTCTTTGTAACTTGCAAGAGCAAGAAGAGGTGTCGAAGCATGCATCTTCTTCAGCTGGTTCCATAGTTCTCTCTAAGGATTTGTGGAGTCTCAGCTCTTATGTGTTTTATTTATCAATTTTTGTTGTAATATTGTTTATTTCATTAATAAAATTATGTATGTTTTTATTGAAAACACGAGTAGCTAATTTGTATCCCGCTGGGGTAAAAGATGAAGCTCTTGGTATGAAAATATATATAATTTTTATTTATATTATCTCTAAATAAATTGTGATTATTTCTCAAATAAAATTTGAACTCTCTCCATTTTATTTAGGACCTTGACTAGCTGTAGACAATCTCTGATTAACACATATAATATTTGAATCCCATAAATTCAAGATAGTGAACTATTAAAAATCTAGATTAATTATTGACAAACATTGTTACCAAATTTATGGATGATTTTATATGTTTTGGCATAATTTTGTACCTTGACATGGATTAATTATAGAAAATACGGATTACATTTGTTGGCATAATTAATACATGATAATCATGAAATAAGTTAATTGGGAAATAATTATCATTTATATTTATAAAAAAAAGTAAAAATTATTTTATATTTTGAAATACCAAGAGTGGATCCCCTAACTCCAATATTTTATTTTATTGTTTCAGTTCAATTTAAAATTGTTCATCACTTCAATCAATTCACTAAATATATTCCATGTGGATTGATTCTGGACTCACTGTGTTATTTTATTACTTCGACACTCTTATACTTGGGAGTAAAGAACCACTTTATGAGTGTGTCAAGTTTTTGACGTCATTATCGGGAAATATAATTTATTAGATAGAATAATAATTTAATATCACTGTATTTTATTTTATTTTAATTTTTTTTCTGCATCTCATTTTTTTTATTCTTCTTTTATTTTCCTTCCTTGTATTTGTGTAAATTCCAAGATGTCTTGATTGATCCTAAATAAATTCTGAATACATATATCATACGTATAGACAAACTCTGTAATTGATTCTTCAAGATTACAGAAGACAAAAAAACTCAATTAAAATGGAGCTTATATTTTGCCAAAGAATTTCTGGAACCATCCCCATCTAGAGATTCTTCCATAATTTTCAGCAAGTACCTAATTCGAGAAATTGAGACAGTTGAGTGGGAAATTCAATTGAGATTTGAATTAACATGAATTATAGGACATTTTTAGGATATAATCACTACATTTGTGCTAATTTCTTTTGTTATTTATTATTTTTTATCTTTGTAAGTATTGCATTTGTATATATAAATTTTAGCATATAATTTGTATTTAGGTTGCATGAGACATTAATCTCGATCATCTAGTGGTAAATTAAATAAAAAGTCTCCATCACCTTCATTGTCAGTCAAAATGGTCGATAACTAAGATGAAAATTTAATTGATCAGGCAGAACATGAGTCATTACATTGCGATCTTAATCGTCCTAGGACACTCAGATAATACATGAATCCCACTAAGACATGATCACTATCTTATATTATTTTCCCTCAGATACATCACGTTTCAATTTCAAACTGAGTCCAACTTTTACCTACATTTCACGGTTTAGAATCAAAAAACCCTTATCAGCATTTAATGAAATTCGAAGAAGTATGTAATACTTGCACATACCAAAATTGCAGCATGAATATAATTCACTCAAGTTTTTTACCCATTCTTTAAGGTTAAAGCTAAAATTTGGCTGCAGAACCTTAGATCAGGAATCATAAGAACATGAGATGATTTGCAAGAGTAATTTCTGAAAAAATTCTTCCCTCCGCAAGGGACAAACTCCTTTAGGAGGAAAATCAAAACTTTCACACAAGAGTCGGGGGAAACACTACCAATATTGGGAGATATTTAAAAAAAATGCTAAATATTTGCCCAAATCACAAGTTTGAAACATGGAGGTTGATTTCCTACTTCTACGAGGATTTAACACCCCAAAGCAGACAAGTAGTGAAAATGATGTGTAATAGTGAATTTGAGGAAAAACGTATCGAAGATGCACTAGATTACTTAGAACACATAGCAGATAATGCATAATATTGGGACACAATTGGCACTTATGAGTCGTCTGTAAAATCACAGTCATTTGGTAGAGACATGTTTAATCTTAGGGAAGACTATGACCTATATGCTAAATATGCATCTCTAGCCAAAAAGGTTGAGGCATTAAAAATGAGGAAGAGTGATCATGTCAAGTCAATTCAAGAAGTTACATGTCATATCTGTAATTCCAATGAACATGTCACACAAATTTATCCTACGTTATCAACTTTGCAAGAATGTTGTTGATGGTGTTTTTAGGCACTATGGTATTTAAGACAAGCACGACAGGGGCAATAGGGTAATTTCTCCTTGGTCAAGATCATTAATACCGACCCGACCACATGAGTGAGTGGCCGAGAACTTTATGATCCGATAACCGACCACTTTGGTTCGGATGACCGGGCAATTATCAGGTCGACAGCAGCATTCTCAGTACAAAAGACTATTATGACCGACCACATGAAGACCGAGCATAGGGCAAGACATGTTCGGGAAAATAAGGCATTCTATCCATATGAGATAAGATAATAAGTTATCCTACTTTCATGGGGTAAACTAGTAAGTCAATGTCCTAGTATGATAAAGGAAGTAAATGTAGTTTTTGGCTAGGAATCCTTATGGAAAAAGGGAATAGTTTTGACTAGGAATCCTTATGGGAAAAAGGAATAGTTTCAACTAGGAAATTCTTGTACAAATAGGAATATGATTTCTTCACCATTATAAATAGGAGGGTAGAGTGAAGAGAAAGAGGGGGAACAAAAAAGAGAGAAGAAGGGTAACAAGTTGAAGGTAAAAAGGGAGCATCAGAATCATCAAGCTCTGACTTGTAAACACAAAAAAGATCCGAGAAGCATATTTCAGTAATAAAAAGTATCATCCTGTTTGTGCCCGTGGACGTAGGTCGGACCAAGATCCGCCGAACCACGTTAAATCTCCTTGTTGATTGGTGCATTTATCTGTCTTTTGCTAAATTTGCTTTTGGTCCCCCATAACCAAACAAATTCACAGTTGGAGGAGGATTTCCTCGGGAGTGATATTCCAATATTACCCTGAGACCAAAATCCACCGAGTCAGCTCTTCGAACTGGGGACGTAACATTCCCCCAGGTCCAAATGCCTTTTTCAGCTCGGGGTCGGGTTACGTCCCACCGAGTCATGCTCATTGGTCTGGGGATGAGACATTCTCCCAGAACCAAGTGCTACTATCAGCTCGGGGTCGGGTTACGTCCCACCGAGTCAGCCCTTCGGACTGGGGACGTAACATTCCCCCAGGTCCAAGTGCCTTCTTCAGCTCGGGGTCGGGTACATCCCACCGAGTCAGCCCTTCGGACTGGGGACGTAACACTCCCCCAGGTCCAAGTGCCTTCTTCAGCTCGGGGTCGGGTACATCCCACCGAGTCAGCTCTTCGAACTGGGGACGTAACATTCCCCCAGGTCCAAATGCCTTTTTCAGCTCGGGGTCGGGTTACGTCCCACCGAGTCATGCTCATTGGTCTGGGGATGAGACATTCTCCCAGAACCAAGTGCTACTATCAGCTCGGGGTCGGGTTACGTCCCACCGAGTCACGCTCATCGGTCTGGGGATGAGACATTCCCCCAGAACCAAGTGTTTCTTTCAGCTCGGGGTCGGGTTACGTCCCACCGAGTCATACACATTGGTCTGAGGACGGGACATTCCCCCAGAGCCAAGTACCTCTTTCAGCTCGGGGTCCTCGGAATATTCGGGGACATACTCGACGCCATAGGATCCGTGAGAAGCATAGCACGGGGAGGGATGATACCCCCGTGGCGATTGTTTGCTCCAGTGTTACCGAACATAAGGAGGAATATGCCCTTAATGTGTCGAACACTCTTTGATCCTCATTTACCCGATGTAATGGATCCGTGGGAAAGCATAGCACGGGGAGTGACAAGGCCCCCGTGACGATTGCTAGCTCCAGTGATACCGGACCTAAGGAGGGATATGCCCTTAGCGCCCCGGACACTCTTTGATCCATTCATCACTTGGATCCGTGAGAGGCACAGCACGGGGATGCGTTGAGCCCCTGTAGCGTGTGCCTACTCCAGCGTGGTAAGGAGGAGCCCTCACGAAACACACAGGCTCCCCAGTGGACCGACGTGTAGAGGATGTGCCCTTACCAATCAAACGCTCTTTTTGATCCAAATCTTGGTTCGCCGGGACACTGAATTGAAAGATTCAGAATTGTGTTTTGGAGGCCTCGGGCAGGACGCTGTTGTGAGGCATCCGTGCTGTTGTTTACATTTGTAAAAAGTTTTCTTTTGGGACAAGTACCGAGTCACCCCCACCTTTTTGGTCTTATTTTTCAAAATTTTTGATTTTGTTTTTCACTAATCTGGCAAGGGGACGCCCGTACCAGATTCGGTAGGGCTTTACAAGGTTGATTCAATTCCCTTCTGAGCAAGTCCCAAAGATTACCTGGCTCGGGGCTGGATTTCGTTCCGCCGATACCACGTGGTTAATTCGGCTCGGGGCTGGATTTCGTTCCGCCGAGGCCGCTTGGTTATTCGGCTCGGGGCTGGATTTCGTTCCGCCGAGGCCACTTGTTTATTCGGCTCGGGGCTGGATTCGTTCCGCCAAGGCCCTTGGATGACCTGGCTCGGGGCTGGATTCGTTCCGCCGATGTCACTTGGTTTCTCTCAGCTCGGGGTCGGGTTACGTCCCACCGAGTCCGTCTTTTTGGTCTGGGGACGTAACATTCCCCCAGGGCCAAATGTTCATCTCAGCTCGGGGTCGGGTCGTGTCCCACCGAGTCCGTCCTTTTGGTCTGGGGACATAACATTCCCCCAGGACCAAGTGTTCATTTCAGCTCGGGGTCGGGTTACGTCCCATCGAGTCGGTCGTCGTCAGCATAAGGGCAAAGCATTGTCTCCACGGGTAGATATCGGGATCCTCGTTGACTGAGCACATGAGGGTGGCAAGAAGGACCAGATTTGCAGCCAAGGCATTTTTCTCTGCGATTCCTGGAGTGACCACCGACGAATTCATCTGCACACCATCTTTTTTATAGTTCCCGGCATCAACTCGCAAACTCGTTGTTACCGAGAACTAGGGGACAGATGTTGATGGTGTTTTTAGGCACTATGGTATTTAAGACAGCACGACAGGGGCAATAGGGTAATTTCTCCTTGGTCAAGATCATTAATACCGACCCGACCACATGAGTGAGTGGCCGAGAACTTTATGATCCGATAACCGACCACTTTGGTTCGGATGACCGGGCAATTATCAGGTCGACAGCAGCATTCTCAGTACAAAAGACTATTATGACCGACCACATGAAGACCGAGCATAGGGCAAGACATGTTCGGGAAAATAAGGCATTCTATCCATATGAGATAAGATAATAAGTTATCCTACTTTCATGGGGTAAACTAGTAAGTCAATGTCCTAGTATGATAAAGGAAGTAAATGTAGTTTTTGGCTAGGAATCCTTATGGAAAAAGGAATAGTTTTGACTAGGAATCCTTATGGGAAAAAGGAATAGTTTCAACTAGGAAATTCTTGTACAAATAGGAATATGATTTCTTCACCATTATAAATAGGAGGGTAGAGTGAAGAGAAAGAGGGGGAACAAAAAAGAGAGAAGAAGGGTAACAAGTTGAAGGTAAAAAGGAGCATCAGAATCATCAAGCTCTGACTTGTAAACACAAAAAAGATCCGAGAAGCATATTTCAGTAATAAAAAGTATCATCCTGTTTGTGCCCGTGGACGTAGGTCGGACCAAGATCCGCCGAACCACGTTAAATCTCCTTGTTGATTGGTGCATTTATCTGTCTTTTGCTAAATTTGCTTTTGGTCCCCCATAACCAAACAAATTCACAGTTGGAGGAGGATTTCCTCGGGAGTGATATTCCAATATTACCCTGAGACCAAAATCCACCGTCAACAAATGTCTCCATGACCAATTCAGTTCCATAAACACCTTAAAGAGACCAAATCCAAATCCATACTCCCAAACCTATAATTGTAGTTATAAAAACTATCCAAATTTCAATTGGAGGAATGATCAACAAACATAATCGTCGCAACAACCTCCTCAAGTACACTAAAATTTCCAAAGTTCTCATATTTATGCACTATATGTCCCACCGCCTAGGAAATCCCTTAAGGATACCTTGCATGCATTCATTGATAAAAAAGAAGCCATCAATAACAAAACTGAGCAAACATTGAGCGATCTGAATGATACATTTGCCAAATTCACATCTACATTGACCATTCATAAGAAAAGAAAGTTTCCTGCATAACCACAACAGAACCTTAAGAGTCATCAAAACCACGATGAGGGTACTTCATGTAGTCAACATAAGACAAAGTTAAATCAGTTATTACTCTTCGTAGTGGTAAGGTCATCGAAAGACCCATTCTTAAACCTCATAAAGTTGAAAATAAGTCAGCTTCTAAGGGTAAGGAAAAGGTTGATGAACCAACACCTAACGTTGAGAATAACGATTTTTCTAATACACCTTCATTTCCTCAAATATTGAAAATAAAGAAATTGAACCATTCCCTATAAATGTATGAAATATTCAAACATGTGAAGGTCAATATTCCTTTGTTAGATATTATCAAATAGGTACCATCTTATGCCAAATTTTTGAAAGACTTGTGCACCGTTAAAAGAAGACATCAGGTAAGAAAAAAAACTTTTCTAGCTTAACAAGTGATTTTCATTCTCTCAACCAATGATGCAATGAAATACAAAGATAGGTCATGATTTCCCACTATGCCTATGACGTCGACGATCACGACATTGATGAGCTCGTGACTCGTAGAGAGTACAATTAGCCCAGAGGGACTAATAGGAGAATTAAGGAGTCGCCACCCAGTATAAGACACTGGGAATGATTTAAGACCGCACTACACCCCTCGCAAAGTCGACCTTAAATTCATTTGGGTTTGAAATCATCCATTAATGATGCCGGTATAATATCAAGGTTCAAAAATAAGATAAACATGTATTTAATGCAATCACATGCAAATACAGTTTAGAAGCATACATGGGCACAAACATTAATAAGAGAGGAAAAAAAAAGCAAAATAAATGCCCAGGAATAACGACAGTTACAGTGTAATATTGAATAAACCAAAACTGCAACATTACTCGCATCTTGCAATAATAACCAAAATAACAGAGATGATTATAGCAGTAAATCAGCAACTCCTAAAACAAATTAATAGATCATGATATAAAAAAATTTAGAGCATATAATATCCATCCGGATATAGACCAATAAATTATATGTCCGATCGGAATTGATGGAAGTTTGGCGAAATATGTTCTGAAGAACAGAATCATGCATTCTTAAAACTAGTAACATGCTAAGGTCTTGCATAACATGATCCATGGCAACATAAAATAACAAAACTGATAAAATAAGGAAAAAGGGGCACGTGCAATAGTTTCAAGTTGTACCCCAAGTACAGACTGACCAGCGTAATCACACGCGTATAACGCAAGTGCACGTATCGTTCAAGTAGTATAAAAAGTATCGATCCCACGAGGACTTAAAATCTTTTTTTTTTTTATCAATTTATGAAGTTAAATGTTTACAAGTATCTAAAGGATTGATTGTTTGATTGGGTGGTGACTTTAAAATTAAAACAAGTAAATAAATTTCTTGAAAGTATATTGAAGAAAATTTAAATTTATAAAACTATCCAGGGTTGTGAATCTTTTCAATATCTTTTTAAAAAATGAAGCATAATCTTTTTAAAATCTCTTTTCCAAGTTCATTTTAAGTTTACCAGTTCAATTTTATTAATGGCCAGTTAATAAAAAGCATTAGGATTAAGGCTCAATAAATAAACCTTTATATTACCCAAACCATAATTTAATCCCTTATAAACCGGTGATATTGGAATTCATCACAACCCCAGATAACTAACTTAGTTACGACACATAACTAGGGCTGGTAAAAACTTAAATAAAATAAAAGACATAAAGTAAATTGTTGGAAATTAAATACTGAAAAGTAAATTGCTGAAAAGTAAATTGCTGAAAGGTAATTTGTTGAAAAGTAAATTGATGAAAAGTAAATTAAGTAAAAGTACAATAAAAGAAAATATTGGGGGTTAGAAGATCCACTTTTATTACTACTATTTTAGATATCTCCCTTAATATAAAATATTAACTTTGCGTGATAATTACCAACCAGCCATATAGGCAGTATCCTGATTAAGTCAAATTAATAATTAATAACCAACCGACCAACCAGGCGGTATCCATGCTTAGTCAGGTTAAAACCAATTTATAATTAATTACCAACCGACCAATATGGCGGTATCCTCGTTAAGTCAGGTTTTAAATAGTTATTATATTATAATTAAGGGAGATTAATCTAAATAGCAATAATAAAAGCTTTACCTTTTACCCCAGCAAAGGGGAGTTACCTCCTCATTGCGTAAAAAGTAAAAAAAAAAAACGAAATGTAATGTAAGGAAAGTATTGTGCGTAAAAGTAAATTGCGAAAAGTAAAGACTAAAAAGTAAAGAAAAGAAAGTGTGAAAGCGGAAATTAATTACTTAAAGCTGTAAATAAACAAACAAGATACAATCTTCTTAGTTATTCTTAAGGAATTTCAAAGAAAAAAGTATGAATTTACAAATGAAATGGCTTGGTATTTTTAGTTTAAATTGTACCTCCATCAAATCATCCACCAAATCCATTATTAATTGCTCCACTAATTGCTCCACCAAAACTGAGCAATTAGTGCCCTATTTCTGCCCTTATTTGACCCACATTTCATCCTAAATGATTTCATTGAGTCCCAATATTATTTTATCTGCAAAATAAACTAAAACACATCAAAACGTTCATCAAACCCGAGAAACTAAACAAAATATTAAGTAAAATGGGCGGTAAATATTGATATATTTTCCGCTCATCACACCCCCAAACCTAACATTTTGCTAGTCCTCGAGCAAAACAATAAAATAAAATACAAAAAATAATTAAAATTAAACTGAGCCACTTTCGTAGGGATCACAGTTGCATTTAGCGTATGCAACAAGCCTTTAAACCCCTAGGTGTCCCTATTGGACGAGTTGTAGTCTCGTGAGGGCTTACAGCAACAATACACACAAACGTTTGATAAAAGTAAAAAGATAGTAAAACTAATGCACACAAAAGCAAAAAGACAAGAGAATAAAGAGGTTAGTGACTAAACAAGTGAAACTTCTTATCCAAGTTAATAGTTGTTTTATTTCTTTCAAAATTACCGAATAAGTGAATTCTCCGATTATTTTTTTATCATTCTTCATATACATAGCCAACAAAATATTAATCAACTCATTTTTGCCTATAATAGTCACAAGTGCAGTTGAGAAGAAAGTAATATTTTTGTCCTAAAGTTTTATCAGAATTCACACCTTTTTTAGCAATGGAATATTTTTCTGATATTTTTTTTTGATTTTTTTTATATACAATATCTTCCATCTATGTAGCGAGCTTTGGGCCAGTGACTCCCAAACCAATTGGTTTTAGGGCACCAGGTGTTAAGACACCCCTACAGACTTAATTACTCAGACTTATATATATATATATATATATATTACAACATCTTTGATCCATTTAGCGAGCTTTGGGCCAGTGACTCCTAAACCAGTTGGTTTTATGGCACTAGGTGTTAAAACACCCTTACAAACTTAATAACTCGGATCTCAGACGTTTTGTTTATCCCATCGCTTTTTTAGATGCTTCCTCCAATTAAACTATAGCACTGAATATTACAAACTCGTCAATTACTTCTCATGTCCGTATGTTACCATGCAAGTCGATAATATCTGTCAACTAAACATATGAATATTCATTTTAATCAGTTTTATGGAGAATTTACTACTTAAATAATTCAAAATGAAATAAATAAAAATTAACTTGTTTCGAAATAGGTTGAGATACGTCTCAGGAGTGGAAATTCCTTACTCGGCTATCTCTTACACCAATTTCACCCGATTAATCAAATTAAAAACATAAAATATTTTTTAGATTTTTGTAAAATTTTACATTTTTTTTTGTATTTTTTCGAAAATTTTGGACTAAAAAAAAAAATAAAAACATAAATACAAAATACTACAACTATTCCCCACCCCTAAACCTAAATGAGACATTGTCCCCAATGTCTTAAAAAGTAGAAGATGAGTTTAGAAGATAGTACCTGGTTAGCTGAAATTCTACATCTAAAATAGAAATTAAAGGTTAAGATCCAAATTGCATGAGTTGTCTCCCTGCTAGCGCTAAGTTTAAAGTTGTCAGCGAGGCATGACTGCCCGAACGATAGGCTAGATCTAAAAGTGTGACACTTTCTTTTTATTGCTCAAATGATACTCCCCAGTAGTGATTGACACGCTTGTTTTTAACCTTGAATGTTTTGTTGGAGTCGGGATCATGTAACTCAATGGCTCTATCTGGTAAAACCTTAGTGATTAGGAATGGACCTGACCACCGTGATTTTGGATTCCATGGGAAGAGTTTTACCCTTGATTTATTTAACAGTACCTTCTGCCCTGGTTCTAGTTGTATACGCACTAACTTCTCATCATGTTTCTTTCTGGCCTTTTCTTTGTATAATTTGGCATTCTCAAAAGGCTGAATGTGAAATTCCTCCAATTCATTGAGCTGGTGGAACTGTTTCTCTTCTGTTGCTTGTAGTGCAAAAATAGGCTTCTTCAATACGCAATACAATTTATCTTCAGGCTCCACAGGCAATTGACATGCTTTAAGTTTGTCAGCAGAACTTTGCATTGCATTGGAGTTTTGGATGGTACTATTTATCACATCAAGTCTGAAACATTCCTCCTTCTCGTCATTCGGGAAATTCATGGCTTTAAAAACATTGAATGTTACTTCTTGATCCTCTACCCTCATGGTTAGTTCTCATTTTTTGTACATCAATAATGGTTCGACCTGTAGCCAAGAATGGTCTCTCGAGGATGATCGGCACGTCTTCGTCTTCCTCAATATCAAGGATAATAAAATCTGCTGGGAAAATGAATTTGTCAACTTTGACCAGCACATCTTGAACTACACCTCTCAGAAATATGAGGGTTCAATCAGCAAGTTGCAGAGAGACTGAGGTGGGCATTGTTTCTCCAATCCGCAGTTTCCTGTAAATAGAAAAAGACATCAAGTTAACACTTGCACCTAAATCGCACAAAGCCTTACAAAAGTCATGTTCTCCTATGGTGTAAGGAATAGTGAAACTGCCAGGATCTTTCAACTTTGGGGGAAGCTTCATCTGAATGATGGCGCTGTATTCTTCTGATTATGCTACTGTCTCATATTGATTCTTTCTTGATAATTTTCCTTTGCTGATCTTTCAACTTTGGGGGAAGCTTCAATCTCCGCTTTCGTGAAAGAATGTCTTTCATGAATTTGACATAGCTAGGCATTTGTTCCAACGCTTCTGCAAATGGAATGTTGATATGCAGCTTTTTGAAGATCTCCTGGAATCGAGAAAACTGCTTGTCTAGTTTATTCTTCTGGAGACGTTGTGGAAAATCTGGAGGTATAGTTATTCTTTCTTGATATTTTTCCTTTGCTTCTTTTTCCTCCATCTGTGGAACTGCTTCGCTGTTTCTTTTGGAACTTCCTCAACAGTTGCCTTGACTCCAACATTTTTCTTAATTTCAGTACCACTTTTTAATATGATGGCATGACATTGCTCCTTCCCAATGTTCCTCAGATTTGGTTCAGTGTTGCTAGGAAGGTTACTTAGCGATCTGTAACTCTGAGCATTGGCCAGTTGTCCAATTTGATTCTCCAGTGCTTTAATAGAAGCAGATTGACTTTGAATTAATGCTTCTTGGGATTGAAACATATCATCATATCTTGCTGCTTGAGAGTCGTGTTTTGCTTCTATCTTTTTCAATTAGGTCAGCACTTATACTATTCCTGATTCATTTGCCTGCTCCTGGCCTTTGTTCTGTTGTTGGAATCTGGGCGGTGGGTTGTTCATTTTACCTGAATTGTTGCTCCATGCGAAATTGGGATGATTCCTCCACCCTGGGTTGTAGATGTTGGAATATGGGTTATTCCCATGTCTGTTGAAATTGTTGACGTAATTCACCGTTTCTTTATGTCAGTTTGGTTATGGTGCCCCTCCATATGGTGAACTTGTGGATCCAGCAATGTTTACAACTTGTGCGTTACACATCTGATCCAACTTAGTATTCACTGCAGAGTTGGCTCCAACTTCATATATTCCTGCAATTATCTGGATTATGCTTCTTTCTTTTGGCCACAAGGAATTATTGTTAGCCATTTCTTTGATTAAGTCCCAGGCTTGATCTTCTCATTTTTCCATCAAAACTCCTCCAGTAGCAGTATCAATTTTGGTTCTCATTAGTCTAGAAAGTCCATTATAGAAAGTTCGGACTTGAAGCCACTTTGGAATCTCCTGGTGAAGTCATTTCCGGAGCAAATCTTTGAATCTTTCCCAAGCTTCGCAGAGGGGTTCTGAATCTTACTGCACGAAGGATGTAATGTCATTCCTCAACTTTGCAGTTCTGGTTGGTGGAAAGTACTTTGAAAGGAATTTTGTGGCTAGAGTGTTCCAAGTTGTGATGGAACCTGCTTGTAGTGAATGTAGACAAGCTTTGGCTTTATCTTTCAAGGAATATGGAAAAATTTGCAGTCTCATAGTTTCTGCTGATGCTCTGTTATAATTGAAAGTGCCGCAAACTTCCAGAAAGTTGCTGATGTGGTGACCGGCGTAAACACACACGTATAACGCAAGCACACATATCGTTCAAGTAGTATAAAAATATCGATCCCACGAGGACTTAATATCTAAGCTATTAATTTTATGAGGTCAAATGATTACTAGTATCTAACAGGTTGTTTGATTGATTTGAAATGGTGACGATTCTAAATTTAAAAACAAGTAAATAAAATTGTTCGAAAGTAGATTTAATAAAATTCAATATTAAAAACTATCTAGGGTTGTGATTTCTTCCAATATCATTTTAAAGATGAAGTGGTTATCTTAAAGTTGGGTAATATATTGATTTATTAACCTGGAACACTAAATTATGTGTAAGCCTCTGTCGATGGTCAGACACAAATACCCAGTTTAATCCAATTGAACCATATGTGTATGTCAACCAAATTATCTGGATTCATTAAGTTTAAGTTCCAATTATGGCTACCCCCGCCCGATAGGTATATGTCTATCATGTAAATAAATCTATTAAAGGATTATCTATCCTCAAGGAAGATCGTAGGCTATTGAGTCTAAGGCTGAAACCTAAAATCACTATGTCTAGTTCATTTTAGATTTACCAGATCAATTTTATTAGTGGCCAGTTAATAAAAAACATTAAGATTAAGACTCAATAAATAAATCTTTATATTTCCCAAACTATAATCTAACCCCTTATAAACTGGTGATATTAAAAGTCATCACAACCCCAGATAACTAATTTAGTTACAACACATAATTAGGGCTGGTAAAAACTTGAAAATAAAAGACATAAAGTAAAAATACGGTAAAGTAAATACTGAAAAGTAATAAAATAAAATGCTAAGGTAAAATGAATTACTTTTACTACTACTAATTTAGATATCTCCCATAATATAATATATAAACTTGTGATAACATTACCAACCAGCCATTTAGGCGGTATCCTGATTAAGTCAAATTAAGTCCAACCAGCCATTAAGGCGGATCCAAAATAAACCTGCCATATAGGCGGTGAGAAAATTTAATTACCAACCGACCAATCTGGCGGTATCCTTGATTAGTGAGGTTTAAACCAGATTAAAATGAATTACCAACCGACCAATCTGGCAGTATCTTTTTTACGTCAATATTTTAAATAGTGAATATATTATATTTAAGGGAGATTAATCTAAATAGCAATATTAAAACAATTACCTTTCACCCTAGCTGGGGAAGTTACCTCATAATGGTGAATAGTAAAAACTGTAAAAAGTAATAAGGTAAATTACTATTTCTTACAGAACGTAATTAAAATTAATTACAAAACTAAAAACTAAAAGAAACTAGAGAGATAAACTCCATCTTTACACCAAAGAAGTGAGAGAGAATGGTACCACTGAAATTGGAATTTCGCGCTCTATTTATAGGCATCAGTAAGGGTCGCGCGTCGCGACAACCAGCTCACGTTGCGATGCCCGTTTGGTCGACGTGGCAGCTTCTGGTTCGTCGGTTGAAGATTCTGGATAAGGTGATAAGGTGACACGTGGCAAGGTGGTTGGGGCTCAATTATTATGACACGTGGCGGCTTCTGATTGGTCGGCTAGATTCTTATCCGCCACGTGTCAGATAGGGATAAGAGAGTCAATGATTGATGCTGACGTGGCGCTGATGTGGTGACACGTGGAAAAGTGACTGTCGGCACCATAGAATTGCGACACGTGGCACTTCCTGATTGGCTGATGATGACGTGGCGATGACGTGGCAGTTTGACTAGGTCAACCTGGTGATGTGGACGATGACGTAGCAATGACGTGGAGTGACACGTGACGACACATGGCGATGGCAACTGTCGGCACCGTATGATGATGACATGTGGCACGGCGCATGTTAGCAGATCGGCTGTGATGGTGACACGTGGCACGGTGCACGTTAGCAAAGTCAAACTTTTCTCAGATTCTGATTTGTGGGCCCGGCGCACGTTAGCACTGTTCGGCGCATGTTAGGCATCGCGACGCGGAAGGTCGAATATTACCAAAATGCCATTTTTGCCAATTTTCACTATTTTGGCCCAAATCACCTCCAGAGTGTCCTGAAACTTTATTTATCTTCAAAATGACACAAAACACATCAAAATATTCACAAAACTCAAGAATTATACAAAATATTAAGTTAATGAGTGGGAAATAGTGATAGAATATCACTCATCATGTGGGCATTAGGATCTTCAGTTGCATTCCCCCCAAACTGAACTGACTGCTGAATCATCTGAATGTATGTTTTGATGTCACACACATTTGCTGGTAATGGAGGAAGTACAATACATGAAATGAGGTCGTCCACCACTGGAATGGTTCTGTCTCGAATGGGAATTGGTGGTGCAACTTCCAAAGGTTCAGGTTCCATGTTAACAATTGCTTTTTGGCCTTCTCGTATTTCTCTTCTCAACTGTCTGATGGTTCTTTCAATCTCTGGGTCAAGCGGTCAGAGTTCAAAGCTTCTGGTTCATCTCATGTAGTGTCTGAGAACCTGAAACATAAGAAAACATAAATAATAAGTAAAAAGAAATTAGATACAAGTAAAGGTACCTAACCTCAAAACTAATAATGAAATATAAATAAGTCCCGGTAACAGAGCCAAAAACTTGACCAGCGTAATCACACGAGTATAACGTAAGCGCACGTATCGTTCAAGTAGTATAAAAAGTATCGATCCCACGAGGACTTAAAACCTTTTGTTATCAATTTATGAAGTTAAATGTTTACAACTATCTAATGGATTGATTGTTTGATTGGGTGGTGACTTTAAAATTAAAACAAGTAAATAAATTTCTTGAAAGTATATTGAAGAAAATTCAAATTTATAAAACTATCCAGGGTTGTGAATCTTTCCAATATCTTTTTAAAAGAGGAAGTGGTTATTTTACGTTTGTGTAATATATTGGTTTATTAACCTGGAACACAAAATTATGTAAAAGCCTATTCCGATGGTCAAATACAAATACCCAGTATAACCTAATTAATCATATTCCTATGTTAACCAAGTTATCTGAATTCATTAAGATTAAGTTCCAATTATGGCTACCCCCGCCCGACAGGTATATTCCTATCCTGTAAGGAAATTTATTAAAGGGTTATCTATCCTCAAGGAAGATCGTGGCTATTGAGTCTAAGGTCTTTAACCTAAAATCTCATTTCCAAGTTCATTTTAAGTTTACTAGTTCAATTTTATTAATAGCCAGTTAATAAAAAGTATTAGGATTAAGGCTCAATAAATAAAACTTTATATTACCCAAACCGTAATTTAACTCCTTATAAACCGATGATATTGGAATTCATCACAACCCCAGATAACTAACTTAGTTACGACACATAACTAGGGCTGGTAAAAACTTAAATAAAATAAAAGACATAAAGTAAATTGCTGGAAATTAATACTGAAAAGTAAATTGCTGAAAAGTAAATTGCGGAAAAGTAAATTGCTAAAAGGTAAATTGCTGAAAGTAAATTGTTGAAAATTAAATTAAGTAACAGTACAATAAAAGAAAATGTTGGGGGTTAGAAGATCCATTTTTATTAATACTATTTTAGATATCTCCCTTAATATAATATATTAACTTTGCGTGATAATTACCAACCAGCCATATAGGCGGTATCCTCATTAAGTCAAATTAATAATTAATTACCAACCGACCAACCAGGCGGTATCCATGCTTAGTCAGATTAAAACCAATTTATAATTAATTACCAACCGGCCTATATGGCTGTATCCTCGTTAAGTCTGGTTTTAAATAGTTATTGTATTATAATTAAGAGAGATTAATCTAAATAGAAATAATAAAAGCTTTATCTTTTACCCCAGCAAATGGGAGTTACCTCCTCATTGCGTAAAAAGTAAAAAAAAAACTGAAAAGTAAAGAAATGAAAATATTGTGCGTAAAAGTAAATTGCGGAAAAGTAAAGACTGAAAAGTCAAGAAAAGAAAGTGTGAAAGCGGAAATTAATTACTGAAAGCTGTAAATAAACAAACAAGATACAATCTTCTTAGTTATTCTTAAGGAATTTCAAAGAAGAAAGTATGAATTTACAAATGAAATGGCTTGGTATTTATAAGTAAAATTTTGCCTCCATCAAATCATCCACCAAATCCATTATTAATTGCTCCACTAATTGCTCCACTAATTACTCCGCCAAATCCATTATTAATTTCTATCATATTTGGTGGGAGCTTGACTATTTTTATTATTTATTTATTTATTTATTTATTGCTTTGAAAATGACTTTAATAATTACGCATAACACACTTCTGGATATTTCATCAATTTCGGTCATTAAATCTTCCGAATTCGAAATTATTTTGTTCTTCAAAGTTGTAGATCATGGAGGCTTCTTTAATCTGGAACTTGAATCAGCTCAATCCGATATCAGAATAAAACGTTATGCCAAAATACTACAGTTGCGTAAAACTGGAATTTCCGAAACTGCACTTCGTTAGAAAGCCCTTCCAAGTTTCCAATCTCCAAAACTAATATGTCAAGTCCAAATTTTGCCCTTATTTGACCCAAATTTCATCATAAATGATTTCATTGAGTCCCAATATTATTTTATCTGCAAAATAAACTAAAACACATCAAAACGTTCATCAAACCCGAGAAACTAAACAAAATATTAAGTAAAAGTGACGGTAAATATTGAAATATTTTCCGCTCGTCATACCCCCAAACCTAAGATTTTATTAGTCCTCGAGCAAAACAATAAAATAAAATACAAGAAACAATTAAAATTAGACTAAGCCACTTTCGTAGGGATCACAGTTGCATTTAGCGTATGCAACAAGCCTTTAAACCCATAGGTGTCCCTAGTGGACGAGTTGTAGTCTCGTGAGGGCTTACAACAACGATACCCACAAACGTTTGATAAAAGTAAAAAGATAATAAAACTAATGCACCCAAAAGTAAAAAGACAAGAGAAAAGAGAATAAAAAAGTTAGTGACTAAACATGTGAAACTTCTTATCCAAGTTAATAGTTGTTTTATTTCTTTCTAAATTACCGAATAAGTGAATTCTCCGATTATTTTTTTACCATTCTTCATATACATAGCCAACAAAATATTGATCAATTCATTTTTGCCCACAATAGTCACAAGTGCAGTTGAGAAGAAAGTAATATTTTTGTCCTAAAGTTTTATCAGAATTCACACATTTTTTTGCAATGGAATATTTTTTTGATTTTTTTTTATTTTGGATTTTTTATAAAATATCTTCCATCTATATAGCGAGCTTTGGGCCAGTGACTTCCAACCCAGTTGGTTTTAGGGCACTAGGTGTTAAGACACCCCTACAGACTTAATTACTCAGACTTAAGATATATATATATATATATATATTGTAACATCTTTGATCCATGTACCGAGCTTTGGGCCAGTGACTCCCAAACCAGTTGGTTTTAGGGCACTAGGTGTTAAAACACTGTTACAGACTTAATAACTCGGATCTCAGACGTTTTTTTTTATCCCATCGCTTTTTTAGATGCTTTCTCCATTTAAATTAGAGTACTGAATATTACAAACTCGTCAATTTCTTCTCATGTCCATATGTTACCATGCAAGTTGATAATATCAATCAACTAAGCATATGAAGATTCATTTTAATCAATTCTATGGAGAATTTACTAATTAAATAATTCAAAATGAAATAAATAAAAATTAACTTGTTTCGAAATAGGATGAGATACGTCTCAGGAGTAGAAATTCCTTACTCGGCTATCTCTTACACCAATTTCACTCGATTAATCAAATAAAAAACATAAAATATTTTTTTAGATTTTTGTAAAATTTTACATTTTTTTTGTATTTTTTCGAAAATTTTGGACTAAAAAATAAAAAAACAACATAAAAACAAAATACTACAACTATTCCCCACCTCCAAACCTAAATGAGACATTGTCTCCAATGTCTTAAAAAGTAGAAGATGAGTTTAGAAAATAGTACCTGGTTAGCTGAAATTCAACATCTAAAATGGAAATTAAATGTTAAGATCCAAATTTCATAGGGTTGCCTCCCTGCTAGCGCTAAGTTCAAAGTCATCAGCTAGACATTACTGCCCGAACGTTAGGCTGGAACTGAAAGTGTGACACTTTCTTTTTGTCGCTCAAATGATTCTCCCCAGTAGTGTTTGACACACTTGTTTTTAACCTTGAATGTTTTGTTGGAGTCGGGATCATGTAACTCAATGGCTCTATTTGGTAAAACCTTAGTGATTAGGAATGGACCTGATCACCGTGATTTTGGCTTCCATTGGAAGAGTTTTACCTTGATTTGTTTAACAGTACCTTCTACCATGGTTCTAGTTGTATGCGCACTAACTTCTCATCATGTTTCTTTCTGGCCTTTTCTTTGTATAATTTGGCATTCTCAAAAGGTTGAATGTGAAATTCCTCCAATTTATTGAGCTGGTGGAACTGTTTCTCTTCTGTTGCTTGTATTGCAATAATAGGCTTCTTTAGTACGCAATACGCTTTATCTTCAGGCTCCACAGGCAATTGACATGCTTTAAGTTTGTCAGCAGAACTTTGCATTACATTGGAGGTCTGGATGGTACTATTTATCACATCAAGTCTGAAACATTCCTCATTCTTGTCATTCGGGAAATTCATGGCTTTAAAAACATTCCTCCTTCTCCCGAGGATGATCGGCACATCTTCATTTTCCTCCATATCAAGGACAATAAAATCTGCTGGGAAAATGAATCTGTCAACTTTGACCAGCACATCTTCAACTACATCTCTCGGAAATATGAGCGTTCTATCAGAAAGTTGCAGAGAGACTGAGGTGGGCATTGTTTCTCCAATCTTCAGTTTCCTGTAAATAGAAAAAGGCATCAAGTTAACACTTATGGTGCAAGGAACAGTTAAACTGCCAGGATCTTTCAACTTTGGGGGAAGCTTCCTCTGAATGATGGCGTTGCATTCTTCTGATAATGCTACCGTCTTATAATCTCTCAATCTCCGCTTTCGTGACATTGCTTCTTCCCCATGTTCCTCGGATTTGGTTCAGTGTTGCTAGGAAGGTTACCTGGCGGTCTGTAACTCTGAGCGTTGGCCAGTTGTCCAATTTGATTCTCCAGTGCTTTAATAGAAGCAGATTGACTTTGAATTAATGCTGCTTGGGATTGAAACATAGCATCATATCTTGCTGCTTGAGAGTCGTGTTTGATGGAGTTGGTGCTTGGAGTGCCAATCCGAATTGTATATTTTATTATTTATTAATAAAATAACTACATTTTTCATTTCTACTCTATTAATGGTATTGTCATTACACGTATTAAATTGATGTATCGTTATGCTAAGAATGACATCGACCTTAGAATAGTTTTGACACTAGGTGTAAACTATTCTTAACGTAAATATTCCTAGTCGTTGGTTTTGGAATACGGTCGAATTCCTATAACCTAGAAGACTAGCACATGTCGTATATTGGAATTGGAGTTCCAATGGTTTAACGCGATGTACCATGAGTTTTGGAAACTCGTATAGACATTTGGGTATTCGTTGGAGCGAATACTGAATGACTCACATGTGATTCCTAATAGTTGTAAGTACACACCACCGTCAATAGGAATCTCCTCAAGTCGAGTAGCATATGTAATCCTTTGACTATAGGATAACATTGATTTTGTGTGAGATCCTCCACACTTAGATGCCATGTATGTCAGAAACCTTTCATGGTCTGGCCTCTAGATGTTCGTTGGGTGTGGACCGATGTACACAGTAATCAAGTGCGAAGCAAGATAGGATCTGTCGGCCCGTATGTGTACCATAAGGGGTTTAGGTATCAATGTTAGTAAAGTCACGATTCTTAAATCTTTGGCCAAAGTCAATCACCTAGGGTGGATCCCATCAGTTATGAAGAATCGTGGACATGTCGACATGAGATGTGCGTCTTGGAAACTTGACGGTATATTCTATGTTTCCTAAGCACAACTCGGATAGCCTACGATTGAGGGATTGTTAAACATATGTGATGACCTCGACTTGTATAGTTCAGAAAGGTCGTTCGTGTTATTCGCGAATTCAGAGGTGGCCGAATTGCGTACATATTAGCTAGGCTTATATGACGAACATATGAAGTGTACTCGTTGAGCACTTGGGTAGCCGATTATTTTTGATAAAATATAATATTCGATATTATAATTATCAACTAAGATAATCAAGTGTTATTGGATATCATTGATTATTTACTTTGACCTAATTGGATTAATTAGATTAATTCAATAATTACACAATGGGCTTAATTGTAAAATCATAATTATCTCTACCATTTGAGGATATTATGGTAATTGTAAGTATGTAATAATTGGTGGTTTTGGCTTGATTTAATTGGATTAAATTAAGGTGGCAAACATTTAACTAATCCATTTCCTAATCTTTGGCTTGATTTAATTGTATTAAATTAAAGTGGGCGACAATGAAGATTAGTCACACCAAATTATACATATTTGGACAAATTAGATTAAGCCCACTTAAAAGTTGATTACAACTTTTATTAATTAAAAATTGCCTAAGTTTTGCTTTAAATAGCAAGCTTTGGGAAAGTTTTAATTACAAGTTCAAATACAAGCATAAGCAAATTCTTGAGAGATTAGCCTAAGTTAGAGAAGTGTTTAGAGAAGCTTGTGAGGTCTCTACAACATTTCATCTAGGAGAAATCAAGATTGGATCTTGGAGTCAAGCTTGCACACCTTGGAGGTTCTCCAACAATTTCAACAAAGGAGAAGTAGATTGGATCTTGCATCAAGCTTACTAGGTAATGTTTGATCCTCTCCAAAGCTATGTTTATTTGTGTATTAAATGCATGATCACATAGCTTAATGTTGAATAAGGCTAATCAATTGTGTTAGGATACTTTAGAAGTATAAACACAACATGCTTGTAATTAGGTCAAAATGTTCATGTTGGACATTGAATAATTAATAAGAGTTTGGAACTCTAAATTAAAGCTTAGAGCTATGGCTACCATTCTAGATTCACTTGACCACCTTTAGGTGGAATAGAATTGTTCATGAGACATTTCTAATTGGGATTCTAAAATTGTTTATGTATTGGATTCAAAATTTACGCAAATGCGTATTTAGAATAAATTTATGTTTTTTAAAAAATTTTGATATTTTGAAAAACTAGATTTTTATTGTATAACATGTGTTTATGTTGGTTTTGAAATTAAAAATAATTTTGAGAGTTTTTGAAGTGATTAGGGAAGACTGGGAATTTATTGGGTTATAAACCCTCTTATTGCAGCTCTCTGGAATGAGAGCTGCTAATTAGCAAATAAACAAAAAACAAATAAATAAATAAATGGGTTGCGCGCTACAGTGCCGCGCGCTGTAGCGAGCACTTTAGCGCGTGTGGCGTACGCGCCATTCGCGGGCGCTAATTTTGTTTTGCTTCGTTCGGAAGCTTCCACACTCCGATTCAGTCCCGGTTTTTTCCTATACACTCGTAATGGAATATAGTATTTCATCAAATATTTTAAAATTACACTCATACTTGATATCGATGGGTTAGACCCATTTCCACTGCCCGGGGCACTGATCCGACCCTAGGGGTTCCACAACTGCCCCAACCAGAAGGTTATCAGAGCAAAGACTTAACCACACAACATATGTTTTGAATTTATGCCATAGTAATTTTAATTTAATCATGCATAGGACATATTGGATATGTATTGCATGTTTTAAATAAAACTTTGACTTAATAAAGTTAATGACTTGATTGTCATAAATCTCCCGTGATTAGGTGATTACTTTTAGTAATAGTATTAATAACGTTGGAGCATTATTGGATGGGTCGTCTTGTCAATACGGAGATGAATGGGTTCTTACTACTTATATCCAATATCGTCATTAGTGTGAGTGTATAAGTGCTCGGAACTTAGGTCGCTTCGGTAAAATATTAGATGTAGCGTGATGAGTTAACATAGTCACCCAATATCGTCATTGGTGTGAGGGTGTACATACGAAGCTCATTAGTGCACATTGACAAGTATACACCTATAACACGTCTTAATCCAATATCGTCATTAGTGTGAGAATAAGAAATGGTTCAGGACCAAACTATGAGTCACATGAAGTAATTGACCTTGAAGGTCTAACTAATGATTTTACAAAGGCCAATATCATCATTAGTGTGAGGCTAGAGTAAATGTCATGGGATCCACTTCCCTCTATGAAATTTTGATAGTCAAATTTCTATTTTTCCGTTAAGGGAGATTAAGAAATTACGTAAAGTAATGGGAGGGCACTGATAGATTTAAAATTCCATAATCAATTAGTGTTATCACTTTTGAAATGAGAATTGTTCTGCTACTACTCAAAAATGTTGTCTTGTAGATGGCTGCCGCTAATCCATTGATGAAACTTTTGGATTCCAATAAGCTAAAAGGAGCCGAGAACTATTTCGAATGGGAAATGAACATACGTCTGGTCTTGGAGTATGAAAAGATAACTTATGTCACTATCAATCCACTGCCTATTGATATCGATCCTAACTCCACTCCAGAAGAGCGAGAAACTTTTGATAGATGGAATGATGATAACCTAAAGGTGAAATCCTACATCTTAGGATCGATGGTTCCAGATTTGCTGAGACATTACATTGAAGTACCGGATGCTTGGAGTATCATGCGAACACTCAAGGAGTTGTTCGACGTAAATCAAGAGATGGAACTTTATTGAAGGCCTAAGGAACTGTTCCGTGTTGAACTCAAAGAGGGAGGAGCTGTCAGCACTCATGTTTCGAACATGATTGACCAATTCGATATCTTGAATGACGGGCATTGTGTTTGATTAAAGGCTAGGTCGTAATTTGATTCTGTCTTCTTTGACTGGTTCTTATGCTGGTTTTGTATTGAATTTCCATATTCATTCGATGCAAGCCACATACGAATAACTTCATAACATGCTACGCACGGCGGATCAAGATTTGAAGAAAGGCAACCCCACATTGTATCTCCATGGTGGAGCTGGCTCTTCAAAGACTTTTGGGAAGTCAAAGAAAATTAAGATGGGGAAGAAGAAGATATCAAAGAAAAACTCCAAGAAGCGAAAAGGCGCAAAACCGAAAGTAGCTCGTGATCAATGTCTACAATGCAAGAAGTCCGGACACTGGAAGAAAGACTGTCCAGAGCTTAAAACAGGACCCTCAGGTACGCTTTGTATTTTTCCAATTATTCACATCTCATTAGCCGTAGATGCAAATAGTGGATGAGTGTTAGACACTGGCAGTCCAACTCATATTTGCAATTACCTGCAAGAAATGAGGGTTAAACGAAGGCTGAATAAAGGGGATATCCAGCTTAGAGTTTGCAATGGCGAGACATTGGATGTTAAGGCCATAGGAACTGTTTTTCTAGATCTTCCAAATGGATGTAAATTAGATTTGCATGTTTGTTATTATGTTCCCTCACTTATCAGACAAATAATATCATTGCCTATATTAGATAAAGAGGGATATAAAATAAACATTAAGGATGAAACTTTATGTTTGTATGATAAATAAAATTTATTAAAATGTGAATGTTCTTTATCAAACGGTCATTATATTTTGGAAACATGTAGATATGTCTTTAATATAGAGAAAAATACAAGTAGGAAGTCTGAACTAAATAATACTGAATTATGGCATATGAGATTGGGCCATATAGGTGTTCGACGTCTATCCAAATTGGTAAATGATGGTTTGATTGAAAATATTACCTTAGATCATTATCCGATTTGTGAGTCATGCATCTAAGGAAAGATGACAAAGACCCCATTTCAAGGTGTTGGACACCGTGCTGGAGATTTATTGGAGCTAATACACAGTGATGTGTGTGGTCCATTAAATCATGCCGCTCATGATGGTTCCACATACTTTGTGACTTTCACAGATGACAATTCTAGATATAGATATGTCTATCTGATGAAACTTAAGTCGGAAACATTTGACAAGTTCAAAATATTCAGAAACGAAGTAGAAAAAAAAACAAGTAAATTTATCAAATGTCTTGTATCAGATCGAGGCGGTGAATACATGAGTGAAGAATTCAGAAATTATTTAAGGGAGAATGGAATTCTCGCCCAATATAGCCCACCGGGAACACCTCAACACAATGGAGTGTCTGAGCGTAGAAATCATACTTTGTTGGATATGGTGCGATCCATGATGAGCTATACAGATCTTCCTTATTTCCTTTGGGGTTACGCTTTACAAACTGCTGCCTACATACTTAGTAGGGTTCCATCAAAAGCTGTTTCTACGACCCCCTATCAGATATGGTTCGGTAGAAATCCAAGTCTTAAGCATTTAAAGATTTGAGGTTATCCTGCATACGTTAGAATTACGCAGCGGGATAAACTAGCACCCAGAGGGTATAAATATAGGTTCGTTGGATATCCTGATAATTCTTTGGGATATCAATTCTATGATTCCGAACAACGAAATGTATTTGTTGTTCGCTTTGTAACTTTTCTTGAAAAGCAATTTTTGAGAGAAAGTGGGAATTGTAGAGAGATTAAACTTGATGAGTTTGATCCCAACATTAAGGAACCTGAGATGGAACCAGAGATCCAACTAGGTGAAGGATCTACAACACAGGTTCTACGTAAGTCGAATAGAATATCAAGGCCTCCTGAGAGACTGTTTTTAACATCTGATGTGAGCCTTGATGTTCTCATATTGGAGGAAACAGATCTGATTACGTATAAGGAAGCGATATTGGAGATCGATTCGGGAAAATGGCAGAAAGCCATGAAATATGAAATGGATTCAATGCATGCCAATCAAGTCTGGGACTTAGTTGAACTTCCTGAAGGAGTTAAACCTATTGCTTGTAAATGGGTTTACAAAAGGAAACGAGGGCCCGATGGAAAGGTGGAAACCTTTAAGGCCCGACTGGTAGCGAAAGGTTACACTCAACGTCCTGGGATTGACTATGAGGAAACTTTTTCACCAGTAGTCATGCAAAAATCCATTATGATTCTTTTAGCCATTGCTGCATATCACGACTATGAGATATGGCAGATGGATGTGAAAACCGCTTTCCTAAATAGATTCCTTAAAGAGGATATTTATATGGAACAACCAGAGGGTTTCGTATCCAGTGAGACTTCGAACTTGATTTGTAAGCTCCAAAAGTCTATTTATGGACTTAAACAGGCATCCCAAAGCTGGAATCATCGTTTGATGAGATAATTAGATTATCTGGATTGATCAAAAATGAGGAAGAACCATGTGTTTATAAGAAAGTTAGTGGGAGCATGATAGTTTTCTTAATCTTGTATATAGATGACATCCTTATCATAGGAAATGATATAGGGATGATGCAAAGTGTGAAAGCCTACCTTTGCAAGAACTTCTCCATGAAAGATATGGGTGAAGCTTCTTATATACTAGGTATAAGGCTCTACCGAGAGAGATTTAGGAAGCTTATAGGGTTGTCAAAATGGACGTACATAGACAAGATGTTAGAAAGGTACATTTTTACCAACTGCAAGGCAGCAAATGTACCTTTCCGATACAGCATACATCTTTCGAGAAAATGGCACCTCAAACTGAGAAAGAGAGAGTTAGGATGTCTAACTTGCCATATACTTCTTGTATTGGATGTATAATGTATGCTATGTTATTTAGTAGACCTGACATCAGTTTCGGCATCAGTGTGACCAGCCGATATCAATCTGATCCAGGTAATGATCATTGGATAGCCGTGAAACATATCCTAAAATATCTTAAAGGCACCAAGGATAAGTTTCTGATATATGGAGAAGATGAGCTACAAGTTAAGGGTTATACAGACTCCGACTTCCAAGGAGATCCAGATGATAGAAAATCTACATCAGGATACATATTTACCCTTAACGGTGGTGCAATTAGTTGGCGTTGTTCAAAGCAAGGTTCAACAGCTGATTCCACCACTGAGGTGGAATTTATAGCGGCTTCAGAAGCTACTAAAGAAGCTGTTTGGATTAGAAATTTTATCACAGAACTTGGCGTTGTGCCTAGTATTGCGGATTTGATCCCATTATACTGTGATAATAACGGAGCCATCGCGCAGGCTAAGGAACCGAGGGCGCATTCCAAGTCTAAACACGTGGAAAAGAAATATCGCGTAATTAGAGAGATAATTGAACGAAAAGACATAGTGGTCTTAAAGGTTCAATGACAAGACAACATAGCAGACTTGCTTACAAAGGCCTTACCTCATAAGTTATTCGATAAACATATGGAGGAGATGAGACTACGGTACCATCCAGATTGACACTAAGCAAGTGGGTTTGATGGAGTTGGTACTTGGAGTGCCAATCCGAATTGCAAATTTTATTATTTATTAATAAAATAACTACATTTTTTCATTTCATACCCCATTAATGGTATTGTCATTATGCGTATTAAATTGATGTATCATTATGCTAAGAATGACATCGACCTTAGAATAGTTGTGACACTAGGTGTAAACTCTTCTTAAAGTAAATATTCATAGTCGTTGATTTTGGAATACGGTCGAATTCCTATAACCTAGAAGACTATCACATGTCGTATATTGGAATTGGAGTTCCAATGGTTTAACGCGATGTACCATGAGTTTTGGAAACTCGTATAGACATGTGGGTATATACTATGTTTCCTAAGCACAACTCGGATAGCCTACGACGGAGGGATTGTTAAACATATGTGATGACCTCGACTTGTATAGTTCAGAAAGGTCGTTCGTGTTCTTCGTGAATTCGGAGGTGGCCGAATTGCGTACATATTAGCTAGGCTTATATGACGAACGTGTCTAAACTTAGAGAGTCCCAATATAAAGTGTACTCGTTGAGCACTTGGGTAGCCGATTATTTTTGATAAAATATAATATTCGATATTATAATTATCAACTAAGATAATCAAGTGTTATTGGATAACAGTGATTATTTACTTTGACCTAATTGGATTAATTAGATTAATTCAATAATTATACAAGGGCTTAATTGTAAAATCATAATTATCTCTATCATTTGAGGATATTATGGTAATTGTAAGTATGTAATAATAGGTGGTTTTGACTTGATTTAATTGGATTAAATCAAGGTGGCAAACATTTAACAAATCAATTTCCTAATCTTTAGCTTGATTTAATTGTATTAAATTAAAGTGTGAGAAAATAGAGATTAGTCACACCTAATTATACATATTTGGACAAATTAGATTAAGCCCACATAAAAGTTGATTACAACTTTTATTAATTAAAAATTGCCTAAGTTTTGCTTTAAATAGCAAGCTTTGAGAAAGTTTTAATTACAAGTTCAAATACAAACATAAGCAAATTCTTGAGAGATTAGCCTAAGTTAGAGAAGAGTTTAGAGAAGCTTGTGAGGTCTCTACAACATTTCATCTAGGAGAAATCAAGATTGGATCTTGAAGTGAAGCTTGGAAGCATTGGAAACAAGATTGGATCTTGGAGTCAAGCTTGCACACCTTGGAGGTTCTCCAATAATTTCAACAAAGGAGAAGTAGATTGGATCTTGCATCAAGCTTACTAGGTAATATTTGATCCTCTCCAAAGCTATATTTATTTGTGTATTAAATGCCTGATCACATAGCTTGATGTTGAATAAGGCTAATCAATTGTGTTAGGATACTTTAGAAGTATAAACACAACATGCTTGTAATTAGGTCAAAATGTTCATGTTGGACATTGAATAATTAATAAGAGTTTGGAACTCTAAATTAAAGCTTAGAGCTATGGCTACCATTCTAGATTCACTTGACCACCTTTAGGTGGACTAGAATAGTTCATGAGACATTTGTAATTGGGATTCTAAAATGGTTTGTGTATTAAATTCAAAATTTACGCAAATGCGTATTTAGAATAAATTTATGTTTTTTGAAAAATATTTGATATTTTGAAAAACTAGATTTTCATTCTATAACATGTGTTTATGTTGGTTTTGAAATTAAAAATTAATTTTGAGTGTTTTTGAAGTGATTAGGGAAGACCAGAAATTTATTGGGTTATAAACTCTCTTATTGCAGCTCTCTTGAATGAGAGCTGCTACTTAGCAAAATAAAAAATAAAAAAAATAAATAAAGGGGCTGCGCGCTACAGTGCCGCATGCACTGTAGCGCAAACTGTTCACGCGCGCACTGTAGCGCGTGTGGCGCACGCGCGTGTCGCCTTTCTTGCACGCTGATTGTGTTTTGCTTCGTTCGGGAGCTTTCAGACTCCGATTCAGTCCCAGTTTTTTCCTATACACTCATAATGGAATATAGTATTTCATAAAATGATTTAAAATTACATCCATACTTGATATCCATGGGTTAGACCCTTTTCCGCTACCATGGGCACTGATCCGACCCTACGGGTTCCACAACTGCCCCGATAGAATGATATCAGAGCAAAGGCTTAACCACACAACACATGTTTTGAAACTATTCCATAGTAATTTTAATTTAACCATGTTTTGATGTCACACGTATTTGCTGGTAATGGAGCAAGTACAATACAGGAAATGAGGTCATCCACCACTGGAATGGTTCTGTCTAGAATGGGAATTGGTGGTGCAACTTCCAAAGGTTAAAGTTACATGTTAACAATTGCTTTTTGGCCTTCTCGCCTTTCCCTTCTCAACTTTCTGATGGTTCTTTCAATCACTGGGTCAAGCGGTCAGAGTTCAAAGCTTCTGGTTCGTCTCATGTAGTGTCTGAGAACCTGAAACACAAGAAAACATAAACAATAAGTAAAAAGAAATTAGATACAAGTAAATGTATCTAACCTCAAAACTAATAATGAAAGAAAAATAAGTCCCCGGCAACGGCGCCAAAACCTTGACCAGCGTAATCACACGCGTATAACGTAAGCGCACGTATCGTTCAAGTAGTATAAAAAGTATCGATCCCATGAAGACTTAAAACCTTTTGTTATCAATTTATGAAGTTAAATATTTACAAGTATCTAATGGATTGATTTTTTGATTGGGTGGTGACTTTAAAATTAAAACAAGTAAATAAATTTCTTGAAAGTAGATTGAAGAAAATTCAAATTTATAAAATATACAAGGTTGTGAATCTTTGCAATATCTTTTTAAAAGAGGAAGTGGTTATTTTACATTTGTGTAATATATTGGTTTATTAACCTGGAACAAGAAATTATGTAAAAGCCTCTTCCGATGGTCAAATATAAGTACTCAGTATAACCTAATTAATCATATTCCTATGTTAACCAAGTTATCTGAATTCATTAAGATTAAGTTCCAATTACGGATACCCCCGCCCGACGGGTATATTCCTATCATGTAAGGAAATCTATTAAAGGGTTATCTATCATCAAGGAAGATCTTGAACCTAAATTCTCTTTTTCAAGTTTATTTTAAGTTTACCAGTTAAATTTTATTAATGGCCAGTTAATAAAAAGCATTAGGATTAAGGCTCAATAAATAAACCTTTATATTACCCAAACCGTAATTTAACCCCTTATAAACCGGTGATATTGGAATTCATCACAACCCTGGATAACTAACTTAGTTACGACACATAACTAGGGCTGGTAAAAACTTAAATAAAATAAAAGACATAAAATAAATTGCTGGAAATTAAATATTGAAAAGTAAATTGCTGAAAAGGAAATTGCTAAAAAGTAAATTGCGGAAAAGTAAATTGCTGAAAAGTAAATTGTTGAAAGGTAAATTACTGAAAAGTGAATTGCTGAAAAGTAAATTAAGTAAAAGTACAATAAAAGAAAATGCTGGGGGTTAGAAGATCCACTTTTATTACTACTATTTTAGATATCTCCCATTAATATAATATATTAACTTTGCGTGATAATTACCAACCAGCCATATAGGCGGTATCCTGATTAAGTCAAATTAATAATTAATTACCAACCGACCAACCAGGCGGTATCCATGCTTAGTCAGGTTAAAACCAATTTATAATTAATTACCAACCGACCAATATGGCGGTATCCTCGTTAAGTCAGATTTTAAATAGTTATTATATTATAATTAAGGGAGATTAATCTAAATAGCAATAATTAAAGCTTTACATTTTACCCCAGGAAATGAGAGTTACCTCCTCATTGCGTAAAAAGTAAAAAAAAAAACTGAAAAGTAAAGAAAGGAAAGTATTGTGCGTAAAAGTAAATTGCGGAAAGTAAAGACTGAAAAGTTAAGAAAAGAAAGTGCGAAAGCGGAAATTAATTACTGAAAGCTGTAAATAAACAAACAAAATACAATCTTCTTAGTTATTCTTAAGGAATTTCAAAGAAGAAAGTATGAATTTACAAAAGAAATGGCTTGATATTGATAGGCAAAATTTTGCCTCCATCAAATCATCCACCAAATCCATTATTAATTGCTCCACTAATTACTCCACTAATTACTCCACTATTTGCTCCACCAAATCCATTATTAATTGCTATCATGTTTGGTGGGAGCTTGACTATTTTTATTATTTATTTATTTATTGCTTTGAAAATGACTTTAATAATTACGCATAACACACTTCTGGATATTTCATCAATTTCAGTCATGAAATCTTCCGAATTCGAAATTATTTTGTTCTTCAAAGTTGTAGATCATGGAGGCTTCTCTAATCTGGAACTTGAATCAGCTCAATCCGATATCGGAATTAAATGTTATGTACAAAATACGACAGTTGTGTAAAACTAGAATTTCAGAAACTACACTTCATTAGAACGCCCTTTCAAGTTTCCAATCTCCAAAATTAATATGTCAAGTCCAATTTTTACCATTATTTGACCCACATTTCATCCTAAATGATTTCATTGAGTCCCAATATTATTTTATTTGCAAAATAAACTAAAACACATCAAAACTTTCATCAAACCCGAGAAACTAAACAAAATATTAAGTAAAAGGGGCGGTAAATATTGATATATTTTCCGCTAATCACACCCCCAAACCTAACATTTTGCTAGTCCTCGAGCAAAACAATAAAATAAAATACAAGAAACTATTAAAATTAAACTAAGCCACTTTCGTAGGGATCACGGTTGCATTAATCGTATGCAACAAGCCTTTAAACCCTAGGTGTCCCTAGTGGACGAGTTGTAGTCTCGTGAGGGCTTACATCAACGATACCGACAAACGTTTGATAAAAGTAAAAAGATAGTAAAACTAATGCACACAAAAGCAAAAAGACAAGAGAAAATAGAATAAAGAAGTTAGTGACTAAACATGTGAAACTTCTTATCCAAGTTAATAGTTGTTTTATTTCTTTCTAAATTACCGAATAAATGAATTCTCCAATTATTTTTTTACCATTCTTCATATACATAGCCAACAAAATATTAATCAACTCATTTTTGCCCACAATAGCCACAAGTGCATTTGATAAGAAAGTAATATTTTTGTCCTAAAGCTTTTTCAGAATTCACACCTTTTTTAGCAATGGAATATTTTTTTTGATTTTTTTTTTGAATTTTTTTTGATTTTTTTTATATACAATATCTTCCATATATGTAGCGAGCTTTGGGCCAGTGACTCCCAAACCAGTTTTTTTTAGGGCACTAGGTGTTAAGACACCCCTACATAATTAATTACCGATACTTCAAATATATATATATTTTTTGCAACATCTTTGATCCATGTAGCGAGCTTTGGGCCAGTGACTCCCAAACCAGTTGGTTTTAGGGAACTAGGTGTTAAGACACCCCTACGGACTTAATTACACAGACTTCAAATATATATATATTTTTTACAACATCTTTGATCCATATAGCGAGCTTTGGGCCAGTGACTCCCAAACCAGTTGGTTTTAGGGCACTAGGTGTTAAAACACCATTACAGACTTAATAACTCGGACCTCATACGTTTTTTTTATCCCATCGCTTTTTTAGATGTTTCCTCCAATTAAACTAGAGCACTGAATATTACAAACTCGTCAATTACTTCTCATGTCCATATGTTACCATGCAAGTCGATAATATCTGTCAACTGAGCATATGAATATTCATTTTAATCAGTTTTATTGAGAATTTACTAATTAAATAATTCAAAATGAAATAAATAAAATTAACTTGTTTCGAAATAGGTTGAGATACGTCTCAAGAGTGGAAATTCATTACTCGGCTATCTCTTACACCGATTTCACCCGATTAATCAAATTAAAAACACAAAATATTTTTTAGATTTTTTGAAATTTTACATTTTTTTTGTATTTTTTCAAAAATTTTGGACTAAAAATAAAAACAACATAAAAACAAAATACTACGACTATTCCCCACCCCCAAACCTAAATGAGACATTGTCCCCAATATCTTAAAAAGTAGAAGATGAGTTTAGAAGATAGTACCTGGTTAGCTGAAATTCTACATCTAAAATGGAAATTAAAGGTCAAGATCCAAATTTCATGGGTTGCCTCCTTGCTAGCGTTAAATTTAAAGTCGTCAGCTAGACATGACTGCCCGAACGTTAGGCTGGATCTGAAAGTGTGACACTTTCTTTTTGTCGCTCAAATGATTCTCCCCAGTAGTGCTTGACACGCTTGTTTTTAACCTTGAATGTTTTGTTGGAGTCGGGATCATGTAACTCAACAGCTCTATCTGGTAAAACCTTAGTGATTAGGAATGGACTTGACCACCGCGATTTTGGCTTCCATGGGAAGAGTTTTACCCTTGATTTGTTTAACAGTACCTTCTACCCTGGTTCTAGTTGTATGCGCACTAACTTCTCATCATGTTTCTTTCTGGCCTTTTCTTTGTATAATTTGGCATTCTCAAAAGGATGAATGTTAAATTCCTCCAATTCATTGAGCTGGTGGAACTGTTTCTCTTCTGTTGCTTGTAGTGCAAGAATAGGCTTCTTCAGTACGCAATACGCTTTATCTTCAGGCTCCATAGGCAATTGACATGCTCTAAGTTTGTCAGCAGAACTTTGCATTACATTGGAGGTCTAGATGGTACTATTTATCACATCAAGTCTGAAACATTCCTCATTCTCGTCATTCGGGAAATTCATGGCTTTAAAAACATTGAATGTTACTTCTTGATCTTGTACCCTCATGGTTAGTTCTCCTTTTTGTACATCAATAATGGTTTGACCTGTAGCCAAGAATTGTCTCCCGAGGATGATCGGCACGTCTTTGTCTTCCTCCATATCAAGGATAACAAAATCTACTGGGAAAATGAATTTGTCAACTTTAACCAGCACATCTTCAACTACACCTCTTGGAAATACGAGCATTCTATCAGCAAGTTGCAGAGAGACTGAGGTGGGCATTGTTTCTCCAATCTGCTGTTTCCTGTAAATAGAAAAAGGCATCAAGTTAACACTTGCACCTAAATCGCACAAAGCCTTACCGAAGTCATGTTCTCCTATGGTGCAAGGAACAATGAAACTGCCATGATCTTTCAACTTTGGCGGAAGCTTCCTCTGAATAATTGCGTTGTATTCTTCTGATAATGCTACTGTCTCATAATCTCCTAATCTCTACTTTCGTGAAAGAATGTCTTTCATGAATTTGACATAGCTAGGCATTTGTTCCAACGTTTCTGCAAATGGAATGTTGATATGCAGCTTTATGAAGATCTCCAGGAATCAAGAAAACTGTTTGTCTAGTTTATTCTCCTGGAGAAGCTGTGGAAAAAGTGGAGGTACAATGATTCTTTCTTGATATTTTTCCTTTGCTTCTTTTTCCTCCATCTGTGGAACTGCTTCGCTGCTTTCTTTTGGAACTTCCTCAACAGTTGCCTTGACTCCAACATTTTTGTTAATTTCAGTACCGCTTTTTAATATGATGCCATAACATTGCTCCTTCGCCATGATCCTCGGATTTGGTTCAGTGTTGCTAGGAAGGTTACCTGGCTGTCTGTAACTCTGAGAATTGGCCAGTTGTCCAATTTGATTCTCTAGTGCTTTAATAGAATCAAATTGACTTTGAATTAATAATGCATGGGATTGAAATATAGCATTATATCTTGTTGCTTGAGAGTCGTGTTTTACTTCTATCTTTTTCAAGTGGGTCATCACTTCTGTTATTCCTAATTCATTTGCCTGCTCATGGCCTTTATTCTGTTGTTGGAATCCGGGTGGTGGGTTGTTCATTTGCCCTGAATTGTTGCTTTTGGACAGTTATGACCCACAGCGTCACTGTTTGTAAAAGACATTGTGTTTTTGTACAAAATTAACTATGTAGTAATGAAATTGCCTTTTACCATTTTTTAATTTATTTACTTTCATATATAAATGGTAAAAGTCCATATGATTAGTTCCGGATTGAGATGATATGAGACAATTACAATCCATAAAGGTTTAATCATTAAATATCCCTAGTCGTAGTATTATCGAGATTGGACATCGATAATACGGAATAGACTAGTATTGCACTTGTGCGCGTTGTGAGGGCATAACGACATAGTTCTCATATATTTAAGTATAGGATACTTATGCAAGTGCGATAAGAGGTTGTGTTTTACCGATGGTACGAAAAACAGCTTCGCTCTGGATACACCCCGCGGAATCCCATTGGTAGTATGTATATGTGTCTATGAGAGTTCACTTCAGGGTAGATGTATTTGGTCTTAACCTGAGACTTGCATCGCGAGTACTTGCGACAATCGGTAAACTTTGGTTTTGGTCATCCAGGGCTTTAACAGGTTCTGTGTACGCCTCTTCTGGGTTTATTGAGAATCGTAGTGTATTGGATGTGATGTCAAGACGGAAGTATCACTTCAGACATATGTAGATGATGATCACGCAGGGATTCAGAACTGGTTCTCTGTTGTGTTGCAACCATCGGGATAATATGACAAGGTCATGATTATCCGATTCAAAGATACTAGTTGCTTGATATCTGATATGTGCTTCGTTCGGGCCATACACTATTCCAGCCCCAGGCCTTGCACATGACATCCGATTCTGGATCGCAATACACAATACTACGGTGTACTACGCCTGATATAGATCGTATATTCAATTAAGAATATTTCTGGAGAATTGGGTAGGTATGGCGCTTTGCTAGAAGCCAACCTTGTCTCGTAAATCGGTAAAAACGTAGTACGAGGTACGTACGTGTTCAGATAGTCCGACGACCGTATTTACTGCCAACATATCCAGGGATCTGTTAAGTCGCTTCCCGAAGATTAACCGATGACGTATGATTCGAGCTTAATTAAACTAGGATTAATTACGGAGAGACTTTATCGTGGATAAAGTACTATTTGAAGAGAGAGAAAAATTAATTTGAAATTAATCGACAAAATGATATATTCGATATTTTAAACGAAATTGGATTTCGACGCGGAATTAAAATTATATTTTAATTCGGGCAAACGAGTTAATTTAGAATTAATTCGTTAACGACGTGAATAGTAATTTCGCTAGGCATAATTATTTAATTACTTCGCGACGAAAGTTCGTTAATTCGGAATTAGCGAAACCGAGCCTGAAAGTATTTGCGGGCCCACTCGCATTTTGAATCGAGTGGGGTCCACAAGTCACATCGCGAGTCACATCACTTGTCATTATTTGTGATAGATGTCACAAGTCACTTTTTGTGAGTGACATGTTGTCACTATTCATGATGGAGTTAGGTGTGGCCATTTATTACAATTTTGGAGCCAAAATGCTTGTTGACTTTTTGAAAGTTAATACCAAATATTAGGTAATTGTATTTTTCATTCCTGATATACGGTTTTTGAAGCCAAAAATAGAAAAAAAAACAGATATTCTTCTCTCTCCCAAATTGCCGAAACTGTGACAGTTTTCGCTCTCTCCATTTTCTTCATTTCTTAGCCAAATTTTGTGAAGAAAAGGTGTGAAGTTTTTGTTGCAAAAATTCACTAAGGGCTAGCACTCTTCAAGGATCATCAAGAGGTGATAGGGAAACCTATTCAAGAGCTTGGAAAAATCAAAACAAAGCTTGGAGCTTCTACTTTGTCTTGGCCGAATCTTGGAGCACCTTGGAGGAGTTCATTTTGTTCATCAACAAATCTAAAACCGATCGATGTAAGTGTGTTTCCGCCACTCTTCTTCGTTATTCATTCGTATTTCTTTGTTCATTATGATCTTGGGACTAATCATAGAAACCAACAATGGTATCATTGAGCCTAAAATGAGCATGAAATGTATTAGGGTAAAATTTGGGGAAAATCTATGTGATCATGATTTGATTAAATTGAATGGTTGAGTATGCTTGTATGTTGATGAAATGAGATGTGATTGGATAAATTTCAACAAATTATGATTAGATCAAAATTTGCCCCACCTTATGGCTTGGCCGAATGCTTTAGATACCCTAGGCTCTTGGAAAATTTTGTTTTTATGATCAGTGGATGAGTTAAAACGAATGAAAAGTCAATTTGTAATTCGAACGGATTGAAAAATGAAATCAGACTTATTATCTTACCTCGGCCGAGAGCAATATGGCATGTATGGACTTGATTTTTGATTCAAAAATTGTTGGACAATAATTGAACAATTAGATACATAATTAATTGGTAAATTGTATTTTGGAAATATTGATTTAGTTAATTAATTGATGTATTACACTTTAATTAACTAAGTTATAAAATTTGGATTTTTTAAAATTTGGTTAATGGGCTTTAAAGTTTAATAGGGCCTTATGGGATTGATATTGGTTTTATGGCAAATGAGGGTGATTCCTTACTTGGGCTTGGTAATTGGGTTTGACCCACATTGACCAAAGCTCATGCCTTTTGAAATCAATTGAAAGCCCATCGGACTTTAATTAAACGAACATTGGATGTTAGTTGGGCTTTGAGACCCGATAGGATTAGATTTGGAATCTAAGTCGTTAAAGCACATTAAAAAGTGTAAATATTTAATTTGGAATTAAATAATAGAATTAGTATTGAATACGACTTAAATTAGATTTAACGAGTAGTTCGATATAATTCAAGAATTCGTACTTTGAGTACTTATTCTCAAACGAGTTGGACTCGCTCGAAATCAAATCGTTGTTTGAACATTGGATGGTCACATAATTAAAGACTAATTAATTGGATTAGATTGGTTGTAATGCATCCTATGAATGAATATATCGATGTGTTGAATGAATAGCGTATATCAGATGGATATTAGAAGGGAAAAGGTAATTTTGGAAATTATTGTAAATTTGGAATTTATAAATTTGACATGCGTGTCCAGCCTTATCTCTCATTATCTCTTTGTATTCTCTTTTCACCTAATTCCCCTAAATGTTAATGATTTTTCTATTATTGTATTATGTAATTGGGTAGAAGTAGAATAATGCTAGCCGGGGAGAGGAAATGGAGCGATTTGTTCTAGGAACAATCTGTTTAAATATACATCCGCATATCGTTATTAATTTACTTTTCACACCTTATGATGTTTTAGAAGCATGCTTAAGGGTGTATGATGAGACCTTAACAAAGATAATAATTTGGTTGCCAATTTACGCAAAAAAAAAACCCTCAAAAAATATTAAGCGTTTTCCTTCCGTTGAGTGATTCTTACTCAAGATCCAAAGTTGGCATTGGTTTGTTGGCCAAAGTCAAGACCTTTGTCAATTGTGGATGTGTTTGAATCATGAGAGTTTTGTTCCATATCGGTGTCTTGTCCAAGTCGTGATTTGTTGGCCAAAGTCAAGATCACTTCTTGTCCATCGACATTGATTACGAAGCTTTCCATGTCAATGGGTCCCGCTTAACTGGAATCATTAAGCTTGTTGTGCCAAAGCCAAAACTTAGTTGATTCAGAGGAAAAAGGTTAGGAAAATATATTGGAAATATTGGCATATATATTGTATATATGTTTCGGACTTGGATGTCCACCTACCAGATCTAGGAATTGGATTAGATCCAATTGATCTTCGAGATCTACCTAGTTAAATATCATACAGCTTGTTGGCCAAAGTCAAGGTTGTGTGTTATTTAAAGGGATCCTAGCCCACTAGGAAACTGGGTTTCCCGAGTACTCGACATAGGGTTAGAGGCTCGCCGAAAAATAGTGGGAGGCTAGTATTGAATTTGCAATTTCATTCAGATACTTAGCTTTACGCGCTTTCAAATTATTTCGTCAAAATTATTTTATTAGTTGGACTAATATAATGTTATTTTTCTTGTAACAGTTAGACTGTACCCAAATATCGTTGATTAGATAGTTGGACTATCGTAATCAAGATGACAAAAAAGGGAAATGTCCGAGACATTATCATGGGCGAAAATGTCTTCAAGGGCACGAACTTTGTCGATTGGGAAATGAATCTGAGGATTGTCCTTGGAGCCGAGAGGCTGCTATATACTATACAGAGACCTCTTGGGCCTAAGCCCAAACCTGATGAGCTACTTGAGCTGGAGCTTTGGAAGACTCACAGCGATGATTGTGAAACTGCTCAGTCAATTATGCTTGCTGCTATGACTCTGCATTTCCGTCGACAGAACAGGGACTTGGATTCCTATATCATGTTGGCGAGGTTGCACGATCTTCACCGATCTAACCGAAGGTCGTAGAGATATGAGTTAGTGAAAAAGCTCTTTCGTTCACGTATGTCAGATGGCATGTCTGTTGAATCCCATGTGGTACAGATGATTGCTGACATAGATGAGCTGGCTAAGATGGGGATAGTCTTATAGGCTGAGATTACCATAGATATGATCTTGCAATCTCTCCCCGACACTTGGAAACAATTCATCATAAGCTATAACCTGATGAACACTGATGATACTCATGGAGAGTTGTTGTCAATTCTCAAGGAAGCTGAAAAGGAGATGCTTAAGGGCAACAAGCGCGAGGCGCACTTTGCTTCGACATCTCAGACACCGAGGGCTGGGCCCAAGGCGACTGGAGGTGTGAAGAAAAAGAAGCATAAAAGAAAGGGCAAGGCCAAATCTTCAAAGGCTTCCGGGAAGCCTAAAGACAAATCTCAGGATGTTTGCCTCCAGTGCGGCAAGCGGGGTCATTGGAAGCGTGACTGCCGCGAGTACAAGGCGCTCCAGAAGGAGATTAAAGCGGGCAAGGCACCGGCTTCATGTATGTTTGTTATTGAAATAACATGACTACTTTTAGTTTTAAAAATTGGATTTTTGATTCTGGTTGTGGTACTCACATATGTACTGATGTGCATGATCTGCGGATTAGCATGAGACTGGCCTCAGGGGAGATTGATCTACACGTCGAAAATGGGGCACCAGTCGCCGTTTTGGCCGTTGGCACTTTTGTTTTAGAACTGCCATCGGGGCATGTACTTGAACTTAATGACTGTTATTATGTACCTAGTTTGACTAGGAGTATTATTTCTGTACCTATGTTAACCCAATGTGGGTATACTTTTGTATTTAGAAACACTGGGTCTTTTGTTCCCGCAGGTCCTTGCATTCATCGGTTGTGTGCCCTTTTAGATTGTGGTGCAGGCAGTATGATCTTTTGTTTTTTCTGTCTGGGGGAAACCTCCGGAGGTCGGGCTCTATTAAGAGGCATTTCTCCCGTATCTCCATGATGATTTCCCCTGGTGGCTTGCTTAGGGGAATATACGCTTCCTCTCGGACCACATGGTTTACTTGAGTTGCGGGCCCTCTGCCTTGATCCTTTTGTGTCATTGATTTGAACTCTTTGGGTCTTGGATTGAACTTCCGGAATTCTCTCTCCGGTCGCCGATGGTCTTCTCTCCTGGTTACCCTTTCTCTGGCGGTTGTCCCTCTCCGGGATACTTTTTCCTCGCTTTCTAGTAGGACGTACTTCCTGGCTACCTCTAGTGCGGTAGCGTAGTCCGGTGTCTCATGGATCCTCAGGTGGGTCCACAGTTTCCCGACCCTTAGGGCCCCTTTCAGACTTTCCAGGGCTTCTTGGGATTCGTACCCTCCGACCTCGAGTACAGTGTTGTGATACCTTTCAATGAAGCTTTTCAGTGTTTCGTCGTCTCCTTGTTTCATGAGCCTTAGTTCTCCTATTGTTTTTTTAGGGGTGCAGGCTCCTTTGAAATGCCGGATAAACGACTTCTTAAGTTGGGAGAAGCTCTGAATGCTCCTCGGGGCCAGACTTCTATACCATAGGATGGCAGGCCCCTCTAAAGTTAAGGGAAATACTTTGCATATGGGGTCGCCCGTTACTCCCTGTACTTCCATCAGGAGGACAAAGTTTTCGATGTGGGATTTTGGGTCGGAGTGGCCTTTGTATGGTGCCATGGTCGGAATGTTAAACCGCTTCGGAAACTGTGCTGCCTTTATTTCTTCCGTAAGGGGAGACCCCTCTTCCTCGCCTCGGGTGTCTCCCGCCCCGATCTTGAGGCCTTCTCCCCATCTGGTCATCTCTTTTCTCAACCAAGATTTTATTTCACGGGTTGTGCCCCCGTGTCGCCTTCTGTGTCCTTCTGTTTGCCTGTCGCCCCGGGCGTGGCGTTCTTTAAACCCAGAGGTCTCATGTACGTCTTCGTTATACTTTCTATCCTCCCTCTCGGAGTTGTAAAAACTGTCGGAGGAGGGGTCGGGTGATTGTTCCTCATCTTCTTTTTCCCATATGTCTTCTGATCTTCCTACCACCGCAGATCTTATCCCATAGGGGCCTCTCTTTCTGGGTCCCTCGTCTTCGCTTACATCTACTACTCTTTTCCCTCTTTCCCTCTCTTTCCTCCTTTGTCCGGTCTCGGTTTCAGTTTTCTCGTTGTTTGCTCCTTCCATTCTTTCTAATCGATCCATCATAGACCTCATACCATCTTCCATTTTTTTCATCCAGTCCATCGCCGGACCTCCTGGTTGGTGATCTCCGTCCTCCGCCATTTGTCTTATCACGTGAACTGCTTTTTGTGAAGTTCCCCACAGACGGCGCCAACTGTTGACGGTGGATTTTGGTCTCAGGGTAATATTGGAATATCACTCCCGAGGAAATCCTCCTCCAACAGTGAATTTGTTTGGTTATGGGGGACCAAAGGCAAATTTAGTAGAAAACAAGAAAATACGCCAATCAGACAAGGTGATTTAACGTGGTTCGGTGGATTTTGGGATCCGACCTACATCCACGGGCAAGAACAGGATGGTGCTTTTTTATTACTCAAATATACTCCTCAGGTCTCTTCTTTGCTTTTACAAATCAGAGCTTGATGCCGGAGAAAATGGCTGCAAATCTGGTCATTCCTGCCATCTTCATGTTCATTGGCTGCAAATCTGGTCATTCCTGCCACCTTCATGTGCTCAGTCAACGAGGATCCCGATATCTTCCCGTGGAGAAAATGTTTTGCCCTTATGCTGATGACGATCGACTCGGTGAGACGTAACCCGACCCCGAGCTGAGAAGAGCATTTGGCTATGGGGGAATGTCCCCTCCCCAGACCAATAGAGGGCCGACCATGGGAGATTCAACCTCGTCATCCCGAGCATCTGATGTATCAGTTTTGGGGTTTACTCCCCACTTGGCCATTTCTTTTCTTAACCAAGACTTTATACTGCCATCTGTGTCACTATGCTGCCTCCCGCGGCCTCCTTCGCGTCTGTCACCACGGGTGTTGCGTTCCTTATGACCTGAGACTTCCCGTCCAGTTTCACCATGCTTCATATTCCCCTTCTGGTGTCGCGGGGGCTATCATAGGAAGAATATGGTGATTGTCTCCCCTTTTCTTCTTCCCACGTATCCTCCGTTTGTAAATCTTTTTCTACCACTACGGACCTCATCCCGTAGGGACCCTTCCTCATCGGTTCATCGTCATCACTCACATCGGCGACCCTTTTTCCATCTGCTTTTTCACCTCTTCTTCGACTGGTTCCGACTTCGGGTCTTTCGTTGTTCGTTTCCTCCATTCTCTTCAGTTTGTTCATCATGGATTTCAACAGGTTTTGATTTTCCTCCCTATCTTTCATATTTTCCTTTATTTTCTCCATCCATTCTGCTGTTGAACTCCCCGACGACTGGATTTCCATCTGCTTTTTCACCTCTTCTTCGACTGGTTCCGACTTCGGGTCTTTCGTTGTTCGTTTCCTCCATTCTCTTCAGTTTGTTCATCATGGATTTCAGAAGGATTTGATTTTCCTCCCTATCTTTCCTCATATTTTCCTCCATTTTCTCCATCCAATCTGCAGCCGAGCTCCCTGATGATTGGCGGTTTCCGCCTTTCGCCATCGTCTCACTACGGGTGGAAAATAATGACTATCATAGGAAGAATATTTCCCCTTCTGGTGTCGCGGGGGCTATCATAGGAAGAATATGGTGATTGTCTCCCCTTTTCTTCTTCCCACGTATCCTCCGTTTGTAAATCTTTTTCTACCACTACGGACCTCATCCCGTAGGGACCCTTCCTCATCGGTTCATCGTCATCACTCACATCGGCGACCCTTTTTCCATCTGCTTTTTCACCTCTTCTTCGACTGGTTCCGACTTCGGGTCTTTCGTTGTTCGTTTCCTCCATTCTCTTCAGTTTGTTCATCATGGATTTCAGAAGGATTTGATTTTCCTCCTTATCTTTCCTCATATTTTCCTCCATTTTCTCCATCCAATCTGCAGCCGAGCTCCCTGATGATTGGTGGTTTCCGCCTTCCGACCTTATTTCTTCTGTGAATGGAGATTCAACCTCGTCATCCCGAGCATCTGATGTATCAGTTTTGGGGTTTACTCCCCACTTGGCCATTTCTTTTCTTAACCAAGACTTTATACTGCCATCTGTGTCACTATGCTGCCTCCCGCGGCCTCCTTCGCGTCTGTCACCACGGGTGTGGCGTTCCTTATGACCTGAGACTTCCCGTCCAGTTTCACCATGCTTCATATTTCCCCTTCTGGTGTCGCGGGGGCTATCATAGGAAGAATATGGTGATTGTCTCCCCTTTTCTTCTTCCCACGTATCCTCCGTTTGTAAATCTTTTTCTACCACTACGGACCTCATCCCGTAGGGACCCTTCCTCATCGGTTCATCGTCATCACTCACATCGGCGACCCTTTTTCCATCTGCTTTTTCACCTCTTCTTCGACTGGTTCCGACTTCGGGTCTTTCGTTGTTCGTTTCCTCCATTCTCTTCAGTTTGTTCATCATGGATTTCAGAAGGATTTGATTTTCCTCCCTATCTTTCCTCATATTTTCCTCCATTTTCTCCATCCAATCTGCAGCCGAGCTCCCTGATGATTGGTGGTTTCCGCCTTCCGCCATCGTCTCACTACGCGAGTTGCTTTTTGTTCGATTCCCCACAGACGGCGCCAACAGTAGAAATCATATTCCTTCTCCTATAAGAACAAAAAGACCCGGAAAATCAAACTCCTTCGATTTGGGGAGAAAACATCCCCCCAGAATCGAAGACCGTTACCCAGCTCTGGGTCAGGTTGTACCCCTCCGGTTCATGATGACCTCTGAAGAGTCCCATATTGTTCGGACAAAAAAAAAAGAGGGAGAAATAAATAAGACATAAATATACATGTGTATATAAAGTTATAATGTTATTACACAAAGTTAAAGTGTACATAGGGCCCCGGTAGGGTTACCCTTTTCATTCAGCCCGCGCAGGAGCAAGATTTTCTTCCTCAGATGGTTCAAGTGGCGGGAGAAGCGGCTCGGCATCGGGAGGAGGGACTATGGCTTCAACCTCGACAGCAGGATAGACCTCTGCTTCAGGGACGGGAGGAGGGATCTCAAGGCAGTCCTAGCCGGAGGATGGAATATCAGATCGTCCTTCCAGGGAAACCCCAGAAGCCGGGACGACCGAAATAGGGGCGAGATCCATCACTTCCTCAGGTAGGGAAGGGAGCCACTTCCGAAACTCCTCCTCGGAGATATCCCCCTTGCAATAACTGATGGCCGCACGGATGGGGTCCATGTTCAGACATGGCAGCACCATCGGAATTAATTCAGCACAATCACCAACTCCCTCAAGGCGGATAGCCTCCCTCTCGGCCTCAAGCTCGCTCTCCCTCTTCTCAAGCTCGATCTCTCTCTCCTCGAGATCAACCTCTCTCTCCTCAAGCTCGGTCTTCTTCCTCTCAAGACTATCTCGGGTCCGTGCAACTTCCTCGTCCTTGTTCTTCAACTTGGCCTCAGCACTTGCCACCTTCCCTTTCAAAACGCCAATCTCAGATTGGGCGGCCTTCAAATCCTCCCGGGCAGTATCAGCAAGTTTTCGTTCCAATGAGGCAGCAGCCTTAAGAGCCTTATTCGTTTTGAAGTTCTCAATGGCAGTCGACTGAAGGTTCTCTATCGTCCCCTCCCGGTCAGCCAGCTTTGCCTCCACTTCGGAGAGACGATTTTGAAGTCTCTGGGCCTGACCACCCTCGGACAACAAAGTCAGAAGAAGACCCTTATTCTTGGCCATGAGGTAGTTGGCCTGCACACAAAAAGGAGAAAGGAGTCAATACATAAAATAAAAAGAACCAAGACCCAAAAAAATCGAGAAGGGAAGTGAAAATACCTTTGCCATCTGAGAGCTCATCTCGGCAATCACCGCCTCGGGCAAAATATCCTCATACCTCGAGACCTCCTCAGGAGGAATCACCTCGGCCAATTCGTTGAAGGCCGGCACTAAATGGGAAGTGGTCTCCCGGATGTTTTCTCCCAAGTCGTCCACACCAAGGACCACAGGGCCCTTCCATTTTTTGGAGGAGCCTTCAGAGGACTTCCTCCCCCTACGGACATCCTTCCTCTTAACCGGAGCAGCTTCTTCCTCCTCCTCTTGGACCAGCTCGGTCTCCTCGGCCCCAAATTGACGCCTCCTCTTCCTAAGAGGCTTTGGCGGACTGGTAAGACGAGCGGACCCCGATGATTGTGCACCAGGAGAAGAAAGACTCCGAGCAGCAGGCTGGACATCTCCTTGAGACGCCCGCTCAGCCCCAGCAGTGTCAGGCTGTGCCCGGGAAGTTCCAACATCAGCACGGCCGGCTTTCTTCATGGTACCGGCCAACTTCTCAAGAAACTTAGGCCTCTTCGACATGCCTATAAAAAGAAGGAAATCAGGGACCAAGCATATAACAAAGATATCAAACATGACGAAACAAACAGGTAAGATCATCAAAACAGCCATCAGACACCTACCTATCCGACCAGAGACTTCCGGAGGGACGGTCTGAATAAGGCCTGACTCAACAAAGGTCGCATCATTGACCAAATTCCTCCAGGGGGCAGCATATCCCCGAGCCCAATGTACCCGCCTCCGAACCTGACGAGAAACCTTTGGAGCATCTCGCCAACAAGCTGGGGGAAACCAGAGAAGTAAGAAACCTAAGAAACTGAGAACGGGAATAAAGAAAGACAAAAGGGGTATTAAACTCCTAACCTCCAGCTCTGAAAATGTCCGGAACCGAGACGTCCTCCTCAAACGATCTCAGGACCCGACCCCAGTCCCCAGTAGCCCAGAACCAAAGGTCTTTGAAGTTCTTGTTGGAGTCGGGGAGCTTCTGGACAAGGTTGGACGAGCTATCGTAAGCAGAGAGGTAATACCAGCCGTAGTGAGTCTTTGGGTTAGACTTCAAACGGTATAACCTCTTCACCTCTTCCAAGCAAGGTACACCTAAACCTGCCCGGTGCCAGACCACATATATACCGGCCAAAATTCTCTAGCTATTCAGACTCAGCTGACAAGGGGCGATTTCCATCTCAGCCAACATCCAAGCGAAATAAGGCTGGATCGGCAACCGTAGCCCGCACTCAAAGAAGATAGGAATGAGTGCTACCGAGCCTTCGTCAGGCTGACTGGCACGATCCATCGGGCCTGGAACTTCAAGGGCGATGTCTATCAGAATATTATACCGCTGACGGAGAAGGGTGAGATCATCCTCGGTTATCTTGGAGGGATGGTTCATATCCAGAGCCGACGACCCAAGTTCACCAGGCTCTGGGTCCTTCCGAGGAACCCTCTGATGGTAGGAGTCATTTTCGATCTCAGAAGCAGTAGGGGTAGTGTCAAGGACTTCTACACTAGGTGCCCCTGAGCCCGAGGAGAGCTCTTCAGCAGGGGGAGTTGAAATCTTGGCAGGCTTTTCGGAGGGAGAACTATTGTCGGACATCCCTGACACCTAGAAAAACAGAGAAGGGAGGAGAATCAGTCTATGAGGAGCTACCCACGGTGTCCGTGCTAAACTAGATAGGGAGTCTCTAAAAAGTGCCCTAAAGCAAGACCCAGCAAAACCACAAGTCTCTCCTTAAGCAAAATAAACAAACAGAATCACAGCATAAAAAAAAAGAGGAGAGGTCGCTCAGAAGACTTACTTGTTCTTCTCAAAAGCAGGGGGTTATATGGCGCGGTGATGCCCGTTCCTTAGGTGCTCAGCAACGAAAAAGGAAGAAGACCACGGTTAAGCCTCAAGAACGCGGAGTTGAACGAATCACAGAGAAATTCTCAGAAGAGAAGAAAAATTGCCGAAAAAGAATGAACAGTGAAGGCCTCGTCCTCTTATAGTCATGGCAAGGGTGCTCGTGACCGTTGGATCTGAAGGAAGAGCCCGGATGAACGACAAGTGTCGGCTACAAAAGGGGCCTCCCAAGTTCAAACAGACGGCTGAGGTCAGCCCGCTGTGAAAACGCCTCTGCGCGGTCGATTCGTCCCCTCTTTTGGTGGGAACCCAGCGGATGTTTGACAAGTGTCGAACATTAGAAGAAACCCTAAGGTTGATTTGATAGGCATTTAAGAAGACATGACGGTTGTACGTCTCGAGGAAAGATGATTGGAACGGCAAGAAAATTCTTTTTTGCATCCTGGGACGACTACCAGCGAAGACAATCAGCACACCCTCTTCATATAGTTCCCGGTACCAACTCACATACTCGTTGGAACCGAGAACTAGGGGACAGATGTTGATGGTGTTTTCAAGCGCTACAACATTTAAGACAGCACGACAAGGACAAAAGGGTAAATTCTCTGTCTGGTTGAGATTCTTCCCACGTATCCTCCGTTTGTAAATCTTTTTCTACCACTACGGACCTCATCCCGTAGGGACCCTTCCTCATCTGTTGAGTTCCCCTCAGTCCTAAGAAACATCGGCCCAATTACAAAAGCAAGCTGCGTATACTACAATTTACATCCTCAGTCCAAACACTCCCTAAATGGGTCACTCATTTTTATGTATAAAAATGATATATAAATTTGCACTGCTGTTGCAAATAATGGTATTTATATTTTGAATATAAATCAATCTCAAACAAATAACATAACAAACAAAAGGCTCAAAATGAGTAACAAAGATGAAACTTATATGTGGCACTGTCGTCTCGGACACATAAACAAGACTCGCATATCCACACTTTTGAAGAGTGGGTACTTGGACGGATTTGATCCAAATTCATATGACGTCTGCGAATCTTGCTTATTAGGCAAAATGCCTAAATCACCTTTTAGCGGTAAAGGTGAACGCGCCACTGAACTGTTAGCCCTCGTTCATAGTGACGTTTGTGGGCCCATGTCTAGCCAGGCTAGAGGTGGATACGAATACTTCGTAACCTTTACAGATGATGCATCACGTTATGGTTATGTGTATCTTATGAGACACAAGTCGGAAACTTTTGAGAAATTCAAAGAGTTTCGACACGAAGTTGAAAAACAGACCGGTAAGAGTATAAAAACATTACGGTCGGACCGTGGTGGCGAATACTTGAGCAATGAGTTTCTAGATTACTTAAAAGAATATGGTATTCTTTCACAGTGGACTCCTCCTAGAACACCGCAATTAAACTGTCTGTCCGAACGGAGAAACCGAACTTTGTTGGACATGGTTAGGTCTATGATGAGTCGCACTGAGCTACCTGTTTCCTTATGGGGATATGCATTAAACAGAGCAATTCTTATTTTGAATAAGGTTCCGTCAAAGTTTGTACAACAGACACTATATGAGATATGGACAGGAAAGAAACCGGGTTTCTCATTCCTGAAGATTTGGGGATGCTGGGCATACGTCAAACGTTTGGAAGGTACCAAACTTGAACCCAAATCGGATAAATGCCTATTCGTGGGATATCCTACGGAAACAAAAGGATATTACTTCTATCACCCACGAGAGAACAAAGTATTTGTTGCTCTACATGCGGTTTTCCTTGAGAAGGAATTCCTAAATGCAGTGGTGAGTGGGAGGAAAATAGAACTCGATGAAAATCAGAGTGATACTGTTCCTGGCATAGAATCCTCAACGGAACAAGAACAGTCCATCCGGGATGAGACTGTACCACAATCCTCTATTACACAAGGACCGCGTAGGTCGGAGAGAGTCAGGAAACAACCTGAGAGGTATGGGTTTCTGATCTCACCTCATGTAGATATTAATCTTATTGAGGATAACGAACCGGCTACGTATGAGGAAGCGATACAAGATATCGATTCTGCTTTATGGCAAGAAGCCATGAAGTCCGAAATGGATTCCATGAACACCAACCAAGTTTGGACACTGGTTGATGCACCAGAAGGCGTAAAGCCTATTGGATGCAAATGGGTCTTCAAGAAGAAGACCGACATAGATGGCAACGTACAAACGTACAGAGCTAAGCTTGTAGCGAAGGGGTATCGTCAACGACATGGTGTCGATTACGACAAAACGTTCTCACCATTTTCCATGATTAAATCCATTCGGATAATGCTTGCAATTGCTGCATATTTCGATTACGAGATATGGCAGATGGACGTTAAAACCCCTTTCCTTAACGGAAACCTTTTGGAAGATGTTTATATGCAACAGCCTGACGGTTTTATCGTGCCTAGACTTGCAAACAAGGTTTGTAAGTTAAATCGGTCCATTTATGGATTGAAGCAAGCATCGAGGTCATGGAACCAATGTTTTGATGAGATCATAAAAGAATATGATTTCATTCAAAACGAAGATGATCCTTGTGTATATATGAAGGTTAGTGGGAGAGCACTGACTTTTATTGTCCTTTATGTTGACGATGTATTGCTTATAGGCAATGACATTCCCATGCTAACGTCGGTGAAAGCTTGTCTTTCATTGAAAATCTCCATGAAAGATCTGGGAGAAACAGCCTTTATTCTGGGAATAAAGATCTACCAGGATAGATCTAGAAAGCTGCTTGGACTCTCCCAGAGCACGTACATTGACAAAGTGTTGAAGAGATTCAACATGGATCAGTCCAAGAGAGGACTGTTGCCAGTGTCACATGGCGTCTATATATCTAAGGACATGTGTCCTAAAACTCAAGATGAGAGAGACAACATGATTAGGATACCGTTCGCCTTGGCAGTCGGATCGATCATGTATGCCATGATATGTACGCGACCTGATGTCTCCTATGCTTTGAGCATGTGTAGTCGCTATCAGGCCTATCCAGGTGAAGGTCACTGGATGGCGGTTAAGAATATCCTTAAGTATCTTAGACGAACTAAGGAGGCTTTCTTAATCTATGGAGATGGAGAACTTGAGGAAACTGGGTATACCGATGCAAGTTTCCAAACCGACAAAGACGACTACAAGTCGCAATCCGGGTACATATTTTATTTGAATAACGGAGTAGTGAGCTGGAAATCTTCCAAGCAAGAGACTGTTGCCGATTCAACAACAGAAGCAGAGTACATTACTGCAGCTGAAGCAGCAAAGAAAGCAGTTTGGATCAGAAAATTCCTAATTGGATTAGGAGTAGTTCCGTTAGCAGCCGAGCCCGTTCGATTGTATTGTGACAATAACGGAGTTATAACACAGGCTAAGGAACCGCGGTCTCATCAATGATCCAAGCATGTTCTTCGACGTTTCCATCTGATATGTGAGATTATACATCGTGGCGATGTGAAGGTCGAGAAGGTCGCATAAGATGACAACATGGCAGATCCGCTGACGAAAACTATTCCTCAGCAAAAGTTTGAGCGACATGTACATAGTTCAGGTATTAGATGCTTAAGTGACTGGCTATAGGCCAAGTGGGAGATTGTTGGACAGTTATGACCCATAACGTCACTGTTTGTAAAAGACATTGTGTTTTTGTACAAAATTAACTATGTAGTAATGAAATTGCCTTTTACCGTTTTGTAATTTATTTTTTTTCATATATAAATGGTAAAAGTCCATATGATTAGTTCCAGATTGAGATGATATGAGACAGTATCAATCCAAAAAGGTTTAATCATTAAATATCCCTAGTCGTAGTATTATCGAGATTGGACATCGATAATGCGGAATAGACTAGTATTGCACTTGTGCGCGTTGTGAGGGCATAACGACATAGTTCTCATATATTTAAGTATAGGATACATATGCAAGTGCGATAGGAGGTTGTGTTTTACCGATGGTACGGAAAACAGCTTCGCTTTGGATAGACCCCGCGGAATCCCATTGGTAGTATGTAAATGTGTCTATGAGAGTCCGCTTCAGGGTAGATGTATTTGGTCTTAACCTGAGACTTGCATCGCGAGTACTTGCGACAATCGGTAAACTTTGGTTTTGATCGTCCAGGGCTTTAACAGGTTCTGTGTACGCCTCTTATTGGTTTATAGAGAATCATAGTGTATTGGATGTGATGTCAAGACGGAAGTATCACTTCAGACATATGGAGATGATGATCACGTAGGGATTCAGAACTGGTTCTCTATTGTGTTGCAACCATCGGGATAATATGACAAGGTCATGATTATCCGATTCAAAGAGACTAGTTGCTTGATATCCGATATGTTCTTCGTACGGGGCAAACACTATTCCAGCCCTAGGCCTTGTGTGGGAACACAGAAACTGGGCGACGCATGCTGTTCTAGGCTCGCGGCCTAGTGAGGAGTACGGAGTAGCCACAGGAGACAAAACTGGAGAATAATGGAGTCGCCACCCGGTGTGAACCGGGAAAATGAGATTTAAGGCCGCACTCACCCCTCGATAGGGAAAACCTCCAACCGTTGGGTTCAGAATGGCCCCTTACTTATGTCACTTGTAATGAAAGGATTTCTGTAATAATTTAATCAAGCTTAAGTAACACTTATTTCCAAGAGTGTCATGCTTCGAAGTTCACATGCATACATCAAAAAGTTCATCTAAATTTACATGTAACACATATCCGAATTTGCATACAGCCTATTTGCATGTAATCTATGTCTCAATTTGCATACATAAGGATTAACATACAACAAGCATACAAGTTAATAAACGCATTACACTAATACATGTGGGGAATACAGATGAACGACATACACAATCTTGCATAATGCATAGAAACAATCAGGTTCATCATACGAAGGAATAGCTACTAGGGACAATTATGTACGAAATCTGATGAAAATAACTCAGTTCAGTGGGTGCGCATTCGCATAGCATTCGAGAAAGCGTTCGAACGGTAAACAAAAGGTTCGCGTTCGTATAGCGTTCGAGAACGCGTTCGGACGGAGCCAGACCTGATGCATGAAACACTGAGAAGATGTGTGCGCATTCACGTAGCATTTGATAACGCGTTCGAACGGTAAATAGAAGGTTCGCGTTCGTATAGCGTTCGAGAACACGTTCGAACGGAACCAGACCTGATGCATGATGGAACTAAGAAAATGCGTGCGCATTCGCGTAGCGTTCGAGAACACATTCGAACGGTAAACAGAAGGTTCACGTTCGTGTGGCGTTCGAGAACGCGTTCGAACAGAACCAGACCTGATGCATGCAACACATTCATAGACAAACAAATCCACAATGTGGGACCTCACGTATCCGATTGAACTCATCTCACATCCAATCGAATATACACCAACCGGCGCGGCAAAGCATCGTGGTAAAGGATTTTAACCCCTCTAAATAGGGGACCTTTAATCCGACTTACTAAGCCCATGCGCTCGATCGCATCATACATACAAAGAATAAAGACAATAATGTCAAACTTAGTATGCCCGATTGAACATATCTTACATTCAACCGAACACACATCAACCGGTGCGGCAAAGCATCATGGTAAAGGATTTTAACCCCTCCAAATAGGGGACCTTTAATCCGACTTACTAAGCCCATGCGCTCGATCGCATCACGCATACAAAGAATAAAGACAATAATGTCAAACTTAGTATGCCCGATTGAACATATCTTACATCCAACCGAACACACATCAACCGGTGCGGCAAAGCATCATGGTAAATGATTTTAACCCCTCCAAATATGGGACATTTAATCCGACTTACTAAGCCCATGCGCTCGATCGCATCACGCATACAAAGAATAAAGACAATAACATCAAACTTAGTATGCCCGATTGGACATATCTTACATCCAACCGAACACACATCAACCGGCGCGGCAAAGCATCGTGGTAAAGGATTTTAACCCCTCCATATAGGGGACCTTTAATCCGACTTACTAAACCATGCACTCGATCACGTCATGCATACAAAAATAAAGACAATAATATCAAACTTAGTATGCCCGATTGAACATATCTTACATCCAACCGAACACACATCAACCGGCACGGCAAAGCGTCGTGGTAAAGGATTTTAACCCCTCCAAATATGGGACATTTAATCCGACTTACTAAGCCCATGCGCTCGATCGCATCACGCATACAAAGAATAAAGACAATAACATCAAACTTAGTATGCCCGATTGGACATATCTTACATCCAACCGAACACACATCAACCGGCGCGGCAAAGCATCGTGGTAAAGGATTTTAACCCCTCCATATAGGGGACCTTTAATCCGACTTACTAAACCCATGCACTCGATCACGTCATGCATACAAAAATAAAGACAATAATATCAAACTTAGTATGCCCGATTGAACATATCTTACATCCAACCGAACACACATCAACCGGCACGGCAAAGCGTCGTGGTAAAGGATTTTAACCCCTCCAAATAGGGGACCTTTAATCCGACTTACTAAGCCCATGTGCTCGATTGCGTCATGCATAAACAAGTAACATGCAGAATTCAAATGACGAAAAATAAATAAATCAAAGCAATATAAAACAAAAGAAGGTGCCGTTTACTCAAGCGGTACGTTGAGTTGTATCCCGAGTACAGATCATACTACCGTCCATTCGGAATCGGCTATGAAATTTATGTCTGGGTTTCCATCCGATATACCATGAGAGTTGACACATCTTTCATTTTATTCCAAGGCCACAACATACAATATTTCGTAATACATGCATATTTATCTACTCAAGGGCCACAACATGCATTTCAACATAACAATCATGCGAACAATACTCAATAAATAATAAAAATAAAATAGAAAAACGAATGTGGAAAATACCATCAGGTCTAACCTTTTTGCCGACTTTCGGACTTGCATTTCACGGAGATCGGAAGGGTAAAGCTCCTCAACTTCTCCGGTTCACTAGTTTAGCATCTTAGCTCACTGTTTTGCTGTTTTGGCCTCCGTTTTGCTGTTGTTTCCTTTGTATTTTCTGGTCACTGTTCAGGTCACTGTTTCGATGTTTCAACAGACTGTTTTGGGTGTTTTCTAAAGGTTTTAAGTGCAGTTTTTTTTTATTATTTTAAGGATTATAAGTGCAGTTTTATGTTACTGTTTTAAGGATTTTAGGGAATGTTTTGGGTGTTTTTGGGAAGCTGTTTGGAGTTATTTGTGCTGCTGTTTTTTGGTGAAAAGCGGTTACTGTTTTCGGTGGAAATGGGCTGCTGTTTGGGGGAGATTTTCAGTGATGTGTAGGGGGTTTAGGGGCTATGATATTTTCAGCTATGGAGTGGAGGAGGTGAAGAGAAATTTTGTTGCTTCTTTCTTGTGATTTTCGTGTAATGTCTAGGGCTTTTTTGTTGTGATTTGCCTGTGAGTTATGTGTATGACCTAGGGGCTGCACGTCTTGGTTAGAGGTTGTTTATATACAGAAGGGCTAGGGCTTCTCCTTGTCTCACAAGGAAGGGATTTGATTTAGTGTCTAAGAAGGAAATCAATGGATTTGATGGAGACAAGATTGGTTTATATTAGGAAGTCAATATCATTAAATTGGTTATGAGTGATTTAATTAGGCATGACATCTTTTTAATTTAGTATGTGATTTTGTTTAGTTAGGAAGTTAATATATTTGATTTATCTAAATTATGTATGATTATATTTTATGTTTTATTTAATTGGTAAATGGTTTAATTATTTTATTTAATTTTTTGTTTAATTAATATTTGATTTAATTTGGGTGTAATTTAAGGGCCTTGGGCGTGTGGGCCTCGCAGCAAAACCAGAAATACCGACACCGTTCGAACGCCTCTAAGAACGCTGCACGAACGCCCGCAATCTATTTGACGTTCGAACGTGGCAACGAACGTAGCACGAACGAAAACAGTGAACTTGTGAAATTAACTTGATGACATACTTATTCCGAATTTCCCATTCCGACGTCCGTTTCCCGCAATATCCTTAACTTAAAAAAGGTAGTGCCTCCAACTGAGACTCATCATCGGGTTTCACATGAAAAAATGCAATGCCTACAGTCGCCCCCACTTTGATGGGACTTGTGCAGTGTGTGACTTTGAACAATCTTATCAAAGTTATGCAATGCATTTTCACTTACCTGGCTCGTCTGCTGCCTCGAGCTGAGTTGGTGCTGCAGTGGACCTCGATCCTGGGACACATCCCAATAACTGCAACTGATAATGGGGGCACCTCGACCCTGGGACACATCCCGATACCGCTGGAAATGAGGGCCTCACCCTAGAACAAATGATGTAGTGGGCCCTCGACCCTGGGACGCATCCCGGAACTACAACTGATGATGCAGTGGGCCCTCAACCCTGGGACGCATCCCGGAACTACAACTGTCAGCAGGGGTACCTCGACCCTGGGACGCATCCCAAAACTGCTGACGATGTGGGCCTCGCCCTCAAGCTGATATGGGCCTCGCCCCCTGGGAGTCATCCCCAAAAACTGTTGATGTGGGCCTCGCCCCCTTGGACGCGTCCCCAAAACTGAAACTGCGCTGACGCTTTCTCTTTTCTTCGAACCTGCGAACACAAAACAAAAACAAACACGAAGAGAATGCAATGTTACGTGCATGCATGAATGATTTTCTTATCCCGTTGGGTTAGGTTTTCTGCTAATTTCCTTGGGGACTACTCGGTCTTCTCTCCCTCAGGCAAAGTACTGTTTCAATCTGTCCACGTTGATCGGCTCGGTGAATTCGTTTCCTTCCAAGTCTGATAGCTTCACTGCTCCATTTCCCATTACCTTCTGCATTATGTAAGGTCCTTCCCAATTAGGTCTGAACTTTCCTCTTGGATATGTCGTTGACGGTCTTGATTGCTTAAGTACCAAATCACCCTTTCTGATCTTGGTGGGGCGTACTTTCTTGTTGAATGCTCGGGCTAGTCTCTTCTGATACAACTGCATGTGATACAAAGACTTTGTTCTCTTCTCATCCAATAGTGCTAACTAATCAAATCTATGTGCGGCCCACTCCTGTTCCGGTAATTCTGCCTCTGCTAATACCCTCATAGCTTGTATTTCCACTTCTACTGGCAATACTGCTTCCATTCCATAGACCAAAGAGATGGCCTCTGTTGCTGTTCTTACTGATGTTCTGTACCCCACAAAGCATACGTTAGTTTCTCGGCCCAATCTCTGTAGTTTTCTTTCATATTGGCTAAAATCATCTTTATAGTCTTGTTGGCTGCCTCAACTGCCCCATTTGCCTGCGGCCTGTACAATGATGACTTGTGGTGGCCTATCCCATACCTCTGTAACATTGCCTTTGTCTCTCCTTGAAACTGAACTCTGTTGTCTGTCACTACATGATGTGGCATACCATACCGACAAATGAGGTTCCGAGCAATAAACTTTGCTATCTCTTTTGCTGTAACATTGCGGAATGACTCGGCTTCCACCCACTTCGAGAAGTAATCTACTGCCACTACTATGAAGCGATGCCCATTCGATGCATTCGGTCGAATCTCTCCAATCATATCAATTCCCCATGCTGAAAAGGGCCACGGCTCTGACAACCCGTGCAACTCTGTGTGCGGCAAGTAATTCAAATTACCGTGTGCTTGACAGTCATGACAGTGCTTTACCATCTTCGTGAAGTCTGTTTCCATGGTTGACTAATAAAAACCTTGTCTCACTATCTTGCGGGACAGATTCAACCCGTTCATGTGCGGACCACATACCCCGGCGTGTATTTCTTCCATTACATGCTGAGCTTCTTCTTTTCTCAAACACTTCAACTGAATACCGTTCGCTTGCCTCTTGTACAGTTCCCCTTTCAAAATCACATACTGGGAAGCTAACTTCCGGATGGCTATTTTGTCTTTTTTGCCTGCCCCTTCCTGGAGTTCACCATGTTCCAGATACCTTTGAATGTCATAATACCAAGGTTTACCGTCGTCAACCTCAACTTCTAGAATTATTTCTATCTCATAAACAGGTCTGCTGGCTGTCGTCAGTATCAACGGTCTCATCACTAACTTTTCTGGATTTTCCCAAGTCGCTGCAAGTGTAGCCAGTGCGTGTGCCATCTGATTCTCTTCTCTCGGCAAGTGATGAAACTTACAATCTGGGATAACTTGTGCCAACTTCCTGAGGTGAAAAAGGTAAGGTTTCAACCGTTCTTCTTTCAACTCCCATTCTCCTCGCATCTGCTGGACTACCAACAAAGAATCTCCGTAGATTTCTTCACTTCCGGCCTTCAAGGTTATCAATGCTGTCAAACCAAAAGCACATGCTTCATACTCGGCCATGTTTTTAGTCACTCTGTATGTCAACCTCTTGGCCAAAGGCAAGGTCTCTCCCTCGGGGGTCACTATAACGATCCCAATTTCGGCTCCCTTGTAATTCACTGCTCCGTCAAAATACATCTTCCATCTCTGAACTATTATTGCTTGGATCTCTTCGTCTGGAAATTAAAACTTATACTGATCCCCCTCAACAGGTTGCAATGCCAGAAACTCCACTACTGCTCGCCCTTTGATCACTTTGGAGGTGAGATACTCAATGTCAAACTCTGTCAGCAATACCAACAATCTGCCCAATTTTCCCACTAGTGAAGGCACCGAATGAAGATATTTCAGAGGATTTTCCTTTGCCACTACCTGGATCTTGTAAGACTGGAAATAATGTCGCAACTTTCTGGAAGCTCATACCACTGCGAGATAGATCTTCTCTACTTCCTGATATCGGGCCTCATACGGGAGCATCTTCTTACTCAGATAGTAAACTGCATGTTCTACCCCTGTCTCATGAGCCTGCACCATCATTGCCCCCAGTGCTTCTGATTCCATAGCCAAATACAATATCAAAGGTCTGCCCTGTCTCGGAGGTTTCAATACAGGAGGCTTTACCAAGTACTCTCTGATTTTGTCGATGGCTGTCTGACACTATTCATTCCATCTCACTGGCTGATCTTTTCTCAACAGTTTGAAGATAGGCTCACATACCGATGTCAACTTGGCAATGAACCGACTGATGTACTGAATCTTCCCCAAGAATGCTCTGACTTCTTTTTCTGTCTTCGGTGCAGGCATTTCTGTGATTGCTTTGATCTTTTCGGAGTCTACCTCTATTCCTCCCATTCCCACTATATGACCAAGCAATTTCCCTGATGTCACCCCAAACACACATTTCTTGGGAATTAGCCGCAGGTTATATCTGTCAACTCTCTGCAAGAACCTTTCCAGTGCTTCAATATGCCCAACTTAATTGCTTCTCCATTCTTCTCTCTTTCTTCTTTTCCTCTTTCCTTTTTCTTCTTTTCTATCTCTTCTTCTTCTTCTTCCCCCTCTTTCTTCTCACGTCTTCTTCTTTCCTTTCTTTTTTTTTTTCAAATTTCTAAATTTATAAATAGTACACCCTTTTATAATTGGCCTAAAAATTAGAAGAGTATAGAAGTTTATGGATTTTACTAGAATGCCCTCGGGTACTATTCATCAATTTGCATTTTTAGCCCACTTATGCTTCGAATTTGGAAACACGTTCAATGCGAAAGTTGTAGATCTCGATCTCAGATGTCTGAAGATATAAAGTTCATAAAATTTGGAGTTTGTATGAGAATGTTACAGCCCAAATATCATGGACTGTCCTGGTTGGATCATCACATAATTTCGTATCAGAATTACGAAGGATTTATTGTTTATCCCCAAAGTCACTCCGTGAGCATATATGTGTCCTAACATAATTTATATTATGTGAGACTCGTCCCATAGTGAATCGGTCAGTCAGAATTCCCGGTCGTTACATTTGTTTTTCTCTTTTTTTTTTTCATCTTTCTCTTTCCTCTTTTTTGTAATTTTTTTTTCATTTTTTCATTTTCTCTTTTTTTTCCACACATTTTTATTTCCATCATCTCTTTAACTTAGTTTTATTTCAGTCTTAACCTCAGAGAAGGGTAAAATGAATTTCAAGTGCTTTGATTGTTTCTATAAGTTGTGCCAGAATAAATTCTTTACAAGTGTTTTGTAATTATAAGTGCAAGTTTAGTGCGCAATTTTCGAATAACATTCCGCAAGTGATTCCAAAGTTAAAACGTTTTTCCAAATTTAGACATGCTCATTCTTATCATGAGATGAAAATTTTTGTAAAACTAAATTTATTTTATTTAATATTCTAAAGAGAGTCATCATATGATAATGAAATGTGTGAAGCAAAAAATCATACTTACGAGTGGTACCCCTCAAGATCAGGTGTTTTGCCTCCTCAAATCAAGTCTTGGATCTCATGTTCAGACGAGCACATATTTTAATCATGTGACCTTGGAACTGGTGGAATTCGCATTAATAGTCAGAGTTACCATATTTAGTTATCGATTTTTGTTGTGGATCTAGCGGCTTCAATATACCATGCCTTATCAGTTCTTCCAGTACTTGGTCTAGTGTTTTTCCCATTGTTGGGATATATTTCCTAGAGCTTCATGTATTGTAAACAGAATTGATTATTGTAATAATAAATGCATTATTCATTTATTAAGGTTGTTTGATTTAAAATCGCATATTTTCTAATTGTCTTGTTTCCCTTGATTACTCTTGTACTTTCAGACTTAGTGTATGTTTGATACACAAGAGGATTTAAGTCTGAAGTTAGTAATCTAAATAGTCCATAGAGAGCAAACAAAGAGGGTACTTTATTTGCGGTCTATCTATAGATGCAATCCATTCTATACTTATATGAAGACCTTGATCCGGGAACGTTCATGCGGTGACATGGGAATGGAGGCACCTTGTATGATGTGACCATATAGGACTGGACACATATAAAACTAAATATCTTTTAATATCTGTTAACCGAAGAAATTCATTTTATCTACTAGATGGTCATATATGGATTTATTTTTAATCTCGAGTGTACTACGAACTTCTGCATGGCATGCTATGTCTTTTGATTTACTAATGTGAGGTTAGTGTAGCATTCCTGACCAATAATTATTTTGGGGATATGGTTTGGTGTGTAGCTTGGAACGTTTTACATAGACATGGAATTCACTCCTTCTTATGAGAAGTAGAAGAATATCTTTTTTTAAGAGTTGATTTAGGACTTGAATAATTTGAGCGCTCAGCTCTTCTATTGCAAATAGAAAATTTTATATTCATAATTGTTATGAATTTATTGTTCATTATAGAATCAATGGTGCTTAAGAGACAAAATATTTAGAGGGATATAATGGACTTATGACCTAGCTCTATTTATGAGATATTCGTGAAGGGCTATATCCATATGAAGTGATTATATCGATGGACACCGAAGTTGTTCGGCTTATATTGTCCATCTACGGTAACGAGAGTTCAACTTCGAGTTTTTAGTGGAATAATAAATAGTTAATAATTCGTAATATTTGATTAAATGGTTTAATTAATATTTCGGGATTATTGGAGCTCGGAATCGTAGGTCCATTTAGTTCTCGTGCCAGCTCGATTAACTATTGCAAACCTAATATAATTAGATTGTTTAATAATTTGCTCATATAATATTTATATATTATTAATAAGATTAATAATATATTTTTTCACAAATGAAAACAATATTAAATTTGGTTAATATAATATTTTCTAGAAATATTTGATTATGAGATAATCAAATTGTGATTATAAGATAATCAAGTTTGTAATAATTATGAGATAATTATTACATCATAATTTAGGTAATTAAATCATTATTAAGTGTAGACAACAGAACCTGGGCGACGCTGTTTCTAGGCTCGCGGCCTAGTTGGGAGTACGATATAACATGGAGTCGCCACCCGGTGTGAACCGGGACAAAGATTTAAGGCCGCACTCACCCCTCGCAAGGGAAGACCTCAAACCGTTGGGTTCGGAATGGTCCCTTACTTATGTCATTGTGATGATATAATTTGTGCACTAAATCAACCGCACCTATCCAATAATCATGCTCAAGGGTACTTAGATCTAACATGCTTTCATTCAAATAATTCCACGCAATGTAACACAACAAGCATATTAAACCATTAAATCAACATGTACGAATCATTACCCAAACGAATCATAAACTAAGAACATGCATAGTGAACAACCTAAACATGCTTTAACAAATAAATAACAAATTAAATTAAACCATGCTTCAAATAATAAACAAATAACCTAAAGACTATAACATGCTCAAATACAAGTTTGGATGGGACAAAACATATGTCTCTTAAGTGGTACGTGGCGTTGTATCCCGAGTACAAACCGCACTATCGTCCATTCGGATTCGGCTACGGAATTTATGTCCGGGTTTCCATCCTATATACCACAAAAGGGAACACATGTCCCGCCCATCCAACAATCAAATCATGCCTCAAACGACTCTCATGCAATTATATATCAAAGTAAAATAAAATAAAGAATAAAGAAGATAGGTAAAAGGTGCCCTCAGGTCTAACCTCTTTTGTCGTCTAAGAAAGGGGCGTTACACGTCCGTTGGAAGGGTGAATGATCCGCTACTCTTTTAGTTCACCAACTCAATGTCTTTCCTCGATATTTTGCTGTCCGGGCTGCTGTTTCAAGTCCGTTTCGCGACTGCTTCGCTGCTACGTTTCAGGTCACTGTCTTGATGGTTTAGCGGACTGTTTTAGGTGATTTTGAAGGCTTAGGGAGGTGCGTTTGTGAGGATTTTTTAGGGAAACTTTATGGAGGTTTTGGGGATGGTGTTTAAGTGATTTTAGGACGGTTTTGGGGGCTAAGGACGCAACAAAAACCGACCAGAACAGAAGGTGAACTGCGGCAGTTCACAGGTGCAGTGGGGTGTTTTCAGGGACTGTTTTGGGTGATTTTGAAGGCTTATGGAGGTGCGTTTGTGGGGATTTTTAGGGAAACTTTATGGAGGTTTTGGGGATGGTGTTTAGGTGATTTTAGGATGGTTTTGGGGGCTAAGGACGCAACAAAAACCGACCAGAACAGAAGGTGAACTGCGGCAGTTTACAGGTGCAGTGGGGTGTTTTCAGGGACTGTTTTGGGGCTGCGAATGGGGCTGTGTTTGGAGGGTGTTTAGTGCGACTTTAGGGCTGTGAATAAGGTTTATTTGAGGGTGTTTTAAGGCTGTGAATGGGGGCTGGAACTCGGCAATGGAGGGTTAAGTTTAGGGCTTGGGCGTGAAGGGTGTTGATGATGGAGGGAAGATGCGGCAATGGAGGCTATTGGATCTTAAAGGCTCAGCAATGGAGGCTTCAGGGGGATGCTTGGGCGTGCAATGGAGGCTTAAGAGAATGCTTTAGGCGTGTGAGAGAGGTGTATGAGCTAGGGTTTTGAATGGGGGGTGAAAGCCTCTTTTTATAGGCAAAGAGAGAAGACTTTCCTAATTAGATTAGGAAGGAATCTCCTAATTGATTTCTAATAAGGAATGCATCCCTAATTAGGATTTGGGATTGGATTTGATTTGGTAATGATTTGATTTGATTTCTTTTATTTAGGTAAGGATTTAACAAGATTTAAACATGTGATAAATATACATATACCTAAATAAAGGGGCTTTGGGCGTGAATCACATCTTTGGGCATGGATTTGGTTTGACTGGTTTGTTTGACTTGGCTATTTGGGCTTGGTTTGGGTTAGGTATGTGGTCTATGGGAGTTTTGGGCCTAAGGTGAGCTTTGAAACGGAATTCCAACAAGCAGCCGAAGCTAAACAACGAGATTAAATCCATCCAAAATTCTATTTTCCAACTTTACCCTTCCAACGTCCGTTTCCCACGACTTTCATGACTAAAGAAGTAGTTGCCTCCATACGAGACTCCTCATTGGGCTAATGTGTAAAAATGCAATGCCTACAGTCGCCCCCACTTTGATGGGACTTGTGCAGTGTGTGACAATGACAATCCTATCAAAGTACGTGCAATGCATTTTTACTTACCTGGCTCGCAAGCTGTCACCTGGTCTGCCTGCTGTGCTGAGTTGATAATGCTAAACCCCGTACCTAGGGCGTCGCGGTTGCGTCTCCATACCTAGAGTGCCGCAGTGATGATGTTGGTTGTCTGAGTGCTAACCCCATACCTAGGGTGTCGCAGTGACGCCTTCGTACCTAGAGTGCCACAAATGTCTGAATAGTCCACATGTGTACCTGGCGTGCTAACCCCGTACCTAGGGCGTCGCTGTGGTCTGAATGCTAACCCCGTACCTAGGGTGTCGCGGTGACGTCTCCATACCTAGAGAGCCACAAATGTCTGAGTGCTAACCCCATACCTAGGGTGTCGCAGTGACGCCTCCGTACCTAGAGTGCCACAAATGTCTGAGTGCTAACCCCGTACCTAGGGTGTCGCGGTGACGTCTCCATACCTAGAGAGCCACAAATGTCTGAGTGCTAACCCCGTACCTAGGGTGTCGCAGTGACGCCTCCGTACCTAGAGTGCCACAAATGTCTGAGTGCTAACCCCGTACCTAGGGTGTCGCGCGGTGACGCCTCCGTACCTAGAGTGCCACAAATGTCTGAGTGCTAACCCCGTACCTAGGGTGTCGCAGTGACGCCTCCGTACCTAGAGTGCCACAAATGTCTGAGTGCTAACCCCGTACCTAGGGTGTCGCGGTGACGTCTCCGTACCTAGAGAGCCACAAATGTCTGAGTGCTAACCCCGTACCTAGGGTGTCGCCGTGACGCCTCCGTACCTAGAGTGCCACAAATGTCTGAGTGCTAACCCCGTACCTAGGGTGTCGCGGTGACGTCTCCGTACCTAGAGAGCCACAAATATCTGAGTGCTAACCCCGTACCTAGGGTGCGCAGTGACGCCTCCGTACCTAGAGTGCCACAAATGTCTGAGTGCTAACCCCGTACCTAGGGTGTCGCAGTGACGCCTCCGTACCTAGAGAGCCACAAATGTCTGAATGCTAACCCCGTACCTAGGGTGTCGCAGCTGTGATATCTCCATGTCCGGAGTGCCGTACCTGGCTGAACTGATCTGATATCTCCATACCCAGAGTGCCGTACCTGGCTGAACTGATATCTCCATACCCGGAGTGCCGTACCTGGCTGATCTGATATCTCCATACCCGGAGTGCCGTACCTGGCTGAACTGATATCTCCATACCCGGAGTGCCGTACCTGGCTGATCTGATATCTCCATACCGGAGTGCCGTACCTGGCTGAAACTGATTTGAACCAATGTGGGCCACGCCCCCGGAATGCCATTCTCGGCAGAAACTGAAACTGATGTCAATGTGGGCCTCGCCCCCAGAATGCCATTCTCGGCAGAAACTGAAACTGATGTCAATGATTCCACTCAGCGTATTGCAATTCCTCTCACGAGATCATCTCTGATAATTGGATATATTTTCGTCCTCAACGAATGCTTGATGTCAAAGCTAGAGAATCTTCAAAGTACTCGATATGCTCAACTCCGATCGTCTGAATAGGTGATCCAAACTAGACTCCTAGTGTGTGTGTGCCAAGGATCTTTCACAGCTTATTCCTTAAGCAAGCCAACTCGATAATTTCGCTTCGGAGAATCGGACCAGTGGGTCTAACCAACCTGAATGTCTTAATCACATTTGTGATTACTTCAGCATATTTAACATGATATGGTCTTCTGTATTGCACTCTTGTCTCTTTCTTTTCATTCGGAACTCTTTTTTTTTTTTTTCTTTGCTTTTCTCTTTTTTCTTTTTTTTTTCTTTTTTTTCTTTTTCTGACACACCTACCCTTTAAGGTAGCATTTCTCCTCATGGTGGTCCTAATACTCGCCCATGGGTAGCTTCACGCTTATCGGTTATAGGCGGTCTTTTTTTTTTCTTTTCTTGCAGAGACATTTCTGTTATTTCTGACCATATCATGTATCATAGCGTCCGTAATCCAGGGTGGACATCCAGGCAAACGGTCATTCACCGATCCTCTGTCTCTTCAGCTAGTCATCTCATCAACCACTCAGGCTTCCATTGTTGAGATCCCGTATTCAGGTGCTTTATGAGTCTAGTCGAGATCAATCTATTCAGCATACCGGCGAAGAACACTTCCAGCACTCATCGTTTCTAAGGCTTCTACCTATAGCACACAATGTCATCACCGGACATATATCAAATTACCAAAGACTTCTTTCTCTCTTTTTTTTTTTTTTTTTTTTTTTTTTACTCACTCACTCATTCAAAGGAATTCTTCCTTTCTGCTGCCGACACTGTGGGCTTCGCCCCCGGGATCCATTCCCCAAAACTCAAACTGAAAGCGGGCCTCAACCCTCAATTCACTATCTGAACCTTAACACTGATGTGGACCTCAGCCCCGGGATTTCTACCCAAACTCAATACAGTGCTTTCGCTGTTTCTGATTGGTTTATCTCTGTCGCTTTCATTTTTCTGTCTTCAAAACCTGTGAATACAAAACACAAAACACAAAACACGAAAACAAAAAGAATGCAATAGTGGGTTATACGTATGCATGGATGCATGATTTTTCTTTATCCTTTTGGGTTAGGTCTTCTGCAGGTGACCATCCAGTCTTCTGCCCCTCAGGCAAAATACAACTTCAATCTGTCAACATTGATCGGCTCGGTGAACTCGTTCCCTTCCAAGTCCGACAGTCTCACTGCTCCATTTCCCATTACCTTCTGAACAATGTATGGTCCTTCCCAATTTGGTCTGAACTTCCCTCTTGGGTCTGTCGTCGACGGCTTCGACTGCTTAAGTACCAGATCACCTTTCTTGATCTTGGTAGGACGCACCTTCTTATTAAATGCTCGGGCCAACCGCTTCTGATATATCTGCATGTGATGCAAGGACTTCATCCTCTTCTCATCCATCAATGCTAACTGCTCAAACCTCTGCGAGGTCCATTCTTGTTCAGGTAACTCCGCTTCTGCTAATACCCGCATAGATTGTATTTCAACTTCCACCGGCAATACCGCTTCCATTCCGTAGACCAAAGAATAAGGCGTAGCTCCTGTCGCCGTTCTCACAGATGTTCTGTACCCCCACAGGGCATACGGCAGCTTATCAGCCCAGTCTTTGTAATTCTCCGTCATCTTCGCCAGAATCGCTTTATTGTCTTGTTGGCTGCCTCAACTGCTCCATTAGCCTGCGGCCTGTATGGTGAAGACTTATGATGACCTATCCCATACCTCTGTAACATCGCCTTGGTCTCTCCCTGAAACTGGACTCCATTGTCCGTAACCACGTGATGCGGCATACCGTACCGGCATATGAGATTCCGGGCTATGAACTTAGCCATTTGTTTTGCCGTGACATTACGGAATGACTCGGCTTCTACCCATTTCGAGAAGTAGTCCACTGCTACCACTATAAAACGATGTATGTTTGACGCATTCGGCCGAATCTCTTCGATCATATCAATTCCCCATGCTGAGAAAGGCCACGGTTCTGACAATCCGTGCAATTCTGTATGCGGCAGATGATTCAAATTCCCATGCGCTTGACAATCATGACAGTGCCTTACCAGCCTCGCGCAGTCGGCTTCCATGGTTGACCAGTAAAAGCCTTGTCTCACAATCTTGCGGGACAAGTTCAATCCATTCATATGCGGTCCACAACGCCAGCATGCACTTCATCCATTATCTTCTGAGCTTCTTCCTTTCTCAAGCATTTCAGCTGAACACCGTTCGCCTGCCTTTTGTAGAGTTCTCCCTTCAGACTCACAATTGAGCAGCCAACTTCTGAATGGCGATTCTGTCTTTTCTACTCGCGTCCTCTGGGTATTCCCCATGTTCCAGGTACCTCTGGATGTCATAATACCACGGTCTTCCGTCATCGACCTCTACTCCCAAGATCCTCTCTATCTCATAAACCGGTTTGCTGGCCGTTGTCAACACAAGTGGTCTCATCACCAATTTCTCTGGATTCTCCCAGGTTGCGGCTAGCGTTGCCAATGCATCTGCCATCTGATTTTCTTCCCGAGGCAAGTGCTGAAATTTGCAGTTAGGGATAGCATGTGCTAGGTTTCTGAGGTGGAATAAGTATGGCTTCAACCGTTCTTCTTTTAACTCCCATTCTCCTTGCATCTGTCGGATCACCAACATTGAATCTCCGTAAACATCTACGTTCGTAGCTCTCAAGGCTATTAATGCAGTCAAGCCGAATGCACATGCTTCATACTCAGCCATATTGTTAGTTACCCTGAACGTCAACCTCTTGGCCATAGGCAAAGTCTCTCCCCCAGGGGTTACTATTACAATACCGATTCCGGCTCCCTTGCAGTTCACTGCTCCGTCAAAATACATCTTCCATCCTTGGACTGCTATAGCTTGGATTTCTTCGTCGGGGAATTCAAACTTGTACTGATCCCCTTCAACAGGTTGCAAGGCTAGGAATTCTGCCACGGCTCGCCCTTTGATTACCTTTGAAGTGAGGTACTCGATGTCAAATTCAGTCAACAGTACTAACCATCTGCCCAGCTTTCCAACTAGTGAAGGCACCGAATGTAGATACTTCAAAGGATTCTCCTTTGCGACCACTTGGATCTTGTAAGACTGGAAATAGTGGCGTAATTTCCTGGACACCCATACTACTGCCAGACAAATCTTCTCCACTTCCTGATAGCGAGTTTCGTACGGAAGCAGCTTCTTACTGAGGTAGTAGATGGCGTGCTCTACTCCTGTCTCATCAGCTTATACCATCATCGCCCCCAGCGCTTCGGGTTCAATAACCAGATAAAGTATCAACTTTGCAATGAACTGACTGATATACTGGATTTTCCCAAGGAATGCTCTGACTTCTTTTTTTTTTCTAACCCAACGGGTATCCATGATGGCTTTTAAGACACAAGGGTTAACATGATGCATGTATGCATGAGATGCATGAGATGTATGCGGTGCATGGAATATATAAGTTGGCCCATTATCATTTTAAAGCATTCAATCGCACCATTGCGCGGTGCAAACTTGTCCCAGTTGAAAAGGCCCCCAACAGTTTACACTTTGCAATGATATGGCTAAATGACTTCAAATGATAAAAGGCCCATTCACAAAGTGGCCCACCGGCATTTTAGAAGCTTTTGGCCCAACTGTCAAAGGACACAAACTTGCCCCAGTTTAAATGGCCCAACAAGTTCACATCTTTTGACAAAAGGTCCAACTGGATCCAAATGACGACGGTCCAACACACAAACATAAAATAAATAACGACCAGTTCTTTCAAGGCTAAGTTTCACAAGTGGGTTCACGGGGCGCGGACAAAGGCTCTCGTTTGACGAAGGATTACCACAACTAGGACTCCCCACTCAAGGGTTCAAGCGACCAAGTGAGTGCACCTTTTTTATACCTTACGGTACGTGCCAACGAGTTACGGTGTGTGACTAACTGTCGAATGGATTTCCCGTTGTAGATTCCCCGGAGGGAAGGTGGAGCGAGGCTCTCTTAAGTACCCAAGCCCCTTAGGCTCTTATCGCTTGGTGTCAGGAATAAACAACGAGTCCTCCAAACTAGTATATCACAACGAGCTACAAGTAATGATTTATCTAGGTGCCTTCACAGCTTTTCCCCGAAGGGTAGTGAGTGAAGGAAGACACCCAACCATCACCTAGCTTCAACAAAGCCTTTGATTAACCCCCTCAACCCACTATAGAAATGGTCAACTAATACACAAATTATACACATCACAAGACATGATTTCGAGGCCGATTCTCTAATATCCCCAGTGGAGTCGCCAAACTGTAGACAACAGAACCTGGGCGACGCTGTTTCTAGGCTCGCGGCCTAGTTGGGAGTACGATATAACATGAGTCGCCACCCGGTGTGAACCGGGACAAAGATTTAAGGCCGCACTCACCCCTCGCAAGGGAAGACCACAAACCGTTGGGTTCGGAATGGTCCCTTGCTTATGTCATTGTGATGATATAATTTGTGCACTAAATCAACCGCACCTATCCAATAATCATGCTCAAGGGTACTTAGATCTAACATGCTTTCATTCAAATAATTCCACGCAATGTAACACAACAAGCATATTAAACCATTAAATCAACATGTACGAATCATTACCCAAACGCATCATAAAGTAAGAACATGCATAGTGAACAACCTAAACATGCTTTAACAAATAAATAACAAATTAAATTAAACCATGCTTCAAATAATAAACAAATAACCTAAAGACTATAACATGCTCAAATACAAGTTTGGATGGGACAAAACATATGTCTCTTAAGTGGTACGTGGCGTTGTATCCCGAGTACAAACCGCACTACCGTCCATTCGGATTCGGCTACGGAATTTACGTCCGGGTTTCCATCCTATATACCACAAAAGGGAACACATGTCCCGCCCATCCAACAATCAAATCATGCCTCAAACGACTCTCATGCAATTATATATCAAAGTAAAATAAAATAAAGAATAAAGAAGATAGGTAAAAGGTGCCCTCAGGTCTAACCTCTTTTGTCGTCTAAGAAAGGGCGTTACACGTCCGTTGGAAGGGTGAATGATCCGCTACTCTTTTAGTTCACCAACTCACGTCTTTCCTCGATATTTTGCTGTTCGGGCTGCTGTTTCAAGTCCGTTTCGGGGCTGCTTCGCTGCTACGTTTCAGGTCACTGTCTTGATGGTTTAGCGGACTGTTTTAGGTGATTTTGAAGGCTTAGGGAGGTGCGTTTGTGAGGATTTTTTAGGGAAACTTTATGGAGGTTTTGGGGATGGTGTTTAAGTGATTTTAGGACGGTTTTGGGGGCTAAGGACGCAACAAAAACCGACCAGAACAGAAGGTGAACTGCGGCAGTTCACAGGTGCAGTGGGGTGTTTTCAGGGACTGTTTTGGGTGATTTTGAAGGCTTATGGAGGTGCGTTTGTGGGGATTTTTTAGGGAAACTTTAGGGAGGTTTTGGGGATGGTGTTTAGGTGATTTTAGGACGGTTTTGGGGGCTAAGGTCGCAACAAAAACCGACCAGAACAGAAGGTGAACTGCGGCAGTTTACAGGTGCAGTGGGGTGTTTTCCGGGACTGTTTTGGGGCTGCGAATGGGGCTGTGTTTGGAGGGTGTTTAGTGCGACTTTAGGGCTGTGAATAAGGTTTATTTGAGGGTGTTTTAAGGCTGTGAATGGGGGCTGGAACTCGGCAATGGAGGGTTAAGTTTAGGGCTTGGGATGAAGGGTGTTGATGATGGATGGAAGATGCGGCAATGGAGGCTATTGGATCTTAAAGGCTCAGCAATGGAGGCTTCAGGGGGATGCTTGGGCGTGCAATGGAGGCTTAAGAGAATGGTAGGCGTGTGAGAGAGGTGTATGAGCTAGGGTTTTGAATGGGGAGTGAAAGCCTCTTTTTTATAGGCAAAGAAAGAAGACTTTCCTAATTAGATTAGGAAGGAATCTCCTAATTGATTTCTAATAAGGAATGCATCCCCTAATTAGGATTTGGGATTGGATTTGATTTGGTAATGATTTGATTTGATTTCTTTTATTTAGGTAAGGATTTAACAAGATTTAAACATGTGATAAATATACATATACCTAAATAAAGGGGCTTTGGGCGTGAATCACATCTTTTGGGCATTGGATTTGGTTTGACTTGGTTTGACTTGGCTATTTGGGCTTGGTTTGGGTTAGGTATGTGGTCTATGGGAGTTTTGGGCCTAAGGTGAGCTTTGAAACGGAAGTCCAACAAGCAGCCGAAGCTAAACAACGAGATTAAATCCATCCAAAATTCTATTTTCCAACTTTACCCTTCCAACGTCCGTTTCCCGCGACTTTCATGACTAAAGAAGTAGTTGCCTCCATACGAGACTCCTCATTGGGCTAATGTGTAAAAATGCAATGCCTACAGTCGCCCCCACTTTGATGGGACTTGTGCAGTGTGTGACAATGACAATCCTATCAAAGTACGTGCAATGCATTTTTACTTACCTGGCTCGCCAGCTGTCACCTGGTCTGTCTGCTGTGCTGAGTTGATAATGCTAACCCCGTACCGTACCTGGGCGTCGCGGTTGCGTCTCCATACCTAGAGTGCCGCAGTGATGATGTTTGTTGTCTGAGTGCTAACCCCATACCTAGGGTGTCGCAGTGACGCCTCCGTACGTAGAGTCCCACAAATGTCTGAATAGTCCACATGCCGTACCTGGCGTGCTAACCCCGTACCTAGGGCGTCGCTGTGGTCTGAATGCTAACCCCGTACCTAGGGTGTCGCGTGATGTCTCCGTACCTAGAGAGCCACAAATGTCTGAGTGCTAACCCCGTACCTAGGGTCGCAGTGACACCTCCGTACCTAGAGTGCCACAAATGTCTGAGTGCTAACCCCGTACCTAGGGTTTCGCGGTGACGCCTCCGTACCTAGAGTGCCACAAATGTCTGAGTGCTAACACCCCGTACCTAGGGGTCGCAGTGACGCCTCCGTACCTAGAGTGCCACAAATGTCTGAGTGCTAACCCCGTACCTAGGGTGTCGCGGTGACGTCTCCATACCTAGAGTGCCACAAATGTCTGAGTGCTAACCCCGTACCTAGGGTGTCGCAGTGACGCCTCCGTACCTAGAGTGCCACAAATGTCTGAGTGCTAACCCCGTACCTAGGGTGTCGCAGTGAGAGTGACGCCTCGTACTAGAGTGCCACAAATGTCTGAGTGCTAACCCCGTACCTAGGGTGTCGCGGTGACGCCTCCGTACCTAGAGTGCCACAAATGTCTGAGTGCTAACCCCGTACCTAGGGTGTCGCAGGTGACGCCTCCGTACCTAGAGTGCCATAAATGTCTGAGTGCTAACCCCGTACCTAGGGTGTCGAGGGCGGTGCGTGGGGTGGTGACGTCTCATACCTAGAGTGCCACAAATGTCTGAGTGCTAACCCCGTACCTAGGGTGTCGCAGTGACGCCTCCATACCTAGAGAGCCACAAATGTCTGAGTGCTAACCCCGTACCTAGGGTGTCGCAGCAGTGACGCCTCCGTACCTAGATTGCCACAAATGTCTGACTGCTAACCCCGTACCTAGGGTGTCGCAGTGACGCCTCCGTACCTAGAGAGCCACAAATGTCTGAATGCTAACCCCGTACCTAGGGTGTCGAAGCAGCTGTGTGATCTCCATGTCCGGAGTGCCGTACCTGGCTGAACTGATCTGATATCTCCATACCCAGAGTGCCGTACCTGGCTGAACTGATATCTCCATAACCGGAGTGCCGTACCTGGCTGATCTGATATCTCCATACCCGGAGTGCCGTACCTGGCTGAACTGATATCTCCATACCCAGCCGACCAGGCTAATCTGATATCTCCATACCCGGAGTGCCGTACCTGGCTGCTGAAACTGATTTGAACCAATGTGGGCCACGCCCCCGGAATGCCATTCTCGGCAGAAACTGAAACTGATGTCAATGTGGGCCTCGCCCCCAGAATGCCATTCTAGGCAGAAACTGAAACTGATGTCAATGATTCCACTCAGCGTATTGCAATTCCTCTCACGAGATCATCTCTGATAATTGGATATATTTTCGTCCTCAACGAATGCTTGATGTCAAAGCCAGAGAATCTTCAAAGTACTCGATATGCTGAACTCCGATCGTTTGAATAGGTGATCCAAAATAGACTCCTAGTGTATGTGTGCCAAGGATCTTTCACAGCTTATTCCTTAAGCAAGCCAACTCGATAATTTCGCTTCGGAGAATCGGACCAGTGGGTCTAACCAACCTGAATGTCTTAATCACATTCTGTGATTACTTCAGCATATTTAACATGATATGGTCTTCTGTATTGCACTCTTGTCTCTTTCTTTTCATTCGGAAACTTTTTTTTTTTTTTCTTTTTCTCTTTCTTTTTTTTTCTTTTTTTCTCTTTTTCTGACACACCTACCCTTTAAGGTAGCATTTCTCCTCATGGTGGTCCTAATACTCGCCATGGGTAGCTTCACGCTTATCGGTTATAGACGGTCTTTTTTTTTTCTTTTCTTGCAGAGACATTTCTGTTATTTCTGACCATATCATGTATCATAGCGTCCGTAATCCAGGGTGGACATCCAGGCAAACGGTCATTCACCAATCCTCTGTCTCTTCAGCTAGTCATCTCATCAACCACTCAGGCTTCCATTGTTGAGATCCCGTATTCAGGTGCTTTATGAGTCTAGTCGAGATCAATCTATTCAGCATACCGGCGAAGAACACTTCCAGCACTCATTGTTTCTAAGGCTTCTACCTATAGCACACAATGTCATCACCGGACATATATCAAATTACCAAAGATTTCTTTTTTTTTTTTTTTTTTTTACTCACTCACTCATTCAAAGGAATTCTTCCTTTCTGCTGCCGACACTGTGGGCTTCGCCCCCGGGATCCATTCCCCAAAACTCAAACTGAAAGCGGGCCTCAACTTTCAATTCACTATCTGGACCTTAACACTGATGTGGACCTCAGCCCCGGGATTTCTACCCAAACTCAATACAGTGCTTTCGCTGTTTCTGATTGGTTTATCTCTGTCGCTTTCATTTTTCTGTCTTCAAAACCTGTGAATACAAAACACAAAACACAAAACACGAAAACAAAAAGAATGCAATAGTGGGTTATACGTATGCATGGATGCATGATTTTTCTTTATCCTTTTGGGTTAGGTCTTCTGCAGGTGACCATCCAGTCTTCTGCCCCTCAGGCAAAATACAACTTCAATCTGTCAACATTGATCGGCTCGGTGAACTCGTTCCCTTCCAAGTCCGACAGTCTCACTACTCCATTTCCCATTACCTTCTGAACAATGTATGGTCCTTCCCAATTTGGTCTGAACTTCCCTCTTGGGTCTGTCGTCGACGGCTTCGACTGCTTAAGTACCAGATCACCTTCTTGATCTTGGTAGGACGCACCTTCTTATTAAATGCTCGGGCCAACGCTTCTGATATATCTGCATGTGATGCAAGGACTTCATCCTCTTCTCATCCATCAATGCTAACTGCTCAAACCTCTGCGAGGTCCATTCTTGTTCAGGTAACTCCGCTTCTGCTAATACCCGCATAGATTGTATTTCAACTTCCACCGGCAATACCGCTTCCATTCCGTAGACCAAAGAATTAGGCGTAGCTCCTGTCGCCGTTCTCACAGATGTTCTGTACCCCTACAGGGCATACGGCAGCTTATCAGCCCAGTCTTTGTAATTCTCCGTCATCTTCGCCAGAATCGTCTTATTGTCTTATTGGCTGCCTCAACTGCTCCATTAGCCTGCGGCCTGTATGGTGAAGACTTATGATGACCTATCCCATACCTCTGTAACATCGCCTTGGTCTCTCCTGAAACTGGACTCCATTGTCCGTAACCACGTGATGCGGCATACCGTACCGGCATATGAGATTCCGGGCTATGAACTTAGCCATTTGTTTTGCCGTGACATTACGGAATGACTCGGCTTCTACCCATTTCGAGAAGTAGTCCACTGCTACCACTATAAAGCGATGTCTGTTTGACGCATTCGGCCGAATCTCTTCGATCATATCAATTCCCCATGCTGAGAAAGGCCACGGTTCTGACAATCCGGGCAATTCTGTATGCGGCAGATGATTCAAATTCCCATGCGCTTGACAATCATGACAGTGCCTTACCAGCCTCGCGCAGTCGGCTTCCATGGTTGACCAGTAAAAGCCTTGTCTCACAATCTTGCGGGACAAGTTCAATCCATTCATATGCGGTCCACAGACGCCAGCATGCACTTCATCCATTATCTTCTGAGCTTCTTCCTTTCTCAAGCATTTCAGCTGAACACCGTTCGCCTGCCTTTTGTAGAGTTCTCCCTTCAGACTCACATATTGAGCAGCCAACTTCTGAATGGCGATTCTGTCTTTTCTACTCGCGTCCTCTGGGTATTCCCCATGTTCCAGGTACCTCTGGATGTCATAATACCACGGTCTTCCGTCATCGACCTCTACTCCCAAGATCCCTCTTCTCATAAACCGGTTTGCTGGCCGTTGTCAACACAAGTGGTCTCATCACCAATTTCTCTGGATTCTCCAGGTTGCGGTTAGCGTTGCCAATGCATCTGCCATCTGATTTTCTTCCCGAGGCAAGTGCTGAAATTTGCAGTTAGGGATAGCAGGCTAGGTTTCTGAGGTGGAATAAGTATGGCTTCAATCATTCTTCTTTTAACTCCCATTCTCCTTGCATCTGTCGGATCACCAACATTGAATCTCCGTAAACATCTACGTTCGTAGCTCTCAAGGCTATTAATGCAGTCAAGCCGAATGCACATGCTTCATACTCAGCCATATTGTTAGTTACCCTGAACGTCAATATCTTGGCCATAGACAAAGTCTCTCCCCAGGGGTTACTATTACAATACGATTCCGGCTCCCTTGCAGTTCACTGCTCCGTCAAAATACATCTTCCACTTGGACTGCTATAGCTTGGATTTCTTCGTCGGGGAATTCAAACTTGTACTGATCCCCTTCAACAGGTTGCAAGGCTAGGAATTCTGCCACGGCTCGCCCTTTGATTACCTTTGAAGTGAGGTACTCGATGTCAAATTCAGTCAACAGTACTAACCATCTACCCAGCTTTCCAACTAGTGAAGGCACCGAATGTAGATACTTCAAAGGATTCTCCTTTGCGACCACTTGGATCTTGTAAGACTGGAAATAGTGGCGTAATTTCCTGGACACCCATACTACTGCCAGACAAATCTTCTCCACTTCCTGATAGCGAGTTTCGTACGGAAGCAGCTTCTTACTGAGGTAGTAATGGCGTGGCTCTACTCCTGTCTCATCAGCTTATACAATCATCGCCCCAGCGCTTCGGTTCAATATCCAGATAAATATCAACTTTGCAATGAACTGACTGATATACTGGATTTTCCCAAGGAAGCTCTGACTTCTTTTTTTTTTCTAACCCAACGGGTATCCATGATGGCTTTTAAGACACAAGGGTTAACATGATGCATGTATGCATGAGATGCATGAGATGTATGCGGTGCATGGAATATATAAGTTGGCCCATAATCATTTTAAAGCATTCAATCGCACCATTGCACGGTACAAACTTGTCCCAGTTGAAAAGGCCCAACAGATTTACACTTTGCGATGATATGGCTAAATGACTTCAAATGATAAAAGGCCCATTCACAAAGTGGCCTACCGGCATTTTAGAAGCTTTTGGCCCAACTGTCAAAGGACACAAACTTGCCCCAGTTTAAATGGCCCAACAAGTTCACATCTTTTGACAAAAGGTCCAACTGGATCCAAATGACGACGGTCCAACACACAAACATAAAATAAATAACGACCAGTTCTTTCAAGGCTAAGTTTCACAAGTGGGTTCACGGGGCGCGGACAAAGGCTCTCGTTTGACGAAGGATTACCCACAACTAGGACTCCCCACTCAAGGGTTCAAGCGACCAAGTGAGTGCACCTTTTTTATACCTTACGGTACGTGCCAACAAGTTACGGTGTGTGACTAACTGTCGAATGGATTTCCCGTTGTAGATTCCCCAGAGGGAAGGTGGAGCGAGGCTCTCTTAAGTACCCAAGCCCCTTAGGCTCTTATCGCTTGGTGTCAGGAATAAACAACGAGTCCTCCAAACTAGTATGTCACAACGAGCTACAAGTAATGATTTATCTAGGTGCCTTCACAGCTTTTCCCCGAAGGGTAGTGAGTGAAGGAAGACACCCAACCATCACCTAGCTTCAACAAAGCCTTTGATTAACCCCCTCAACCCACTATAGAATGGTCAACTAATACACAAATTATACACATCACAAGACATGATTTCGAGGCCGATTCTCTAATATCCCCAGTGGAGTCGCCAGACTGTAGACAACAGAACCTGGGCGACGCTGTTTCTAGGCTTGCGGCCTAGTTGGGAGTACGATATAACATGGAGTCGCCACCCGGTGTGAACCGGGACAAAGATTTAAGGCCGCACTCACCCCTCGCAAGGGAAGACCTCAAACCGTTGGGTTCGGAATGGTCCCTTACTTATGTCATTGTGATGATATAATTTGTGCACTAAATCAACCGCACATATCCAATAATCATGCTCAATGGTACTTAGATCTAACATGCTTTCATTCAAATAATTCCACGCAATGTAACACAGCAAGCATATTAAACCATTAAATCAACATGTACGAATCATTACCCAAACGCATCATAAACTAAGAACATGCATAGTGAACAACCTAAACATGCTTTAACAAATAAATAACAAATTAAATTAAACCATGCTTCAAATAATAAACAAATAACCTAAAGACTATAACATGCTCAAATACAAGTTTGGATGGGACAAAACATATGTCTCTTAAGTGGTACGTGGCGTTGTATCCCGAGTATAAACCGCACTACCGTCCATTCGGATTCGGCTACGGAATTTACGTCCGGGTTTTCCATCCTATATACCACAAAAGGGAACACATGTCCCGCCCATCCAACAATCAAATCATGCCTCAAACGACTCTCATGCAATTATATATCAAAGTAAATGAAATAAAGAATAAAGAAGATAGGTAAAAGGTGCCCTCAGGTCTAACCTCTTTTGTCGTCTAAGAAAGGGGCGTTACACGTCCGTTGGAAGGGTGAATGATCCGCTACTCTTTTAGTTCACCAACTCAATGTCTTTCCTCGATATTTTGCTGTTCGGGCTGCTGTTTGAAGTCCGTTTCGCGGCTGCTTCGCTGCTACGTTTCAGGTCACTGTCTTGATGGTTTAGCGGACTGTTTTAGGTGATTTTGAAGGCTTAGGGAGGTGCGTTTGTGAGGATTTTTTAGGGAAACTTTATGGAGGTTTTGGGGATGGTGTTTTAAGTGATTTTAGGACGGTTTTGGGGGCTAAGGACGCAACAAAAACCGACCAGAACAGAAGGTGAACTGCGGCAGTTCACAGGTGTAGTGGGGTGTTTTCAGGGACTGTTTTGGGTGATTTTGAAGGCTTATGGAGGTGCGTTTGTGGGGATTTTTTAGGGAAAATTTATGGAGGTTTTGGGGATGGTGTTTAGGTGATTTTAGGACGGTTTTGGGGGCTAAGGACGCAACAAAAACCGACCAGAACAGAAGGTGAACTGCGGCAGTTTACAGGTGCAGTGGGGTGTTTTCAGGACTGTTTTGGGGCTGCGAATGGGGCTATGTTTGGAGGGTGTTTAGTGCGACTTTAGAGCTGTGAATAAGGTTTATTTGAGGGTGTTTTAAGGCTGTGAATGTGGGCTGGAACTCGGCAATGGAGGGTTAAGTTTAGGGCTTGGGCGTGAAGGGTGTTGATGATGGAGGGAAGATGCGGCAATGGAGGCTATTGGATCTTAAAGGCTCAGAAATGGAGGCTTCAGGGGGATGCTTGGGCGTGCAATGGAGGCTTAAGAGAATGCTTTAGGCGTGTGAGAGAGGTGTATGAGCTAGGGTTTTGAATGGGGGGTGAAAGCCTCTTTTTATAGGCAAAGAGAGAAGACTTTCCTAATTAGATTAGGAAGGAATCTCCTAATTGATTTCTAATAAGGAATGCATCCCTAATTAGGATTTGGGATTGGATTTGATTTGGTAATGATTTGATTTGATTTCTTTTATTTAGGTAAGGATTTAACAAGATTTAAACATGTGATAAATATACATATACCTAAATAAAGGGGCTTTGGGCGTGAATCACATCTTTTGGGCATGGATTTGGTTTGACTTGGTTTGACTTGGCTATTTGGGCTTGGTTTGGGTTAGGTATGTGGTCTATGGGAGTTTTGGGCCTAAGGTGAGCTTTGAAACGGAATTCCAACAAGCAGCCGAAGCTAAACAACGAGATTAAATCCATCCAAAATTCTATTTTCCAACTTTACCCTTCCAACGTCCGTTTCCCGCGACTTTCATGACTAAAGAAGTAGTTGCCTCCATACGAGACTCCTCATTGGGCTAATGTGTAAAAATGCAATGCCTACATTAAGATAATGATTTTTTATTGACCTTGGACAAAGCCATATGGCTTGCCATGATCTCCAACGTATTATGTCTATTAGGTGTGATGAATACACCTAATGGCTTTGTCATTAGCTAAAGACATTTTATGCTTTGGTATGGCCTTCACATTAATGTTTTTGTCATTGCAAGAAAGCATTAGATACTTAATGACAAACGTGGTTGGCGTTTGGAAGAAATATTATCTCTACCATCTCCATTCATTCACAGAAGTAACCATTCACACAAGTGAGATTAAGAGAGAGAGAGAGAGAGAAAATTCATTATTCACAATTGTTGATAGTGTTTGAGAGAAAAAGAAAATCCAGAATTTTTTCTTAAGTGTTCAGATAAAATTCTATTTTCTCAATTGTTGAATGGAAAGAAAAACAAGAGTGAAATAGATATTTGATCTTCTTCATCATATATTTCTTAAAGCCAAAAATATTTTGTGACAACATCATTTCTCTAAATAGTTTAGCGTTTGATTTTACACTTCTCTAAAAAATTAGAGTTTGATCTTTGTGAGTGAAGCCCATACTTCTTCGGTTTGTTGGTTTCGAGGCATAGCTCGGAATATTAGGTGGTTGATCCTACTATCGGATCTCCAAGGAAATTCATCAAGTGGTTGGTGGAGTTCGGTTTCAACAAAGGAGAAGGCAAAGAAAAGTTTAAAGGTCCATACTGGAGCCGGTGTCCACAATAGAAACTTCCGATGTGATAAGGAAATATTTTCCTACAATTGGTATCAGAACTAAGGTTGAAAAATGTTCTTAACCATTCTCTTTTAAAGTTTCTATTTAAATAATTTATATGAGATATAAATTATTAATTTTCATGTTGTGATGAGTAGGCACAATTTAGATTCATGAGATGAATGGTTTTAATGTTCATGTCATGAATGTTTATTTTGATTCACGTGATGAATGTATTGTGTTGATCGTTAATTTTTCCGGCTCTTATTTTTAGTATTGGGAATGTAAAACCATAAGGTCATATTCTTTCAAGTGTTGTAAGTTCATTTCCTTTGTAATAAGTCCATTTTGTAACCCTATTTGTAACTTGGAGGAGCCAATGTCACGAAGGACTTAGGACGAAGCTATTTCCACGAAGAACTCAACAACACACCATGGAGCCAGATTTGAAGACCAATGGATGCCTTGGATTATTATTGTACTAATTAGATTAGTATAGAAAAATAAGAGCCCGATTAACGTAATTTATGATGTGATATTTTTTCATATTTCAGCCACTGGAAATAGGCGCGCGTCGTGACACGCACCAGCCCGTATCGTGACGCTGCTCAATTTTGTTTAAGAAATAGCTACTGGAATGCATCATGTCATGACTCTGGAACAAGTCGCATCGCGACACGCCCTAGCATCGCGACGCTAAATAGGCTGAGGCGTGACGCGTATCAGACCTGATTTTTTTTAGCTACTGGTTTGTGGAGCGTCGCGACGCCCAGCCTGGGTTCATGAATGTGTTTTAAATTATTTGGTAACATGTCATATAGCCTAGGGTGTCTACTATTATATTTTCAAATGCCATAACATGATAACATGCATGATATTCTAGTCATAAAATATGATTTTATATGAATTTAATAGTTAAATAAGAATATGTGATGCATGTAAATGGATTAATAAGATTAATTGGTTTAAAAGTTTAAGAATTACGAATTCAAATTTTAATACAAATGGGTCTTATGAGTATATTATTTTCCTTGATATATCAGATGGAAACCCAGACGTAAATTCTATAGCCGATTCCGAATGGGCGGTAATTTGGTCTGCACTCGGGGTACAATACCACGTACCTTTGGAATAAATAATGTTCTTTTATCAATTAAATGGTTTAATGATATTTTATCCGTTCGTTGAATTCTTAATTTTTTAAAACATATTAGTGGACTAATAACTTAATAGTTAAATTGATTAGATCATTAAAGCAACTTGATTAAATTAGTTTATTATGTTAATTGAGTAGTAGAGACTAATCAGGATTAGTGAATAAAATTTTAAAAGTTAAAATTGGTTAGATCACTAATAATCCACTAGTATTAATAAAGTTATCTTTTTAGCCGAGTATAATCTTGATACATTAGAAACTAGTGAGATAGAAACCTTACACTTCAAAATAGTGAGTGGGAGATGGGTATATATATACAATATATCTCGTCATCTCCATTGTTATCCAGAAACATGAGATTCAAAAGGCACATCGGGACGGCTTTGCTTTCGTCCCCCTACGGATGGTGTCCATTTTGGGTCAATATCGGGTTTGGATTCATAGAGGATAGAGACTCTAAATATATTTGGTGATTTGACCTACCCTATGGTGGCATTTCACTAGTTAAGTCCAAGGATTTTGAAACAATGGGTTACACTCACCAAGGAATGATTAAGCTATTAACCAAAGTTTCCTTGATCAAAATAACAGTAGTTGATTAATATAGGAATAAGTGTTATTTCATATGTATTAATCAATTGAGAATGTCTCAATCTTTCATGCGAATACTTGACCTACCCTACGGCAATAATTATTTGTGGGATGATAGATAACTATGGCATAGTAATTCTTTTAGGTTTCTAATTCATTATAAAGTGAGCATGCATCATGTTTAATTTTATGCCTTATTGTTTGGCAATTTTAGTATGCGATGAATGAATGTTGAATACGCGTTTAATTTTTCAGCCATGGCATTTTCAATTATGTCAAATCTCAAACAATAAGAAAAATTAACCGGGAAAAATTATGTTAAATGGAAGTGTGACATGAATGCTATATTGGTATGTGAAGACCTTAATTTTTTTCCTGATGGAGGAATGTCCTCATGAGCCATCCCCAAATGGTAGCAGAGCTGCAAGCAATTCTATAATAACTGGATTAAGGCCGATGAGAAAGCCCACAACTTTTTGTTAGCATCGTTGTCTGAGGTTCTTGCTATAAAGCATGAGCCGATGGCGACAACATATTTAATAATGCAGTCATTACAGACATGTTTGGGCACCTTGGGAGTGGCAACAACATGAGGCTATTGTCTCTATATTAACCGCAAGGATGAAGGAAGGTACATCAGTCCGAGAGCATGTCTTAAGGATGATGTCTCATCTTATTATGGCTGAAACCCATGGTGCACGTTTAAAAGCAATTACTCTATGAACAAATTGACTTTTGCGTTAACTGAATCCTTAATGAGCTCACCAATTACGAGTCCATGATGATGGTCATCGTAGGTCCAATCAGAGGTAATGTTGCCGAATCTTCTAAATATGGAAAGAAGAAGAAAAAAAGGGCATTAGAGGCTAAGGCAAAGCTAATAAAAGAAGAAAAAACAACAAAGGCTCTAAAGGTGTCAATGCCAAAGGAAAATGTTTCCATTGTGACTAACAAAGATATTGGAAAATGAATTGTCTAAAATATCTAGTGAGCTTAAAGAGAAGAATAATACAGGTAGATACGATTTACTTGTTATTGAATATCTTTGTGGAGGATGATTAAATTTGCAATGGATTGTGATTTTGGTGCCACTAACCATGTTTGTGTTCTTTGCAGCTACTATTCAAGGAATGACCTTGCTTAAGGTAAACTTTACCATGAGAGTTGGGACATGGGATGTGTTGTTTCAGATAGAGCAGTGTGAGTTTCCAATTTGAATTTTAATAATAGTTATTTATGTTTGAATGATGTGCTATATATACTTGAGTTCACAGGAATTTGATTTCTGTAACAAAACTCATGGAAAATAGTTTTATATTTCAATTAGAAAAAAAATCAGTTATTATTAGTAGAAATGGAATTAAAAATATGCACATGAAACTCCCGAGAATAATTTGTGTGTTAAGGCCGTTAACACATGAATCACTGTTTAATATATAAATGTTTAAGAATTTAAAACAAAACGGTAAAAGATTTCTCAAGATAACACATATCTATGACATCTTAGACTTGGTCATATTAACCTTGACCGGATAGATAGACTAATTAAGAACGGAGTTTTAAACCAGTTAAAAAATAGTACTTTACCAGTAGGCGAATCCTGTCTACAAGGCAAAATGACCAATAGACTTTTTAATGGAAAAAGGATAAGAGACAAAGAACCACTTGAACTAATACATTCGGACATTTACGGACCGATGAATGTAAAAGCCTGAGGTGGTTATGAATACTTTGTCACTTTTATTGATGATTATTCAAGATATTGGTATTTTTACCTAATGCATCACAAGTTGGATACATTTGAAAAGTTCAAAGAGTATCGTGCTGAGGTAGATAACCAGTTAGGTAAAAGCATCAAAATTCTATGATCAGGTCGTGGAGGAGAATACCTTGATAGAGATTTCGAGGAATTCTTCATTGAGCATGGAATTGTTTCACAACTCACAGTACCTGGAACACCATAACAAAACAGTGTTGCAGAAAAGAGTAATCGGACCCTACTAGACATGATGAGATCAATATTTAGTTATAGCACTCTAACTAGTTCTTTCTAGAGGTATGCAATGCAAACAACAATGTATATATTGAATGTAGTTCCTTTTAAGTTTGTTCATATGACTCTCTTAGAGTTATAGAATGGTCGTAAAGCTAGTTTACGAAATTTCCGTATATGGAGGTGTCAATCACATATGTTGAAGAACAAGACTACTAAGTTGGAGCCACGTTCACAGGTGTGCCTATTTGTAGGTTATCCTAAGGAAACTAGGGGTGGATTAATTTATAGTCCATAAGATAATAAAGTATTTGTGTAGAGAAAATGCTACATTTCTTGAGGAGGATTATATGAGAGATTTCAAACCTTGAAGGAAAGTGTTACTTGAGGAGTTACTTGCTGGTACGACCAATACACTATTGTCAACTGTTGACAAAGACATAACACCTTCAATATCCGAAAGTCAAATGAAAATTTATCAGAGTACTATACCCCTAGACGTAGTGAGAGGGTTGTAAGACCACCTAAACACTATCTAAGAAATAAGAGATGCAAATTTTTGCATCTTGTGATGGTATAGATGATCCATTGACCTATCGCAGTTTAATGGAAGATACTGATAAAGAGGAATGGCTCAAAGTCATGAACCTTGAGATGAAGTCTATATACTCTAACTCAGTCTGGGAACTTGTAGACCCACCCGATGGAGTAAACCCATAGGTTGCAAGTGGATCTACAAGAGAAAAAGAGGAATAGATGGGAAAGTACAGACTTCCAAGGCTAGGCTAGTGACAAAGAGTTATACCCAGAAAGAGGGAGTTGACTATGAAGAGATTTTATCGGCTGTAGCCATGCTAAAATCCATACAAATTCTTCTTTCCATTTCCGCATATTATGACTATGAGATTTGGTAAATGAGCGTCAAAACTGTATTCTTTAATGACAATCTGATGAGAGTATCTATATGGTACAACCAGAAGGGTTCATAACCCAAGGTCAAGAGCAAGAAGTTTGCAAGCTGTAAAGGTCCATTTATGGGCTTAAGAAAGCATCTAGATCTTGGAACATAAGGTTTGATACTGCAATCAAGTCTTATAAATTTGAGCAGAACGTCGACGAGCCTTGTGTCTACAAACGCATCATTGATGGGAAGGTGATTTTCCTTGTGTTATACGTCGATGATATTTTACTTATTGGGAGTGTAGTAAGGATATTATCAGATGTGAAAATCTGGCTAGCTAACCAATTCTAAAGGAAAGATTTGGGAGAGGCAAGTTATGTATTTGGGATTCAGATTATTCGGGATCGCAAGAAATATCTGTTAGTAATGTCTCAAGCATCCTATATCGATAAGATTCTTGTGCGATTTGGTATGAAGAATTCCAAGAAAGGAAATTTACCAGACATGGAATTCATTTGTCTAAGGAATAGTCTCCTAAGACACCTCAAGGAGTTGAGGAGATGAGACATATTCCATATGCTTCAGCAGTTGGAAGTCTTATATATGCTATGTTATGCACAAGACCAGACATCTTCTTTGTAGTGGGAGTAGTCAGTAGGTTTCAATCCAACCCAGGATTAGATCATTGGGTGGCAGTGAAACATATTCTCAAGTATCTTAGGAGAACGAGAAATTATATGCTTGTATATTTTAGACATGATATAATCTTTAGAGGATATACTGACTATGATTTTCAGACGGATGTCGTTTCTAGGAAATCAACATCTGGATCAGTGTTCACCCTAGGTGGTGCGGCTATAGTATGGAGAAGCATACATCAATCTTGTATTTCGACTCCACCATGTAGGATGAATATGTAGCAACTTGTGAAGCAGCTAAGGAAGTAGTCTGGTTCGTAAGTGCTTGGTAGATCTAGAAGTTATTCTAGATATGGAAAAATCACTCACACTTTATTGCGATAATAGTGGTGTAGTGGCGCATTCCAAAGAACTAAGAAGCCACAAGAGAGGTAAGCATATTGAGAGAAAATATCACCTCATCAGGGAGGTAGTGTAGATAGGACATGTCATTGTCACGCAGATTCCATCCGCAGACAATCTGACCTTATCGGCTAAAGTTTTTAAAAGTCACCTAAAGGGTTTAGGATTACATGACATGTCCCATTTGCTCTAGTCCAAGTGGGAGATTTTGGGATATATGTCCTAGAGCTTCATGTATTGTAAAGAAAATTGATTATTGTAATAATAAATGCATTATTCATTTATCAAAGTTGTTTTATTTAAAATCGCATATTATCTAATTGTTTTGTTTACCTTGATTACTCTTGTACTTTCAGACTTAGTGTATGTTTGATGAACAATATGATTTAAGTCTGAAGTTAGTAATCTAAATAGTCCATAGAGAGCAAACAAAGAGGGTAATTTATTTGTGGTCTATCTATAGCTGCGGTCCATTCTATACTTATATGACGACCTTGATCCGGGATCGTTCATGTGGTGATATGGGAATTGAGACACCTTGTATGATGTGATCATATAGGATTGGACTCAGATAAAAATGAATATCTTTTAATAACTGTTAACCGAAGAAATTCATTTTATCTACTAGATGGTCATATATGGATTTGATTTTAATCCTGAGTGTACTACAAACTCTTACATGGCAGGCTATGTCCTTTGATTTACTAAGGTGAGGTTGGTGTAGCATTCATTTCCAATAACTAAGTATTTTGGGGATATGGTTTGGTGTGTAGCTTGGAACCTTTTACATAGACATGAAATTCACTCATTTTTACGAGAAGTAGAAGAATATCTCTTTTAAGAGTTGAATCGGGACTTGAAATATTTGAGCGCTCAACTCTTTTATGATAAGGGGCCCCAACACAAGCATAAAGAAACAATTTCTACAGAGTGGCCCATCGACATTTTAGAGACGTTTGGCCCAATCATCATAAGATACGAACGTGTCCCAGTTTAAATGGCCCAACAAGTTTGCATTTCTTGACAAGAAGTCCAACCGGATCCAAATGACAATGGTCCGAAACATAAACATAAGGAAATGATTTCTACCATTTCTACGATTAAGGTTCACACGTGGGTTTACGGGAGTGTGGACAAAGGCTCTCGCTGATGAAATATTGCCCACAACTAGGACTCCCCACTCAAGGGTTCAATCAACCAAGTGAGCGCACCTTTTTTATACCTTAAAGTACGTGTCAACGAGTTACGGTGTGTGACTAACTGTCAAATGGATTTCCCATTGTAGATTCCCCAGAGAGAGGGTAGAGCGAACTCTCTTAAATACCCAAGTCTCTTAGGCTCTTATCATCTTGGTGACAGGAATAAAAAACAAGTCCTCCAAATTAGTCTGTCACAACAAGTTACGGTTAATGATTATCTAGGTGCCCTCACAGCTTTTCCTTATAGAAAGGTAGTGAATGAAGGAAGACACCAAACCATCACCTAGCCTTAACAATGCCTTTGATTAGACCCCTTAAACCCATAATAGACACGGTTAACTTAAAGCACAAATCACAAACATTAAAAGACATTATTTCGGGGCCGATTCTCTATCCCCAGTGGAGTCTCCAGACTGTAGGACATAGATGTTGGACGACGCTATTCTGGGCTCGCAGCCCAGTTGGGAGTACGGAGTAGCCCGCAGGGGAACTAAACCGGAGAAATAACATAGAGTCACCACCCGGTGTGAATCGGGAAATGATTTAAGGCCGCACTCACCCCTCGCAAGGGAAGACCTCAAACCATTGGGTTCGGAATGGTCCCTTACTTTTGCCACTCGTAATGAAATGATTTGTGCAATAATTTAATCGAATCTAGCAACATATATTTCCAGGGTATTCTATTTTTAAGTTCACATGCATAAAGGACAAATTCAAATAACGACAAACACGTAATTTCACAAACGCATTACATTGATGATCATGGAAACACAAATGGACAATGATTGAACAAGCATGCATATTAAAGAGAGGCGATTAAACACATGGTGTAAAGAGATAATTAAAGAGGTAATTGAACATTAAAATAAACGTACAATGATGCGATGCAAAAGATAGACAATGAGAATGAAAGAAAAGAGATGTGATGTATGCCCACATCTATATAGGACTTCAAGTGTCCGATTAAACGTATCTCACGTTCAATCGAGCGTGCTTTGTCCGACGCGGCAAAATATTGTGGCAAAGGTAGCCCTTAGGCTTTTTATCCCTCAAAATAGAGGACTTTTAATCCAACTTGATTTGCCCATGCGCAATGCAATATGATGCATGATTATGCAAGGAGAAGTCATACATAAAACAAATAACAGAATAATAAAAGGCGCAGCAAAGTATTGTCGTAAAGGTAGCCTTTTAGACTTTTCTTTTCTCAAATAGAGAACCTTTAGACCAACATACTAAGCCCATGTGCATCACATTACAATGCATATAAAATAAAGACAACAATATAGGACTTCGCATGCTCAATTAAACACATCTCACATTCAACCAAACACACTTCGTCTGACGCGGCAAAACTTCGTGGCAAAGGTAGCCCTTAGGCTTTTTTAATCCCTCAAAATAGAGGACCTTTAATCCATCTTGATTTGCCCATGCGTATTACATCATAATGCAAAGAAAGTAAAGACAACAATATAGGACTTCGTATATTCGATTAAACATATCTCACATTCAATCAAACACACTTTGTCCGGCTCGGCAAAGTATTATCGTAAAGGTAGCCTTTTGGACTTTTCTTCCCTCAAATAAAGAACCTTTAGACCAACATACTAAGCCCATGCGCATTATATCATCAATACACAAACAAATAATCGTACGGAAATTAAATGGCAGAATATAAAATGCAGATAATAAACAAACAAGATAACATTAAGTGAAATATGTGCCGTTTGGTCAAGTGGTACATGGAGTTGTATCCCAAGTACAGACCGCACTACCGTCCATTCGGCTACGGAATTTACGTCTGGGTTTCCATCCTATATACCACAAGAGACGACACATTTTCCATTCATTCAAGGGCCACAACACACATTAATCAATGACTCTCATGCGAAGAAAATTCAATAAATAATTAAAATATGAATAAGAATAAATAAGAAAGGTACCCTTAGGTCTAACCTTTTATGTCGACTCTTGGAAGCGCGTTACAAGGCCGTCGGAAGGGCTAACACTCTGCAACCCTTCTAGTTCGCTGGTTCACGTCTTTCCTCGCTATTTCACTGCTCGGGCTACTTTTTTCACTCCTTTCACTGCTGTTTTGCTGCTATTTTCAGTCATTGTTTTGTGGTAAAAGGCTACTATTGTTGCGGTAAAAAAGGCTATTATTTTGCTGTAAAAGGCTACTGTTTTCGTAGTTTTAAAGATGCAATTTTACGGGTGCAGTTTGCGGTTTATGGTGCATTTTTTGGTTGTATTTTGGGGTTATTTAAGGGGTATATTTTGGGACTCTTTTTTGGTTGTTTTTTGGGACAGTTTTGGTCGGTTAAGGGCAGTGTTTTTTGGCAGTTTAGTGGCTTATTGTTTGTTGTTTGTGCGTTGGCTGTAGTGTTTTGTTGCTGCGTCTGTGGGGTCTTATGGTCGTGAGTTACTTTAGGGTTTATTGGCTTGCTTCAACGTGGAGGTGGCTTAGTCGGTGAGTGTGTGGGTTTGCTGTTTGAGTTGTGGCCTAGGGTGTATCTGGCTCGGTGTGTTGTGTGTGATAAGGGGCAGTGTCTTTGTTAGTTTTGTGAGTGTGTGAGTCTTATCGTTGTGCGAGTGGGCGTGAGGGTCTTTTGATTTGTGGTAGTTTGTGGTGTGATGAAGGGGTTGATGTGTTGTTAGTGAGTGGTGAGAGCTGGTTTGTGGTTAGCTGGCAGTTTGTGAAGGTGAGGGATGAGCGCTGGTGTATGAGGTGAGGGATGAGCGTTGGTGTTTTTTTTGTTCTTTTTTTTGTTGGTGCCGTGAGTTAGAGCTAGGAGAGGCGAGGGTTGGTTTTGTGTCTCTTTTATAGACAAAGGCTAGGGTGAATCCTTGTTTGAAAAAGAATAAGATTTGTGTAATAAAAGGGATACCAATTAATTAGTGTCACACAAGGAAAAAAATATATTTAATTAGAGACAAGATTTGGCTAGATTAGGAATATCATATATTTGATTTATTTTAATTAGGTATGTAATTATTTAGATTTTATTTGGTTTGTTTTAATTTCCCATGTGTTAAATATGTGTTTTATTATTTTTGTATGTGTTTTAAAACGGAGGTCTAACAAGCGAGCCCGAAGCTAAACAATCGAATAAAATCTAACAAAATACTGATTCCCTTCCGACGTTTGTTTCCCGCGGCTTCCTCGACTTAAAAGGTAGTGCCTCTAAATGAGTCTCATCATCTGGACTTATATGCAAAAATGTAGTGCCTACAACGAGCTCTGGGAGGGTTGTCAGTAGTTTTCTAGATCTATCCCAGTAGATCTTTATTCCTAGAATAAAGCATGATTGTCCCAGGTATTCCATGGAGAATTTTAATGAAAGCCAAGCTTTCACCGATTATATTATGGGAATGTTATTGCCGAGAAGCAATACATCATCAACTTATAGGACATTCATTGTCGGTGTGCTCCCATTAACCTTCTTATATACACAAGAATCATCTCCGTTTTGAATTAAATCATATACCATTATGATTACATCAAAACACTGGTTCCTAGAACGCAATGCTTGCTTCAATCCATAAATGGATCGATTTAACTTGCAAACCTTATTTGCATGTTTTGGCACTACAAAACCGTCAGGATGTTGCATACAAACATCCTCCAAAAGGTTTCCGTTAAGGAAAACGGTTTTGGAGTCCAACTGTCATATCTCCTAAACGAAATATGCAGTTAAAGAAAGCATTATCTGAATGGATTTAATCATGGCAACATGTGAAAAGGTTTCTTCGTAGTCGACACTATGTCGTTGACGATACCCTTTCTGTACAAGCCTAGCTGTGTACATTTGTATGTTGCTATCCATGTATGTCTTCCTTGAAGACTCATTTAGTACCATTAGGCACAATGCCTTCTAGTACATCAACCAGTGTCCAAACTTAGTTGGTATACAAGGATTCCATTTCAGACTTCATGGCACTTTGCCATAAACTGGAGTCGATACCTTGTATCGTTTCCTCATACGTAGTCAGTTCGTCTTCCTCAATAAGATTGACATCTACATGAGGTGAGATCAGAAACCTATACCTCTTAGGTTGTTTCCTAACTCTCTCTGACCTACGCGGTTCTTGTGTATTAGAAGATTGTGGTACAGATTCATCCCTGATGAATTATTTGTGTTCCGTTAAGGGACCGGTGCCAGGAACAGTATCACTCTGATTTTCATCGAGTTCTACTTTCCTCCCACTTACCACTGCAATTAGGTATTCCTCTTAGGAAAACCGCATGGAGAGCAACAAATATATTTGTTCTATTGTGAGTTGTAGAGGTAATATCCTTTGGTTTTTCTAGGATAACCAATTACAAATAGGCGCTAATCTGATTTGGGTTCTAGTTCGGTATCATCCAAACATATGCCCAGCATCCCCAAATCTTCAGGAATGAGAAATCTGATTTCTTTCCTGTCAATATTTCATATGGAGTCTGTCCAACAGACTTTGACGGAACCTTATTCAAAATAAGTATTGCACTGTTCAATGCGTATCCCTAGAGGGAAATTGGTAGCTCAGAGCGACTCATCTTTGACCTTACCATGTCCAACAAAGTTCGGTTTCTCCATTCGGACACACCGCTCATTTGAGGTGTTCCGGGAGGAGTGCACTGTGAAGAATATCATACTCTTTCAAGTAATCAAGAAACTTATTGCACAAGTATTTTCCACTACGGTCCAACCGCAAAGTATTAATAGTTTTGCCGGTCTGTTTTTCTACTTCGGGTCGAAACTCATTGATTATATCAAAAGTTTCTGACTTGTGTTTCAGAAGATACACATAACCATAACGCGATGCAACATCTGTAAAGGTTACGAAGTATTTATATCCACTTGTAGCATAGCTAGATATGGGCCTACTTGCGTCACAATGAACAAGGGCTAACAGCTCGGTGGCACGTGTACCTTTACCGCTAAAAGGTGTTTTAGGTACTTTGCCTAATAAACAAGATTCGTAGACTTCATTTGATTTAGGATCAAATCTGTCCATAGTATACATTCTTCAAAAGAGTGGATATACGAGTCTTGTTAATGCGTCCCCGATGACAATGCCACAAATAAGTCTCATCTGATTTACTCAGTTTGAGCCTTTTTGTTTGTCATGTTATATGTTTGAGATTTGTTTATATTCAAAATATAAGTATTGTTATTCACATCTAATGTGTATATCTCAATATCATCTTTATAAAGAAAACATCTGGTGTTCTAGAATATAAAGGTATACTCGCAACGGGTTAAACTATATATAGAGATAATGTTTCTAGTCAAACTAGGTACATTATAACAGTTTCGTAATTTAAGTACATGCCCTAAAGGCAGTTCCAAAACTTAGGTTCCCACAGCCAAAACAACGACTCTCGTCCCGTTTTTGACTCGCAGTTCGATCTCATCTAAAGCCAGTCTCTTGCTAGTCAGCAGATCCTGCACATCGGTACGTATGTATGTACCACATCCAGTATCAAAATCCAATTATAAAACTAGTAGTGGACAAGTTTATAACAAACATACTTGAAGCCGGAGCCTTGTCACGCCTTCATTTCCTTCATGTCTGCCTTGTCCATATGGCAGTCACACTTCTAGTGACCCCGTTTGCCACAGTTTAGGCAGACAACTTGGGATATGTCCCTTTAAGAAGCTCTGGCTGTGCATAACGGATTGAGCACTAAAGTTATCATCATAATGAGTCTTCCTAAGCTCATGCTCTACTATTTGCTCAACTTCGGGCTCATGCTTGAGAGGTTTCTCTATCAAATAGAATAACTTCTCAGCTCCCAGGACTATCCTGAAGTTCTATTCCCAATCTGAAAATTAAAGTCGTTAAAGACATTTTCCCCAGGATTATGTCATTTGACGCTAATCTTTCAGTCATCTTGATTTCTATATTCCAACAATCCAATCAATAATTTTGGGTAAAATTAAATATAATGATTACTATAGTCTAACTATATAATCAACTACAATTGATCGGTTACATTCAAATGTATTGATTACCATAATCCAATTATATACCCAATACAAATGAAGTAGTTTGAATGCAGTCCAACTGTTTAATTAAAATACCATGAATATTAGTCCAACTAATATATTTATAATTAATGACGAAAAATAAAATGAGCGCGTATTGGTAAGTATTTAAACAAAATTGTAAATTTAATACTTGCCTCCCACTAATTTTCTGCGAGCCTCTAACCCTCTGTGGAGTACTCGGGAAACCTAGTTTCCTAGTGGGCTACGATCCCGTTAAATAACACACAACCTTGACTTTGGCAAAGAAGTTGTATGAAACTTAACTAGGTAGATCTCTAAGATCAATTGGATCCCATCCAATTCCTAGATCCAGTAGGTGGACCTCCAAGTCCAAAACATATATCCAGTATATGTAAATATATCCAATATATTTCCTAACCGTTTTCCTTTAAATCAACTAAGCATTGGCTTTGGCTCAACAAGCTTAATGATTCTAGTTAAGCGCAACCCATTGACAGTGGGAAAGCTTCGTAATCAAGGTCGATGAATAAGAAGTGACCTTGACTTTGGCCAACAAGTCACAACCGCCCAAGACATACGATATGGAACAAAGCTTACGAGGTTCAAACACATCCGCGATGGACAAAGGTCTTGACTTTGGCCAACAAATCAATGTCAATCTTGGATCTTGAGAGAGAACCACTCAATGGAAGGAAAAATGCTTAATATTTGATGAGGGTTTTTCGCGTAAATTGGAAACCAATTTATTATCTTTGATTTGGTCTCATCATACACCCTTAAGCATGCATTCTAAAAGCATAATAAGGCACAAATTAAATTAATAATGATATGCGAATGGATATACGATACAAATTATTCCTAGAAAAAATATCTCCATTTCCTCTCTCCCGCTAGCACTATTCTTACTTCTACCCAATTACATAATACTTCTAAATAAACCTCATTTACATTGAGGGGAATTGGTGATAAGAGAAATACAATGAGATAAGGAGATTAGGCTGGACACGCAGGTCCAATTTAATAAATTCTAAATTTATTACAACAATTTCCAAAATTGACTTAGTTTAAATATTAAGGTTGAGTGTTGAATTTGGTTTGAGTGTATTATAAGTAAAGCCAAGCTTTCTTTCAAAAAATCAAATCCATGAAATAAGCCTAAACACTTACATCACATGTCTAACATGTTGATGTAAGTAAAGTGGGTCTCACCACTTTTAAATTCCAAATTTAAGTCGGCTAACTCAACACGCAACTTCGCTCGGGCCCGGGTTCGTTTAATTCCGAATAAACGAATTTTCCGTTGCGACGTAATTAAATCTAATTTAAATAAATAATAATGCCTAGCAAATTTATTACGAAAGTTGCTTACGAATTAATTCTAAATTAATTTGTGTGCCCGAATTAAAATCCAATTTTAATTTCGCTTTGAAATCTAATTTAAATTAATATATCTAATATATTATTTTTAACCCAAATGAATTTAATAGTAAACTTACAATGGTATGAGAGAGAGGATCATTCGGCCATATTTGAAACAAGAGGCCATTCAGCCAATATTTTGAAAAAAGAAAGCCAGAGGCCATTTGCTTTTATTTCTAAAAGAAAAGCAAATGTTGCTTTCATTTTGGCCAAAACAATTCAGAGGCCATTTCGGCCACTGTGAAGAAAAGCAATTCCCTCTAAATGAGCAAAGCCCATTCGGCCATGAAGAAGGCAGAGGTCAGTTCGGCCAAATCAGAGAGAGAGCAAAATGCTTTATTCTTTCGGCCTTTTGTGAAAAAGAGAAGACAGTGGCCACTCCGCCAAGGAGAGAGAGATGATAATTTTTCCAAAATCATTAATAGATATTTACTTGGTAGGTATGATGTGTATTAAATCCAATTTACTTTATTGCCAATCACTTACATCATAAGTTGAAAAGTGATGTGAGTTGTGGGTCTCACCCAATTAAATAAATTAATAGTAAAATCTAATTTAACTATTAAATTTACTTTGCCGATTAATTCCAAATTAATCGCTTTCTCTCTTTTAGTCGAATTAATCATATAGATTAATTCTTACCGTAATTAATCCAAGATTATTTTCTCTCTCTCATAATTAATCCTAGATTAATTTTGTTCGAGTCAAATGTAATCGGTGAATCTTTGGGATGCGACCCAAGAGATCCTTGGATATGTTGGTAGTAAATACGGTCATCATACTATCTAAATACGTGCGTACCCGGTACCACGTTCCTACCGATTTACAAGACATGGTAGGCTTCTAGCAAAGAACCACGCCTACCTAATTCTCCAGAAATATTCTTCTACGGAAGACAAGATCTTTGTCAGGCGTAGTATACATAGTATTGCGCATTACGATCCAGTATTGGATGTCACATGCTAGGCCTGGCGCTGGAGTTGTGTCTGCCCCGTACGAAGCATATATCGGATCACTAGCAACTAGTCTCTTTATGATCGGAAAGTCATGACCTAGTCATACTTCCTCGATAGCTATAGCACTTAGAGTACCAGTTATGTATCCATGCGTCATCATCATCTCCATATGACTGAAGTGATACTTCTATCTTGACATCACACCCAATACACTACGATTCTTAGTATACCCGGAAGAGACATACACAAAACCTGTTAAAGCCCCGGACGACCAAAACCAAAGTATATTGATTGTCGCAAGTATTAGCGATGCAAGTATATTGATTGTCGCAAGTATTAGCGATGCAAGTCTCAGGTGAAGACCAAATACACCTACCCTGATTCGGATTCCCATAGACACATAGTCATACTACCAATGTGATTCTGATGGGTCTATCCAGGGCGAAGTTGTTTCCGTACCATCGGTAAACAGAACCTCCTATTACACTTGCATGAGTATCCAATACCCAAATATATGAGAACTATGCCGTTACGCTTCCATAACACGCACAAGTGTAATACTAGTCTATTCCGCATTATCGATGTCCAGTCTCGATAATACTACGACTAGGGATATTTAAAGATTAAACCTTTGTGGATTAATATTGTCTCATATCTTATTAATCCGGAACTAATCATAAGGGCTTTTATAATTTATATATCCGAGTAATCTAGTGACAAATCATAAAAGAGTAATTTCCTTTGTCACAAAGTTAATTTGTACAACAACACCATGTTATGTACAAATAGTGATGATATGGGTCATAATTATCAACATTAATTTCTAATGTTGTTATTAATTATTGATTCTATATATTTACAGGTATCTAATTAGGGTGAGAATGGAATGATTGCTGATTGGTTGCTTGAATGTGGATTTGCTAAATAAAACAAAATATATAAAATAAAACAAAGGAAATTAATAATAAAGAAAATAAACATCTAGGTTTGTGATTTCACACAATATAATTCTAATGATGAATTGATTCTCTTATACATGTGTAATAAACCAGTTGTTTACCTGGAACACAAAAGATATTCAAAAGCCTCTTCTGATGGTCAGATGCAAACACTCAAAGTAACCCAATTAACTATATTCCTATGTTAATTAAGTTACATGGATTCATTAAGATTAAGTTCAAATTGTGGCTACCCCCGCCCGACAGGTATATGTCTATCCAGGAAGAAAATCTCCCTAAGGGAAATCTACCCTGAGATGAGATCGTGAGCTATTGAATCTAAGGCTGAAACCTAAAATCTCTTTCCCAAGTTCATTTTAACTTTACCACATCAATTTATTGGTGATTAGGCAACAAGAAGCATTAAGCTTAAGATTCAATAAACAAGTCTAAAGTATTACCCATAATATTAAGAAAATCAATTATTAAACTCAAGAATATTGTGCTTCATCACTTCCCTAGAATAAAATAAAATGTTGGGGTTAGGGGATCCACATTTCTATGTCTAATTTAATATCTCTCTTATTATAATATATAAATTTGCATGTCATTACCAACCGACCGTATAGGCGGTATCCTGATTAAGTCAGATTTGGAATTAATTCCAACCGACCATAAAGGCGGTATCTAATTTTGTCAGGTTGAAATCAATTTGATTTAGTCCAACCGACCATAAAAGCGGTATCCAATTAAGTTAGGTTTTAAGATAATTTATATATTATAACTAAGGGAGATTCATCTAAATTATCATAATAAAATCTTCACCCTTCCCCCAGCAGAAAATTAACTACAAAACATAAAAAAAAAAAATTTAAAGTAAATAAACTACTATTACTATTAAAAATAAAAATACATAATTAAAATACTAAATAAAACTAAACAAACGAGATATAGTCCTTAATTCCCTATTAGGAACCTTAGGAAAGTATGAAAATTCTAGATGAAATCAGCTTCAATTTATAGGCAAAATTTCGGTCTGGGCATCGCGACACAGAATGCTTTACGCGTCGCAACGCGACGTTGATTGTTGACACTTGTACGTGTTTTACCGAGATGTTGACACGTGGATGTCGGTAGAAATTATTGGCTCGGCGTCGCGACGCGTGAAGGCTTGTTCATCGCGACGCTGACATCATGCTGACGTAAGCAATGACACGTGTCGGTAGAGTGAATGATTGTGCTGATGTCATGATGACATCATGATGACGTAGGTGCTGATGTGGCATTGACATGGCGATGATGAGTGTCGGCAGCATAATAACAGCTGCACGACGTAGAAGGTGTGCGCGTCGCGACGGGAAATGCCAATCTTGCCCTTTTTGTCCATTTTTCACTGTTTTAGCCCAAGTTGATTCCATTGTGTACCAAAACTTTATTTATCTACAAAATAACATAAAACACATCAAAACATTCATAAAACCTGAGAAACCATACAAAATATTATGTCAAAAGGGCGGAAGATAGTGATATACTTTTTGTTCATCACACCCAACATTCATAAAACCCGAGAAACCATACAAAATATTATGTCAAATGGGCGGTAGACAGTGATATATTTTCCGTTCATCACACCCCCAAACCTAAAATTTTGCTAGTCCTCGAGCAAAACAACAAAATAAAATAAAATAAATAACTGAAACTAAATTAAACTAAGCCACTTTCGTAGGATCACGGTTGCATTTAGCGTATGCAACAAGCCTTTAAACCCCTAGTTATCCCTAGTGTATGAGTTGTAGTCTCGTGAGGGCTTGCAGTGACGATACCCACAAACGTCAATGAAATGCACACAAAAGCACAGAGACAGAAGAAATACATAAAAAAAAAAATTAATAGCTATATATACAATGTCCTCAGAGAATGTCTAGCAACAAAGTTAAAGGAACCTTCAAAATACAAACTACAACTAAAATCCTTTCCTTTGAACAAAGTATCTAAATCAGACTCTGAGTGTGTGTGTGAATAGCTCTACAAACAGCTTCGATTATAAGTTATTAACTAGGTGATTTTATCTAAATTCTCAGTAGTTAATGGGTCAAACCAACCTGACTATCTAAAATTGTTCTGTCTACTACAATATGCACAAAGTGAGGTATGTGATTTTTTTTAACATCTTTAATCCATGTAACGAGCTTTGGGCCAGTGACTCCCAAACCAGTTGGCTTTAGGGCATTAGGTGTTAAAACACCCATATGGACTTAATTAGTCGGATCTCAGATGTTAAAAGTTCTGTTGTTTGACGCGACCAATCACTGCTTATTGAGGCAAGATGATCGGTTACTAAGAAAGAACTTTATTTATTAAATTTTTTTTTCTCATCATACCGCATATTAAAAAATAAATGTAGACAAAAACAGATATTCAGGCAAACGATCATTCATCAACCTCTGATTATTTCAACTAGTCGCTTTGTCAATTCCTTATTATCTAACTGGTACAAAACTATTTTCTTAAGTGCATATGAGTCTGACCTAGATATTAGGCTCAAAGTATAGGATAAGAGTGAAATTAGCATTTATCTTTTCCTAGAACGTTTTACTAAGACAAACAATCTCATCATTATAATCTTATTATTATTATTATTATTATTATTATTATATTTTTTTAGCATTTTAAATAAAAATATGCAAAAATTAAAACACAAAAAACATGCAAAACACGAAACATGCAGGGAAAAAAATGTGCAGGAAAAATAATAGAGAAAACAAATAAAAATAGACAACCTCACCCTCAAACCTAAACCTAGCATTGTCCCCAATGCGTTAGAAAACAAAAGAATGATAAAGGAAAAATGTTACCGTGATTTTTCAATCCTTAGCTTCCTCGTCGTCATCGTTGCTATCGCCTAGATAAGCTAGAATTTGATCATCACTCAATCATTGATGATGTGCCATTCGTTGAAGCAGTTGAGCGATGTGGTCGACCCGAGATTCCAACTGATCTACTAATTGTGATATGGAGCGAGATCGCGATGGTCTTCGTGTTGGTTAAGGTTGTTGTTGTGGCTGTACAAGTGCTGATGGGGAAGCCCCGACATGTGCAGGCCTCTCTGCTTGGAGTTGATGGATAATGCGAGTGGTTAATGCAGTGGTGGGCTGCATCGATTCTTCCCTAAGGCCCATGGGCATCCTGGCCCGTGTGTATAGGTTTGTAATTAAGTTGTAGTACAGCAGACCAGTTTGTGGAGAGCGTGCTGCCCAAGCTATATTGGTCGATATCAACCCACTGACATCAATGGTATGTCCCTCCAATAAACAGTATAACATGATCATTCGTTCTTTAATTACTTTTGTAATATGGGTCTCTGGTAGCAATGTTTGGGTCATGAAATAAAACCAAACCCTGGCATCAGGCCTAAGATATCTAGAACTCATCTTTAAATATTCCTCGATGCTACTCATTTCCCATGCAGTATCGGGGATGCAAAGTGTTTCTGTGAGATGAGTCATATCTAAATGCTCATTGGCCATCGAATATTCATCTGCCTCCATATCGGGCAACCCATAATACCTATTGATAGTGGAACTATAGGAGGGAATGATTGCTGATTGGTTGGTTGAATATGGATTTGCTAAATAAATAAAAATATAAAATAAAACAAAGAAAATTGAGAATAAAGAAAACAAATATCTAGGGTTGTGATTCCACACAATATTATTCTAATGATGAATTGATTCTCTTATACAAGTGTAATAAATTAGTTTGTTAACTTGGAACACGAAGTTATGCAAAAGCCTCTTCTAGTGGTCGGATACAAACACCCAGAATAACCCAATTAACTATATTTCTATGTTAACCAAGTTACCTGAATTCATTAAGTTCAAGTTCCAATTGTGGCTACCCCCGCCCGACAGGTATATATCTATCCTGGAAGGAAATCTCCCTAAGGGAAATCTACTCTGAGGTGAGATCGTGAGCTATTGAATCTAAGGCTGAAACCTAAAATCTATTTTCCAAGTTCATTTTAAGTTTACCACATCAATCTTATTGGTGATCAGGCAACAAGAAGCATTAAGCTTAAGATTCAACAAACAATTCTAAAGTATTACCCATAATATTAAGAAAATCAATTATTAAACTCAAGAATATTGTGCTTCATCACTTCCCTAGAATAAAATAAAATGCTGGGGTTAGGGGATCCACCTTTACTATGTCTAATTTAGAAATCTCTCTTATTATAATATATAAATTTGCATGTCATTACCAACCGACCATATAGGCGGTATACTGATTAAGTCAGATTTTGAATTAATTCCAACCGACCATAAAGGCGGTATCTAATTTAGTCAAGTTAAAATCAATTTAATTAAGTCCAACCGACCACAAAGGCGGTATCTAATTAAGTCAGGTTTTAAGATAATTTATATATTATAACTAAATGAGATTAATCTAAATTACTATAATAAAAGCTTCACCATTCCCCCAGCAGAAAATTAACTACAAACATAAAAGAAATATAAAGTAAATAAACTACTATTACTATTAAAAATTAAAATTAAAATACTAAATAAAACTAAACAAACAAGATACGGTCCTTAATCCTCTATTAGGAACCTCAGGAAAGTACGAAAATTCTAAATCAAATCAGCTCCATTTATAGGTTAAATTTCGGTCTGGGCGTCGCGACGTAATGCTTTGCGCGTCGCAACGCGCCGTTGATTGTTGACACCTATACGTTTTTTGCTGAGATGTTGACACGTGGATGTCGACAGGAATTATTGGCTTGGAATCGCGACGCGTGAAGGCTTGTGCATCGCGACGCTAACGTCATGCTGATGTAAGTAATGACGCGTGTCGGCAGAGTGAATGATTGTGCTGATGTCTTGATGATGTCATGATGACGTGGTGATGATGATTGTCGGTAGCATAGTAACCGCTACGCGTCACGACGCAGAAGGTGTGTGCGTCGCGATGCGAAATGCCAATTTTGCCATTTTTGTCTATTTTCTGTTGTTTAGGCATTGTGGATTGACCTGAAAAATTTATGCTCTCCTCCTTGTTGGCCAATATGAACAACCTCTTATGCCACTGTTTTAATTTATTTTTGATGATTGTATCCACACAAAATCAACACCCAAAATAGCCCCAACACAGCAGGAAGTCACAACCTCACACACACACACATCATACTGAAAACAACCCCTAATTTATGTGACTATTGGCAAGAGTTCAGCCCAAAGAACACCTAAAAAACAAAACACATAATCTCCCCAAAAACTGTACAAAAGTATTTTAACAAAACAGCATCCTAAAGGCCAAAAACGTGCGGCAGTGAGCAAGAAAAATTGCTCGTTGTCGTGTACCACTAAAGATAAAATAAAGAAATTATTTTTTGTTCCAATGAGTGTTATGTGATATGACTCGCAACCAACAAATACTAGAGTGGGTTAGACTCACATAATAGTCTCTAAACCATTTAGAGATCAGAAGTTTTGTCACATAATATATTTTTCTTCACTTTTCTTTTTGTTTCAACTTTTGAGAGAAAGTGAAGAGCAAGCGCATTAGGGTTTTTTAAAAGTTATTAGCTACCAAAATGAAAAATTATCTTTCCTTTTTATATCTATGGTTTGTTTTTTAATTAAAACAAAACAAACCATAGCCTTGCCACCTTTAAAAATTCAGCCACGTGGCCTAAGTTGGCAATGATCAAAATCCTTTTTAATTTATTCATTAAGACCTAATCAAGTTGACATATAAAATATTGTAACTTTCATTTTTTAAATGATGAATTTAAATTCATCATTTTAAATTCATTTTCTTCCAAAATAGAACTTATTATATTATATATAAATATATTTTAATAAATATAATATTTTAAATTAAATGATTATCTATTAATCATTTACATGAAATAAAAAATCTTATATTAAAATTATTATAAGTTCCAAGTATGACATATATTATTAATCATATTAATAATATCAATGCATGTGAGTTAATAATTGGACTATCCAATTATATTTAATTTGCTACAGTATATTGAGCTAGCACGGGACCAAATGGATCTACAGTTCCGAACTCTAATAATCTCGGAATATTAATTAAACTCTTTAATAAAATATTCTAAATTATTAACTTTAGATTATTCCACTAAAAACCTAAAGTTGTACTCTCGTGGCCATAGATATATAAAATAAGCTTAATTACGTCGATGTCCATCAATATAGTCATTATATACAAATTGACCCTTCACGAGTATCTCATAATTAGAGCCGGGTCGAAATGTCCGTTATACCTTTCTAATATATTTACCTTAAGTATAATTGATTCTCTAATGGAAGATTTATTCATAAATATTATGGATATTTATCTTTCTATTCGTAATAGAAAGACTTGAGCGCTCTAATCGTTCAAGTACCGAATCAAACCTTAAGGAAGATACTCCTCTATTTCTCGCAAGAAGTGAACTTCATAGCTATGTAAAACGATCCCAGCTACATACCAAACAAAGTCCCCGAAGTAGGTAGCTATTGGTTGAGATTTCAACACCAACCTCACCTTTGTAAATCAAATGACATAGTCTGCCATGTAGGACTTCGTAGTACACTCAGGATTCAGATGAATCCATATATGACCATCTACTAGATTGAATTTAATTTCTTTATTTAACGGATATTATAAGAAATTAATTTATATCTAGGTCTAGTCATATATGATCACATCATATAAGGTGCCTTCATTTTCATGTCACCACATGGACGATCATTGATCAAGGTCGCTATACATTTATAGAATGGACCGCAATTATAAATTAACCACAAATAAAATACCCATTTTGTTTGCTCTCTATGGAATATTTTATATTACTAACTTCATACTTAAATCCTTTTATATATGACACTCATACACTAAGCCTGAAGGCACATAAGTAATCAAAGGTAAACTATATAATTTATAATATGCAATTTAAATCAAAACAATTGATAAATGAATAATGTATCTTTTATTTTAAACAAAAGGTTCCGTTTACAAATTATATGAAGCTCTATGCATATATCACAATAGCTGCAACAACTGAATAGCTGGTCGGACCTGCTCATGCATCTGATACTCCCGTATCTTCTCATGCATCTGCTCTTGCTGCTGCCGCATCTGCTCCTGTTACTGCTGCATATGTTCTTGCATCTGAGTGAATTGTTGTCTCAGCATAGTGATCTCCTTTCTGCATTACCACTTTTGAAACCGAGGCAGTAGAAGATGATGAATTACCCTCAAGTACATACTGGGAGAAAAAACCATTGTAACACCCAGATTTATTTTTCCCAATTTTAATTTAATAATTATGGGTGTTAGAAATTTAAGGACTAAATTGTGAGTATTTTAAAAGTTGGAATTTAATTTATAAAATGGACAAGCTTATGGAGACAATTGATAATTGTCTTGTAATATAAAAAGAAAAGAAAAGAAACCATATTTACACACACACACATTTTCCTCTTCAAGTAAACAGCAACCAATTTTCGTGAGAGAGAGAAAGAAAAAGAAAGAAAGAAGAAAAAATGAGAGAAAAAGAGAGAGACTTATCCCGATCCATCTGATCCGAAGCCGACTTCGACCGGGTCTTTGAGAGAAAAGGTAGATTTTCGATGAGAGGATTATTTTGGTGCTGGTTTCATCTCGGGAAACCCTCAATTTTCATAGAAATCCTGGTAAGAAATTTTTAATGGTTTTTCTTAATTTCCCGTTGATCCAGAACTCCGATTGACAAACCGTCAGAGACATTGGAACCGGGAGAAGGAGGAGAACGCTCGGCCGCCTTAAAATTTAGAGTCCGGCTGGTGCGTGGCGCTCATGCGCACCTTGTGTTGTGGCGCGTGAGACCCACACGTGGCATGGGCGAGGGGTGCGTGGCCCACATGCGCCAGACAGAATGTTCCCTCTGACATCTTGAGTCTTCCTTCGTAATTTCCCAACCATTCCGAGTAGTAACGGACCTTCGAATCTTAATTTTCGTATAATTTGTCGCTATTTTCGGTTTATGCATGTTATGTATTTCAGAACGAAATTAGCTTTAAAGTATGATTAGTTTACATGCTTAGACCATATAATCGATTACCTTGTGGTTAGAAGTGATTGATGGACTTTATCGGAAAATATAGTGGAGTAAGATTGTATGCGGGAAATTATTGTGATCCCGAGATTTGAGATAGTGATGTTGGATTAAATGGTGGATGTGTATGTTATGTTTCAAATATGGATGTAAGTTAATCATTATGGGTTGTATAATGGATGTTCGTATTATAGACTGAACCTTGCCGAAATTTTGTTAGGATTACGAGAACGACCGAATCACGTTTCTTGCATATTCTTTCATCTATTCTAGTTATGATTATGTTCCTTATAGTAAATTCTTTTGTCTCTTTAGGTGATCGTGATACCATAAGTGGCGACGATCATGTCGCATAGTTCCTTACTCTGTAGTCTGCTCACCAGGTGCGTGGATAAGCTTGTAACATTGATGTTTTCCAAAATATATAATATGTATGTTTTCTTAAATGAATTTTCCAGGTAATGCATTAAATGATTTAGTTTTTAGAAAACTTTATATTTTTGCTATAAAGTATGGATCGAATACTGATTATGTTGAAATCATGTGTTTGTGATATATGAGAAACTTGCATGATTTGAGATATGTGAGCAAGGATTTTCGAAATGATTTTCATGTTAGGATGCACCCCGTGTACTTATATGTGCATATTAATTGCCGTGAGATGAGGTCTCATGTTGCCATTTTTTGCTTCGGATGCCAGTTATTGCCGTGGGGATGCCCCATGTTGCCAGCTTTTCCGTATTGTCACGAGAGTGTGCATATAGATGAATGAACAGCTTTATTTTTACAAATATCCTTGAGCAGAATGAGTTTTATGAGAAATGAGATCTATGATTTATGATTTCAAGTAAATATTTGATATATGGATTTAATGCTTTATGTATTTATTTATATTATGAAAGACTTATTCGATCCACCTTGTTACTTGTTTATCCACGGCATTAAGCTGTGATCCATTGCACTAAGCGTGAGCTTACCCCTTCCTTTTACATTTCAGGTTTAGCAGATTAGTAGATCACTCTTTTTCATCCGCTGTTTCATTTTCATTTCCTGCCAGTAGAGAAAGGTTTTGCCAACAGTAGAGTGTCTTTATTATGTTTTGAGATTATAGTTCTAGATATGTCATTCTTGAGAGATTTTGTTATTTGGTTATAGGCACTGAGCCTTTATTTGATACAGAGAGTATTTACATTTTAGTATGGATATTTCTTTTGAGTTGGATCATGGAGATCCTATTTATATGATGATATTTTCAGTTTAGATTTTTTTTCTTTTATATTTGGAGGATTAGTCCATATTACAGGGGAAACTCCGTCCGTTTCAAGTCTCCGTCTCACCCCTACCCTACCTAAGGGGACGGGTGTGACATTTAATGGTATCAGAGCACTAGGTTCAAGATTCTGTAGACATTTCTTTTTCTTAATTTGTTACTCTATGTCTTTTAGCGGTTGACGTTTTCCATGTGTTTTTAGATGCCTCCGCATTCTAGAGTTTGAGGTTCAGGTCGAGTCTGTACTCGTAGGATAGCAGGTATTGGCCTACCTTCTAGGGAATCTTTAGTTGATGAGGAGGTTAATTCATATGTCGGGAAACCTTTTGAAAGGAACCCTATTCTTTTTTAGTTAGAAGATTCGCTTGCATAAGGTATATGAATTTCGAGGACGAAATTTCTTTTTAGAGGGAGAGAGTTGTAACACCACGATTTATTTTTCCCAATTTTAATTTAATAATTATGGGTGTTAGAAATTTAAGGACTAAATTGTGAAGATTTTAAAAGTTTGAATTTAATTTATAAAATGGACAGGTTTAGGGAGACAATTGATAATTAACTTGTAATATAAAAAGAAAAGAAAAGAAACCCTATTTACACACACACACATTTTCCTCTTCAAGTAAACATCAGCCACTTTCCGTGAGAGAGAGAGAGAGAGAGAAAGAAAAAGAAAGAAAAAGAAAAAAAGAAGAAAAATGAGAGAAAAAGAGAGAGACTTATCCCGATCTGTCCGATCCGAAGCCGACTTCGACCAGGTCTTTGAGAGAAAAGGTAGATTCTGACGAGAGGATTATTTTGGTGGTGGTTTCATCTCGGGAAACTCTCAATTTTCATAGAAATCCCGGTAAGAAATTTTTAATGGTTTTTCTCGATTTCATGTTGCTCCGGAACTCCGATTGACAAACTGTCAGCGGCATTGGAACCGGGAGAGGGAGGGGAACGCTCGGCCACCAAAAAATTTAGAGTCCGGCCGACACGTGGCGTTCACGCGTGCCATATGTAGTGGCGTGTGAGTCCTACACGCGGTATAGGCGAGCGGCGCGTGGCCCACACGCGTCGGACACAATGTTCCCTCCGACGTCCCGAGTCTTCCTCCGTAATTTCCTGACCATTTCGAGTAGTAACGGACCTTCGAATCTTAATTTTCATATAATTTGTCGCTATTTTCGGTTTATGCATGTTATGTATTTTCAGAATTAGCTTTAAAGTATGATTAGTTTACATGCTTAGACCATATAATCGATTACCTTGTGGTTAGAAGTGATTGATGGACTTTATCGGAAAATATAGTGGAGTTAGATTATATGCGGGAAATTATTGTGATCCCGAGATTTGAGATAGTGATGTTGGATTAAATGGTGGATGTGTATGTTGTGTTTCGAATATGGATGTAAGTTAATCATTATGGGTTGTATAATAGATGTTCGTATTATAGACGAAACCTTGCCGAAATTTCGTTAGGATTACGAGAGCGACCGAATCACGTTTCTTGCATATTCTTTCATCTATTCTAATTAGGATTATGTTCCTTATATTAAATTCTTTAGTCTCTTTAGGTGATCGTGATACCATAATTGGCGATGATCTTGCCGCATAGTTCCTTACTCTGTAGTCAGCTCACCAGGTGCGTGGATAAGCTTGTAACATTGATGTTTTCCAAAATATATATTATGTATGTTTTCTTAAATGAATTTTCAAGGTAATGCATTAAATGATTTAGTTTTTAGAAAAGTTTATATTTTTCCTATAAAGTATGGATCAAATATTGATTATTTTGAAATCATATGTTTGTGATATATGAGAAACTTGCATGATTTGAGTTATGTGAGCATGGATTTTCGAAATGATTTTTATGTTAGGATGCACCCAGTGTACTTATATGTGCCATATTAATTACCGTGAGACGGGGTCTCATGTTGTCAGTTTTTGCTCCGGATGCCAGTTATTGTTGTGGGGATGCCCCATGTTGCTAGTTTTGTGGTATTGTCACGAGAGTGTGCATATAGATGAATAGACAACTTTATTTTTACAGATATCCTTGAGCATAATGAGTTTTATGAGAAATGAGATTTATGATTTCAACTACATAATTGATATATGTATTTAATGCTTTATGTATTTATTTATATTATGAAAGACTTATTCGATACACCTTGATACTTGTTTATCCATGGCACTAAGCTGTGATCCATTGCACTAAGCGTGAGCTTACCCATTCCTTTAACATTTCAGGTTTAGCAGATTAGTATATCACTCTTTTTCATCTGCTGTTTCATCTTCATTTCCTGCTAGTAGAGAAAGATTTTGCCAATAGTAGAGTGTCTTTATTATGTTTTGAGATTATATTTCTAGATATGTCATTCTTGAGAGATTTTGTTATTTGGTTATAGTCACTGAGCATTTATTTGATACAGAGAGTATTTACATTTTAGTATGGATATTTCTTTTAAGTTGGATCATGAAGATCCTATTTATATGATGATATTTTCAGTTTAGATTTTTTTTTTTTTTGTATTTGGAGGATTAGTTCATATTACAGGGGAAACTCCGTCCGTTTCAAGTATCCGTCTCACCCATACCCTACCTAAGGAGATGGGTGTGACATTCAATAGTATCAGAGCACTAGGTTCATAGATTCTGTAGACATTTCTTTTTCTTAATTTGCTACTCTATGTCTTTCAGCGGTTGACATCTTCCATGTTTTTTTAGATGCCTCCGCGTTCTAGAGTTTGAGGTTCAGGTCGAGTCTGTACTCGTAGGATAGCAGGTTTTGGCCAACCTTCTAGGGAATCTCCAGTTGATGAGGAGGTTAATTCTTATGTCGGGGAACCTTTTGAAATGAACCCTATTCCTTTTTAGTTAGAAGATTCACTTGCCTCAGGTATGTGAATTTCGAGGATGAAATTTCTTTTAATAGGGAGAGAGTTGTAAATTTAAGGACTAAATTGTGAGGATTTTAAAAGTTGGAATTTAATTAATAAAATGGACAAGTTTAGGGAGACAATTGATAATTGTCTTGTAATATAAAAAAAAAACCTTATTTACACACACACACCTTTTCCTCATCAAGTAAACAACAGCCACTTTCCGTGAGAGAGAGAGAGAGAAAGAAAGAAAAGAAAGAAAGAAGAAAAAATGAGAGAAAAAGAGAGATATTTATCCCGATCCGTCCGATCCGAAGCCGACTTCGACCGGGTCTTTGAGAGAAAAGGTAGATTTCGACGAGAGGATTATTCTGGTGGTGGTTTCATCTCGGGAAACTCCCAATTTTCATAGAAATCCCGGTAAGAAATTTTTAATGGTTTTTCTCGATTTCCCGTTGATCCGGAACTCCGATTGATAAACCGTCAGCGGCATTGGATCCGGGAGAGGGAGGCGAACGCTCGGCCGCCCAAAAATTTAAGAGTCCAGCCGGTGTGTGGCGCTCACATGCGCCTTATGTAGTGGCGCGTGAGGCCCACGCGCGGCATGGGAAAACGTCGCGTGGCCCACACGTGCAGACATAATATTCCCTCCGACGTCCCGAGTCTTCCTCCATAATTTCCCGACCTTTTCGAGTAGTAACAGACTTTCGAATCTTAATTTTCATATAATTTATCGCTATTTTCGGATTATGCATGTTATGTATTTCAGAACGGAATTAGCTTTAGAGTATGATTAGATTACATGCTTAGACCATATAATCGATTACCTTGTGGTTAGAGTGATTGATGGACTTTATCGGAAAATATAGTGGAGTAATATTGTATGCGGGAAATTATTGTGACACCAAGATTTGAGATAGTGATGTTGGATTAAATGGTGTATGTGTATGTTGTGTTTTGAATATGGATGTAAGTTAATCATTATTGGTTGTATAATGGATGTTCGTATTATACATGTAACCTTGCTGAAATTTCGTTAGGATTACAAGATCGACCGAATCACGTTTCTTGCATATTCATTCATCTATTCTAGTTAGGATTATGTTCCTTATAGTAAATTCTTTTGTCTCTTTAGGTGATCGTGATACCGTAAGCGGTGACGATCCTACCGTATAGTTCCTTACTTTGTAGTCAGCTCACCAGGTGCGTGGATAAGCTTGTAACATTAATGTTTTCCAAAATATATAATATGTATGTTTTCTTAAATGAATTTTCAAGGTAATGCATTAAATGATTAAGTTTTTAGAAAAGTTTATATTTTTGCTATAAAGTATGGATCGAATACTGATTATGTTGAAATCATGTGTTTGTGATATATGAGAAACTTGCATGATTTGAGATATGTTAGCATGGATTTTCGAAATGATTTTTATGTTAGGATGCACCTCATGTACTTATATGTGCCAGAATAATTATCGTGAGACGAGGTCTCATATTGCCTTTTTTTGCTCCAGATGCCACTAATTACCGTGGGGATGCCCCATGTTGCCAGCTTTGCCGTATTGTCACGAGAGTGTGCTTATGGATGAATGAAAAGCTTTATTTTTACAGATATCCTTGAGCAGAATGAATTTTTGAGAAAAGAAATTTATGATTTCAAGTAAATATTTGATATATGGATTTAATGCTTTATGTATTTATTTATATTATGAAAGACTTATTCAATCCACCATGTTACTTGTTTATCCACGGCACTAAGCTGTAATCCATTGCACTAAGCGTGAGCTTACCCCTTCCTTTAACATTTGAGGTTTAGCAAATTAGTATATCACTCTTTTTCATCTGCTGTTTCATCTTCATTTACTGCCAGCAGAGAAAGGTTTTGCCGACAGTAGAGTGTCTTTATTATGTTTTGAGATTATAGTTCTAGATATGTCATTCTTGAGAGATTTTGTTATTTGGTTATAGACACTGAGCCTTTATTTGATACAGAGAGTATTTACATTTTATTATGGATATTTCTTTTGAGTTGGATCATGGAGATTCAATTTATATGATAATATTTTCAATTTAGATTTTTTTTCTTTTGTATTTGGAGGATTAGTCCATATTACAGGGGAAACTCCATCTGTTTCAAGTCTCCGTCTCACCCCTACCCTACCTAAGGGGACAGGTGTGACAATCATAGACATGCTTCTTCCTCTCCCCTCCGGTAATCTCAATAAATAGTCAGTCCTCATCTATCGGCTCCCCAGTCTGCAGCAGCTGGTCCTTGACAACTGTATAGTGATCCTGTGAGAAATGTAATTTTTGTTAGACCGTAATGAAAATTTTTAAAGTTATAAAAGAAAAACATACAACTGAACATAAATATATATATAAAACCTTACAAAATGGCAACCATGGTCATAATGCGATTTATATACTTACAAAATGATGACTATGGTCGTAATGCGATCTGGTGCATCCTTTTTGCCTGACCATTTCCGTTTCTTCGATGACGAAACGTTATCGGTTACGGGAGGCCGCTTTTGAACGTACTAGAAAATCGAGAGATTCTTAGTATTGCTTCAAATTATTCCATAGGAGATAGTCTAAAAACATGGTAGCTTCTCTCTCTGCTTAATCTCGTTCAGCATATCTTTGTACCGAACGACCTCCTTCTTCTCCCATGTAGTATGCATCATGGCATTAATTGCCTCCTCCCACCAAAAGTATTTCTGCAAAATAATTGAAATAAATTTTAAATATTATATTTTAACTATAAATCTTTTATATTAAGTAATTAATTAAAATTTATAAATACCTTAAACTCTTCAAAATATAATTTCTAAGTCTCTGATAGAACCTTCTTCCAACAAACTCCCTCTGGAACCATTTGTTCCTCAAAAATCTCACGCAACTTGCGTGAGCAAATGTTGAATTGCTCAATTTGCCCACTGAAAATGCAAAAAAAAAAAAAAACAAAAACAAATGTAAAAAAAAAAAATTTACATACATTAAATAATAATAATAATCATAATCATAATCATAATAATCATAATAATAATAATATGGTCATAGTAAACGAAACCTACTCTAGCTCACGTAGATGGTGACGTTGCCCTAACCCAGTAATGAATCACTGATGCCACAGTATTGGCATTACCTCCGACATCCATCTCAGTATGGGGTTACGATGTCATCGGATCTTATGCAAGTGGAGTCTGACCAGGACCTGGTACCTAAGTCTGAGGCTGCTCCGAGCTGGTATCGGCCTCACTACCATAGGTCCCAATAGACCTACCAGGTGTAGATCTATCCCCACTGAGAGACCTCTACCGGTGCCTCTAGCCATATCTGTAAGAATATAATCAGAAAAAGAATGCATAATTTAATTTTAATCAAATTAAGTATCTAGTAATATTAATATGATTATAATAGTTCATCATCACAATTATAATCCACATTTCAATTCAATAGTTCGATTAAACATATATAAACTAAGTTTAATTGAAGTCAATTTCAAATAAATGGTTCGAATTTTTCTATCTTACTGATTCCATACAACATAAATGGTATTTCTTCTCCTCATTTTTTATTGGGAGCTTCATAGCTTCCAACTGAGGAAAATGAGATTGAGATGATTTTGAAGTAGTCATTCCATAGATTATCTTAAACTGCAGAAATACATTTTCAACTGCAGTTACTCATTTAACCTATATACACAATATATCTATTTAATCTATTGAAATTTCGACAAAGTTTCCTCTGTAACTGTAATAATTAAAAATTTTATTTACACAAAATAAACACTTCAAATAGACACAAAATATATATTGCACAACTTGTGCCTCTCCAAACTCCGTTTTAGGCCTAACCAGCATTCACAACATAAAAATATAAACAACAGAACCTAGTCACAGATGGAACCACAAATGTGAATATGAACCAATACACCTCGTTTAAACTATTCTTTTAAGAATCAATTATTGAAACTCAATTCTAGTAATATCTCAATCATCATCAGGAAGTTTAAAAATGAAGGGTAAGATCACTTAGATCTAAGTGATTCAGCTACTATAATACAAATATTAGCATAAAATATGTAATGTAAAAACATATAAACACTGCCATCGAAGTGGATTATAAATGAAAAACTTTTCACAGTCCCGTTTTATTTCACAAACCTGTTTGATTTTACAGTCCCTTACGCAATTTCCCAAGCATCATCTGGTAGTCAAAATTACTTTTTTAAAAAAAATAATAAAAGGCTTGGCACAATGTCTTGGTTTTGTTTGACGATAATTTAAAATTTACCGACTGTTTATTCATTTAGTCAATAATATTTCAATTTACTGGTCGATTTATGTTCAACCGGTAAATATTAAAAGAAAATCTCACGCCGGTGGCATCGACGAGTCTGAGATGACATTGTAACACGGAACAACTTTGATATTTTGCCTCACTTTTGAACTACGTCGTGGTCTTTTCTTTAATAAATGTTGAACGCTAGTCCATCAATAATAACAGTTCATGATTTCTTAAAATGGCACATATAGTTTTATATTTAACAAATAATATATCCAACAAAAAGTTCTTTTCTTTAATAAATATTGAACATTAGTCCATATCATCATCATTAATAAAATCATTGTCTTCATCTTCTTCTGTCCCTTCTGAGCTTGATTGAAGAATTGGTTCATCTGATTCTTGTTCATCATCCTCTAAATCTATACAAACCAATTCCCTAGTTGTTACATTCAAATGACCAAGTTCATCGACCTCTATAGTTATTTCATTTTCATGCACATACTCCACTATATCTTCTTGGAATACTGTCTTTGGAAATATCCAAAATTAACCTACCTTTGATCTTGCATACGGTCAACCAATCGTTTGTGTCATGTTTGGCATCTGGGTAAAGAACGTAGTACACCTGTGAAGCTTGCAGTGTGAGAATGAATGGTTCATACTTTGTATATGGGCGTCTTCTGTTGACATCCACCAGCTCTTAATGTTTATGAACCTTCGTCCCATTAATCGGATCATAACATTCACAATTGAATAATATGGTTCTTTTAATTGGTAAACCATGGTACTCTACCGCTAAAATTTACATACAGTGTAACACACATTTAATCTATACGTACATATATTTATATATATCACATTTTTTATTAACGCATTACTTACATATCTTTGGAGCCAATAGATAAAATATGTATGAATTTCAACATCAATCTCAGCTTCAGTGATTGCGGGCACTAGTTATTTTAACTCGTCAATGTATAAGCTACAAACACATGGCAGAATTGGACTTAGAAGAATATGACTTGGAAGGATACAAATAATATGGTATTTGTAAAAATAAAAATACTCACTTCATAAATGGTACAACCTCATTGTAGTTCAACAAGATGTAAGTGTGAGGTGCCAAAATTTCTTTATATTTCAATCTTCTTTTCTTAAATCTTCCATATAATCGACCAGGCTATGTGAAAATACAGAGATTTCCTTCAACCTCTTCAACATCCCCACCATCATCATTACGAGGAACTTTTCAGAACTTCGTGTTCACATGAGGTTCAAAATAATGTGAACAAAATGTTGGTGTTTCCTCAACTATATACGCATTACAAATGGAACCCTCGACCTTTACCTTGTTTTTGAAATTATACTTTAAATTTTCGAAGGTATCTAATAAAAAAATCACAGAATAATGTAAAATTAGCAATTCTATTGACATATTAATAAGTAAGATTGTTTTCAATTGTTACCTCTCAAAATGATACATCCATCAGTATTGCACGGAACCACCTATTTTTGCTTCAAACGGTAGGTGTACCGAAAGATGTTCCATGGAATCAAAGAAGGCTGGAGGGAAAATATGCTCTAATTTACACAGAATGATTGGGATCTCTTCTTCAAGTCTTTCCATCCCAGCCACTTTAAGAGTAATTGATGTTAAGTCTTTGGAAAATAAACTTTACTCTGTAAGTGCCTGCCAAACATGACTTGGAAGTAATTCGCGAAATGCAACTGGTATTAACCTTTGCATAAACACATGACAATCGTGACTTTGCATCCCAAATAACTTATACCTTCATATATCCACATATAGACTCATATTTGAAATATAATTGTCTGAGAACTTGAGTTATTTTAACCATTTGCATAAAACTTCTTTCTGATTTCTATTTATTATGTAACATGCTCGAAGATACTTCTCAAATTCTGCATGCATTTGTAACTCTGGTCATTTGCATAATAACATTGTGTCTTCCCTTGCTATGATAGTACCTTTCTTTTCACATCCATCACAGTGTTGAACACATTTTCGAATATATTTTTTTCTCCATGTGTGTCACATCGAGATTATGCCTTATCAAATTAGAACTTCAGTATGGTTGATGAGCGGAAAATATATCAATATTTACCGCCCATTTTACTTAATAATTTGGAAATTCGTATTTTGGACATAACGTTTTACTCCGCTATCGGATTGATCTGCTTCAGGTTCCAAATTAAAGACGACTCAATGATATACAACTTTGAAGAACAAAATAATTTCGAATTCTTAAGATTGCATGACCGAAATTGATGAAACATCCGGAAGTGTGTTATGTGTAATTATTAAAGTCATTTTCAAAGCAAATAAATAAATAAAAAATAAAAATAGTCAAACTCCCACCAAACATGATAGCAATTAGTGGAGCAATTAATAATGTATTTGTTGGAGCAATTAATAATGGATTTGGTGGATGATTTGATGGGGGCAAAATTTTGCCTATAAATATTAAGCCATTTCATTTGTAAATTCATACTTTCTTCTTTGAAATTCCTTAAGAATAACTAAGAAGATTGTATCTTGTTTGTTTATTTACAGCTTTCAGTAATTAATTTCCGCTTTCGCACTTTCTTTTCTTTACTTTTCAGTTTTTACTTTCCGCAATTTACTTTTACGCACAGTACTTTCATTTCTTTACTTTTTCAGTTTTTACTTTTCAAGTAATGAGGAGGTAGCTCCTCCTTACTGGGGTAAAATGTAAATTTTTTATTATTACTATTTAGATTAATCTCCCCTAATTATAATATAATAACTATTTAAAATCTGACTTAACGAGGATACCACCATATTGGACGGTTGGTAATTAATTATAAATTGGTTTTAACCTGACTAAGCGAGGATACCGTCGGGTTGGTCGGTTGGTAATTAATTATTGATTTGACTTAATTAGGATACCGCCTATATGGTTGGTTGGTAATTATCACACGAAGTTACTATATTATATTAAGGGAGATATCTAAAATAGTATTAATAAAAGTGGAACCTCTAACCCCAGTATTTTCTTTTATTGTACTTTTAGTTTATTTACTTTCAGCAATTTACTTTTCAACAATTTACTTTTCAGCAATTTACTAAATCCCAGAAGATGCTTCTTTTCCTTCACCCAGAATTCTTACATGATAGACAATTATTAATCTCATCAGCATCAAGTTCAGTTACCTTTCTCAACCCTAACTCAACTATCTACAGCAAGATTTATTCGCTCATCCTAATTGGTGGCGGTGTTGAGAATTCTATAGTAATCTTAAGAAAATGAGTTATGTTGTGTCTGAAAAGATAATTAGGCCAAAGAAACTTACGATGATTATCAAACCATGAAGTCTTTCGACTACTTAGGAGCGAGAATGCCTATGTAATCTCGATACACTAAAGACAAGCTAATTTTACAGATGTAGTCCAGCTTGACAACATGGAGTAATCGGGAAAATCAAAAATTGTACATATTAGTGCGACTCAACCATTTTTACAATAATCAATTTTTTCTATAGGCAGCCCAAGACTCTGAACTAACTTCTTTATACTGTAAAAGTTATCCACTATTATATTGTCTTATGATAACACTTCTTTAATAAACTAAACTCGATCATCGAATGCCATCTCTATCTTATGTTGCTCAGATTTCATTTTCAAACATCGAGATACCGGTGACAACTGTGAAATTTTTTCACACCCCGGCCATAACTCTGTATCTAAAGAATTCTGTATCTTATAAAAATTCTCTACATAAGGATTATGGGAATCCTCTAGATTCTGTCTGAAAACTAGACCTATCTGTATCAAAAAAAGTTATGGTCATCATTAATAAAGCTAGGTTCGGCAGCATCATAAACTATTTGTCGATATGGATTTATGGCTTCTATTTACATCATTGTTGGCGTGTTGTATGTGAGCTACTAGTAAGGACAACATGTAAGAGTTTCCCATGCTAATCTCATACATAATAATCTGAAACAAATCCCTTTTTCACCATATGTAACTTAACTTCTTCAATTTCTCTAAACTTCCAAAGATGACACACTTTACAAGGACACCTTTCTTGGGGGGTTTTTGGCGCGGGTACAGCGGAAGCTCGTGGTTCGGGCGAAATCATAACTTTAAAATTTTTTAAAATTACCAAATAAATTATTCAATATCCAATATAAATAATTCATTCATATTTCACCTAAATATATTTATTCGATATCAAATAAAGACATCAATAGGTTAGAAACATCGCGAAAGTTTTACGAAAATATTTTTCCGCAAAATGGCATAAAACGTTTTTTTGTCCGAACCGACCAACCAAAACACATGGGGGCTGCCCAGGTCAGCTCCAATAGTGCTTGGGCAATTCATGGACTGCCCAAACAGTGACCAATTTATTGTTTGGACAGTGGACACCCGGTAAGCCCGAAACTCACCCGGTAATGCCGTTTTTCACCGTTTTCGCATAATTCAACTCCGAAAAAATTTCCGACAATTGTTCCAATGCCAAAAACACATCCAATAAATTTATAAAACAAAATTTCATCACCAAAATCACAGAAAATCCAGATCTGATTTGGTAACCAAAAATATCATTTTTCATGCTTTAAATCCAATTTTCTCAACATTAATCTTATCAACATTAACACCAACCAAAGCCACCACCTATGAAGAACTCAAGAATAATTCTAGGAGTTAAAAGAGTGGTAATAACACTCTAGAATGGAAACAAGTCATCAAATGACAAAATTGAACTAATATTACAATAATATTATCCAATCCAATTTCACACATGCATATAGCCTCCAAATCCATCCTCCAAATCAAAAAGCCCCAAAATATAAGAAAGGAAGAAACCCTAGAACCATTCTATACATTCAAGAACAAGAAACAAGCTTTCTAAATTTAAGATTATTGAAGATTACCTCCAAATCTTGTAATTGCCTTAAACTTTTTTCTTGAATTTCTTCACTTTCTTCCTTGACTATTCAAGAAAATTTGGGAGCTTTTCTTTGAGATGAAATTCGGCCATGGGAGGTTATGAAATGAGAAAAAAAAAATCCTCTTTATAAAGCAAGTCAAAACCGACTTAGGGGTAAAAGAGATGGTATTTTGGTCATTTTTAATCTAATTAAATAATAATAGCTTTTAAGTTGACAAATCCAATTTGTAAACTGTAAACTTAATAAAATCATGCCACATGTAACCAATAATAATCAAACATATTGCTTAAAAATTTATGTAATATTGAAATAATTTAATTATTTAGATATTTAACATTTAAACATCTAAATAATTAATAATGCGATTATTATTATATATGTATTTTTATTTACATTAAATAAAAAATACATATATTAATGGCATATGTCAAAGTCTCATTTGACAATTAATTAATATGTATCAAATCAAATTTTGTTTCAAATACAAATACACATTAATTATTAATTGACCAAAATGCCCATATACATGTGTTGACGGCGGATTTTGGTCTTAGGGTAATATTGGAATATCACCTCCGAGGTAATCCTCTTCAATAGTGAATTTGTTTGGTTATGGGGGACCAAAGGCAAACTTAGCAAAAAACAGATAAACACACAATCAACAAGGAGATTTAACGTGGTTCGGTGGATTTGGATCCGACCTACGTCCACGGACACAAACGGGATGATACTTTTATTACTTAAACACTCTTTTCGGGTCTCTTTCGTGTTTACAAGTCAGAGCTTGATGATTCTGATGCCCATTTTAACCTTCAACTTGTTCTTCTTATTCTCTCTTTTTTGTTGTTCCTCTTTTCCTTCACTCTACCCTCCTATTTATAATGGTGAAGAAATCATATTCCTATTTGTACAATAATTCCTAGTTGAAACAATTTCATTTCCCATGAGGATTCCTAGTCAAAACTGTTCCCTTATCCCATAAGGATTCCTAATCAAAACTACATTTATTTCATTTATCCTATTAGGATATTAACTCACCAGTTTTCCTCATGAAAATAGGATAACTTGTCACCCTATCCACAAGGATAGGGTATTATCTTCAGGAGCACGCCTCGCTATATGGTCGGTCTTCATGAGGTCGGTCACAATAGTTTTTTGTACTGAGAATGCTGCTGTCGACCTGATAATTGCCCGGTCATCCAATCTTTAAGTGGTCGGGTTAACGATCTTAAGTGCTCGGCCCCTGACTCATGTGGTCGGGTCGGTATTAATGATCCGGACCAATAAGGGAATTACCCTTTTACCCATGTCGTGCTGCTTAAATGACATAGTGCCCGAAAACACCATCAACATCTGTCCCCTAGTTCTCGGTAACAACGAGTTTGTGAGTTGATGCCGGGAACTATAAAAAAGATGGTGTGTCAATGAATCTGTCGGTGGTCATTTCAGGAACTGCAGAGAAAAATGCCTCGGTTGCAAATCTGGTCATTCCTGCCATCTTCATGAGCTCAGTCAACGAGGATCCTCGATATCTACCCGTGGAGACAATGTTTTGCCCTTATGCTGACGACGACCGACTCGGTGGGACGTAACCCGACCCCGAGCTGAAATGAACACTTGGCTCCGGGGGAAATGTTACGTCCCCAGACCAAAAGGACTGACTCGGTGGGATACGACCCGACCCCGAGCTGAGATGAACATTTGGTCCTGGGGGAATGTTACGTCCCCAGACCAAAAGGACGGACTCGGTGGGACACGACCCGACCCCGAGCTGAGATGAACACTTGGCCCTGGGGGAATGTTACGTCCCCAGACCAAAAGACGGACTCGGTAAGACGTAACACGACCCCAGGCTGAGAGAAACCAAGTGACCTCGGCGGAACGAATCCAGCCCCGAGCCGAATAAACAAGTGGCCTCGGCGGAACGAATCCAGCCCCGAGCCAGGTAATCCAAGTGGCCTTGGCGGAACGAATCCAGCCCCGAGCCAGGTAATCCAAGTGGCCTTGGCGGAACGAATCCAGCCCCGAGCCAGGTAATCCAAGCGGTCTCGGCGGAACGAAATCCAGCCCCGAGCCGAATAAACAAGTGGCCTTGGCGGAACGAATCCAGCCCCGAGCCAGGTAATCCTTGGGACTTGCTCAGAAGGGAATTGAATCAACCTTGTGAAGCCCTACCGAATCTGGCACGGGCGTCCCCTTGCCAGATCAGTGAAAAACAAAATCAAAAATTTGAAAAATAAGACCAAAAAGGTGGGGGTGACTCGGCACTTGTCCCAAAAGAAAACATTTTACAAATGTAAACAACAGCACAGATGCCTCACAACAGCGTCCTGCCCGAGGCCTCCAAAACACAATTCTGAATCTTTCAATTCAGTGTCCCGGCGAACCAAGATTTGGATCAAAAAGAGCGTTTGATGGTAAGGGCACTCCTCTACACGTCGGTCCACTGGGGAGCCTGTGTGTTTCGTGAGGGCTCCTCCTTACCACGCTGGAGTAGGCACACGCTACAAGGGCTCAACGCATCCCCGTGCTGTGCCTCTCACGGATCCAAGTGATGAATGGATCAAGAGTGTCCGGGGCGCTAAGGCATATCCCTCCTTAGGTCCGGTATCACTGGAGCTAGCAATCGTCACGGGGCCTTGTCACTCCCCGTGCTATGCTTCCCACGGATCCATTACATCGGGTAAATGAGGATCAAAGAGTGCTCGATACATTAAGGACATATTCCTCCTTATGTTCGGTAACACTGGAGCAAGCAATCGCCACAGGGGTATCATCCCTCCCCGTGCTATGCTTCCCACGGATCCTATGCATCGAGTATGTCCCTGAGGACCCCGAGCTAAAGAGATATTTGGTCCTGGGGGAATGTCTTGTCCCCAGTCCAATGAGCATGACCCGGTGGGACGTAACCCGACCCCGAGCTGAAAAAGGCATTTGGACCTGGGGGAATGTTACGTCCCCAGTTCGAAGAGCTGACTCGGTGGGATGTACCCGACCCCGAGCTGAAGAAGGCACTTGGACCTGGGGGAGTGTTACGTCCCCAGTCCGAAGGGCTGACTCGGTGGGACGTAACCCGACCCCGAGCTGAAGAAGGCACCTGGACCTGGGGGAATGTTACGTCCCCTGTCCGAAGAGCTGACTCGGTGGGATGTACCCGACCCCGAGCTAAAGAAGGCACTTGGACCTGGGGGAATGTTACGTCCCCAGTCCGAAGGGCTGACTCGGTGGGACGTAACCCGACCCCGAGCTGAAGAAGGCACCTGGACCTGGGGGAATGTTACGTCCCCTGTCCGAAGAGCTGACTCGGGGGATGTACCCGACCCCGAGCTAAAGAAGGCACTTGGACCTGGGGGAATGTTACGTCCCCAGTCCGAAGGGCTGACTCGGTGGGACGTAACCCGACCCCGAGCTGAAGAAGGCACCTGGACCTGGGGGAATGTTACGTCCCCTGTCCGAAGAGCTGACTCGGTGGGATGTACCGACCCCGAGCTGAAGAAGGCACTTGGACCTGGGGGAATGTTACGTCCCCAGTCCGAAGAGCTGACTCGGTGGGATGTACCCGACCCCGAGCTAAAGAAGGCACTTGGACCTGGGGGAATGTTACGTCCCCAGTCCGAAGGGCTGACTCGGTGGGACGTAACCCGACCCCGAGCTGAAGAAGGCACCTGGACCTGGGGGAATGTTACGTCCCCTGTCCGAAGAGTGACTCGGTGGGATGTACCCGACCCCGAGCTAAAGAAGGCACTTGGACCTGGGGGAATGTTACGTCCCCAGTCCGAAGGGCTGACTCGGTGGGACGTAACCCGACCCCGAGCTGAAGAAGGCACCTGGACCTGGGGGAATGTTACGTCCCCTGTCCGAAGAGCTGACTCGGTGGGATGTACCCGACCCCGAGCTGAAGAAGGCACTTGGACCTGGGGGAATGTTACGTCCCCAGTCCGAAGGGCTGACTCGGTGGGATGTACCCGACCCCGAGCTGAAGAAGGCACTTGGACCTGGGGGAATGTTACGTCCCCAGTCCGAAGGGCTGACTCGGTGGGACGTAACCCGACCCCGAGCTGAAGAAGGCACTTGGACCTGGGGGAATGTTACGTCCCCAGTCCGAAGGGCTGACTCGGTGGGATATTAACCCGACCCCGAGCTGAAGAAGGCACTTGGACCTGGGGGAATGTTACGTCCCCAGTCCGAAGGGCTGACTCGGTGGGATATAACCCGACCCCGAGCTGAATAACCAAGTAGCTTCGGCGGAACGAAATCCAGCCCCGAGCTGAAAGAGGTATTTGGCTCTGGGGGAATGTCCCGTCCCCAGACCAATATGCGTGACTCGGTGGGACGTAACCCGACCCCGAGCCGAATAATCAAGTGGCCTCGGCGGAACGTAATCCAGCCCCGAGCCGATTGACGAAGAGGCCTTGGCGCCAACTGTCCTTTGCAGTGGGCATCGAGTATGTCCCCGGATCTTCAGATGGGAATTTTTAGAAAAGAGAGAATTTTATTCATATTCGGGGACATATTGTCTTTCTCACAGCTCTTCTTTTGTCACCATTTCATCATCAAATTTATACCACTGATCAGAAAGTGTCGGTCTGATAAAAGCATAATAATGTCCACCATGCACCCCACCACTGTGAACCAAAACACTGTGAAGTGTGTAAAGGTTGCGAATACTCCTATCAGCTTCAGGTGACAAATACTTGCCATTATCTCGATCAAGGTCCAGTTGCAAAGGGAACTCATAACGGTCATTAATCTTCACCATAGTATCCCGCATAAAGTCATATTCGAATCATTTCAGCTGAAGTTGAAGGACTGGAGGGAAGTCAATGAACAACACTCCTTTCTTAGCATCCTGCAATCCATATTGTTCAGCATGATACTTGTTATCACCCCTCAAGACGTTCAACTTCTACATACTTATCAAAAGAAGCATAAACATCACGACAGCCTTTGACATCAAGCTGAAGATAATAAAATGACTCCTTTCTTGTTGATTTGTAATCCACATTTATGCACTCGATGTAGTTCCTGTGGTGCCCTTTAAATAACTTCTGAATAGTGCCCTCTACAACAGTTGCCTTCATTTTATCTTCAAGTTTTTCAGAGAGAACTCTATTAAGCTCTTGCACATCATGTTGCATGAAGGAGTCATATGTGTCCCATCCAAAAGATTTGGTCAGCTCTTTTGTTCCACACTACCGTCATTGTACTGGAGCTTGTAAAATAAACTCTGCAGGGCCAAAGGTATGCTACCAAACGGTATATCATTTTTGTTTGTAGGCATATGGTACACTGCCTTCCGAAAATAAGGAATGTGAAACAGAGTTTGAAGAAGAGAGTTCATGTAGCATGTAGCCCCTTGATTCTTAAGTCCAACATAGCCAGTCTCTTTTTTTGAGTCATATGACCAATAATCTACAATCTTACGAACAATAACCTCCGCTTCAACTATAAGTGTATCGTTCATAAGATACCCTCTATTAGGGTCATAGAGTTCACCAAGAGGCATAAAAGATGTAAAACCCCAATCACTTTCTTGTGCATTGAACTGATGTTGCGTATATTTCTCACCGAGTACTTGGAATGGATTTGATTAGCCACCACCAAGCTAAATTGTGCATATCTACTCCATTCATATGGTAAACTCTGTGAATCAACAACATCTAGATACATTGACAGATGGTCCACATTGTTTCCTTTCGGAAAAACAAGCACACGCCATTTATAACCGCCAACAATGAAAATCTCAGAATAGTGCTTCTTTGTATTCAACCTAGAAAAGTTCTCAATCCTCCGTGTCTCTCCTCATGTTCTCTTCTATCTAATCCGTAGTTGAACTCCCTGACGATCGGTGATTTTCGCCTTCTGCCATCGTCTTACTACGCGAGCTGCTTTTTGTTGAGTTCCCCACAGACGGCGCCAACTGTTGACGGCGGATTTTGGTCTTAGGGTAATATTGGAATATCACCTCCGAGGTAATCCTCCTTCAATAGTGAATTTGTTTGGTTATGGGGGACCAAAGGCAAACTTAGCAAAAAACAGATAAACACACCAATCAACAAGGAGATTTAACGTGGTTCGGTGGATTTGGATCCGACCTACGTCCACGGACACAAACGGGATGATACTTTTATTACTTAAACACTCTTTTCGGGTCTCTTTCGTGTTTACAAGTCAGAGCTTGATGATTCTGATGCCCACTTTTAACCTTCAACTTGTTCTTCTTATTCTCTCTTTTTTTGTTGTTCCTCTTTTCCTTCACTCTACCCTCCTATTTATAATGGTGAAGAAATCATATTCCTATTTGTACAATAATTTCCTAGTTGAAACAATTTCATTTCCCATGAGGATTCCTAGTCAAAACTGTTCCCTTATCCCATAAGGATTCCTAATCAAAACTACATTTATTTCATTTATCCTATTAGGATATTAACTCACCAGTTTTCCTCATGAAAATAGGATAACTTGTCACCCTATCCACAAGGATAGGGTATTATCTTCAGGAGCACGCCTCGCTATATGGTCGGTCTTCATGAGGTCGGTCACAATAGTTTTTTGTACTGAGAATGCTGCTGTCGACCTGATAATTGCCCGGTCATCCAATCTTTAAGTGGTCGGGTTAACGATCTTAAGTGCTCGGCCCCTGACTCATGTGGTCGGGTCGGTATTAATGATCCGGACCAATAAGGGAATTACCCTTTTACCCATGTCGTGCTGCTTAAATGACATAGTGCCCGGAAAACACCATCAACAACATGTATTTTCGTTTAACCGTTTAAACGATTCGAATTAACTCATTTAATTCGGTGAAGTATTATGAATAATCTATATTATTCATAACGCGTTGCCCAAGTATTCAACGAGTACATTTCATATTGTGGGACTCTCTAAGTTTAAGTTTATCTGTCACGGAATCCAACTTCGTATCCATAATTCACCCACTCATGAATTATGACGACCACAGATAATCTCGCTAAACTATGCAAGTCGAGGTCATTGCATACGTATAATCCCTCCATCACAGGCAATCAGTATTATATCAGAGATATAGATAAGAACGTCAAATCCATAAGGTATAATATAGTCGACTTTTAAATTTACGATCTCTAAATAACACTCGGAACTCGCTTCTGAAGTATAACACATCCATGGATTTACTAGATCTCAAATACGTACCTGATAACTATGCCATCTATACAGGACTGACGGATTCTATCTGATACTCACAAGATATCATGAGCATCAGTCCACACCCAAAGAACAGGCGGAGGTCTGATATAAATAGATCGGTGACGTGACTGCCATCAAAGTATGAAGGATATCTCATATATACACAGTGGTATCTCAAGTCGAATGACTACTATGGTACTCGACTCAAGAAGATTCCTATTGAAGTTGGTGTACCATCTATTAGGAAATCTTCAATGAGTCGTTCAGTGTTTATCAAATAAACACATACATGTCTATACGAGTCTCCCAAGACTCATGGTTCATTGTGATAAACCATCGGACCAAGTCACAATATACAACATGTACTGGTCTCAGCGGATTTTACTAACACCCGCGTCAGTAAATCTTGACCATGAACTTTATTTGAGAATATACAACTTATTGTGATGCTTCCCAATATCAATTACAAAATACATTGTAACTATGCACTATGTTGTAAATTCTAGGGTCTTTATATAATATATACATATCACTAAATCATATTTAGTTTCAATCTAATCGTAATTAGATCGAATACGTATATAAAACCAAGAGGTGCTACAATTAAGTAAGTAATATTATGAAAATGGAATTGTTCGTATTCATGAATCGGACATAAATACGATCCGGATTGGCACTCCGAGCACCAACCCTAACAACCTTATCATATTGCCTTGAATAAATGCCAACTGCCCACTAGCATATTCAATAAACTCATGTATCTCGTTCATAAATTCCATGTTAACTGTGTCATCATTGTGAAGCCTCACATATATCAACTATCTGTTTCAATTCATTTTTATTATCTTATAAAATGAAAGAATATAACAATTCACCCAGTTATAGAAAGAAGCAGATCAAACTATAATACTTCAAAATAATCATCAATACAATCATAATACAAGTTCCTAATTAATATGATTTTCTTACCTAATACAACCACACCCAAACATAATACATAAATACAAGTTCTTAATTAATTTAATTTGTACATGATATTTGTTCATTAATATGGTAGCAAGAAAAAATAAATATAAAATTACTAAGAATAGAGCAGTGAAGAAGACAGTGAGCAGAAAGCTGAAAAATGAAGAAGACAGTGAGCAGTGAGTCAGTGGAAAGGGAAAGTTTATTTTTATATTCTGAAATTTTACCGACCGACCAAATTTTGTCGGTAATTTTAAGGTATTTACCGACCAAAACCTATTCGGTCGGTAATACGCTAGTAATGGCGTCATTTATTGGCGCTCAATTGGTATTTGGTGCCTTATTTTACCGACCGCATTTGCGTTGATGGTAATTACCAACCCAACTATTATATATAAATATATATATATATATATATATATTATAATTTTATTTAAATTAATTGTATATTACTCACTGAATTATAATCGATTGGTAAAAATTATAGATGACCGACCAATATTTTCGATCGATAATAGAAATATTTTTCCGACCAAAAGTACGGTTGGTAATACATCAGTAAAAGCTTGGTGCCATTTCTTGGCTCTAAATTAGTCTTCAGTGCCTTATTTACCGATCGAATATCGACGGAATAATCCGTCAGTCATTTTTCGGTCGGTAAAAGGTCGGTATTTGGTCAGAATTTTTTTAAAATTTTTAATGGGTTATTATTCGATCAATATTTACTAACCGAAGAAATTTGATAAGTAATCTGAGTCATTATTTCATCATTTTCTTGTAGTGAAAAATTTTATACTTGAACTTATACTGAAAATCTTTCAAACTTCATACTATTCTTTACACTCTTTATATACAAAGTCTTCTGAAAATGCTTACATATACTGATCTCGAAATTGAATTCATAAGGCATGCATACAATAAAATCGAAACTTTAAAAAAACTGTAATCGAGAACTATAATATCCAAATAATTTGGACTCTGAAGTTAAACACATTTATCATATATAAGAAAGTGAGACATGTTTGAAATTTCATAAAATATGAAAGTTTAAGAACTTTCTTTAGTAATAACTCAAGTGTTAATCTTTATACAGAAAACCTTTCGAACGTTCAAAATTTATGTCTTATATACGAATTCAGAAAAACAATATAACTTGCACTGATCCTCAAATAGTTTACATATCATACAGATACAACTTCAGAAAACTTATTTGTAACCACACAAATTCGGAAAACAATTCAAATAATAAAATTTTCATGTGTACCTTCCACATACAAATTTCAAGAAATGATTACATATACGAATCTAGAATTCTTAACCTATTTCAGACTTATAAAACATAGTACTATCGACAAGAGAGACATACAGAACCTACAGAGATCAAAGTCTTCGTGTAATAAGATTTAAAGTTAGAGTGTCCAAAAAATATATGATATATTCATAAATAAACATATATACTGGTTTATGCATACAATGCTCGTACGGAACTCACTATCTATTTTAAAATAGGAAAGAGTTGAATGTCATCCAAGCGAAGTTCCTTAACAGTACCTCTATGACAAATGCATGCCAACGTCCTATATTTATATCTAGTTATTGAATTTTTTAACTCGATTTAACCACGTAACAAGTACATCACAACATATTTCAAATCTGTAATAAAATTAACCTATTAAGCAAAACGTAAATATCAGAAATTTTATCGTTACTATTGATCGATGAAATCACTCACGTAATGTAAACGCACGTATCATTCAAGTAGTATAAAATATAAAAATCCCACGATGACTTAATACCTTAGCTATCAATTTAGGAAGTTAAATGTTTACAAGTACCTAATAGATTGGTTTGTTGATTGGATGGTGATTTTTTCTAAAAACAAGTAAATAAACAGTGCGAAAGTAAATTAAAGGAAAATTCAATATTATAAAACTCTCTAGGGTTGTGAATCCTTGCAATATCTTATAAAGATGAAGTGGTTATCTCATGTTTGTGCAATATATCGGTTTATTAACCTGGAACATGAAAATATGAAAAAGCCTATGTCGATGGTCAGATGCAAAAACCCAAATAATCCAATTAATCATATGTCTAAGTTAACAAAATTACCTGAATTCATTAAGAATAAATTCCAATTGTGGCTATTTCCGCCCGACATGTATATATTTATCCTGTAAGGAAATCTACCTAAGGGTCACCATGCCCCGAGGTGAGATCGGGAGCTATTGAGTCTAAGGCTGAAACCTAAAATTCCTTCGTCAAGTTTATTTTAAGTTTACCAGATCAATCTTATTAATGGCCAGTTAACAAGAAGCATTAAGCTTAAGACTCAATAAATAAACCTTTATATTACCCAAGACATAAAATAACCAACTTTATAAACCGGTGATATTGGAATTCATCACACCCCTAGATTATGTATTTAGCTACGACAAATACCTAGGATTACTAAAAACTTAATTAAACAAAACATCATAAAAAAATAACTTGAAAATAAATAAAAGTAAAATTACAATAATGAAAGAAAATGTTGGGGTTAAATGATTCACTTTCAATATTTCAAAATTAGAAATCTCCCTTATTTTCAATGTTTACCGATTTATTAATTATATTTAATCTGACCATAAAGGCAGAAATTCCATTTATCTCAATTAAGTCCAACCGACCATATAGGTGGTAACAAGGTTATTACCTAAACCGACCATATAGGCGGAAACTATGTCTGGAATGTAAAACCAACCATATAGGCGGTAAATAAGGTGGTCACCTAAACCGGCCATATAGGCGGTAACTAATTAATCCAAATTTTAATTAAAATAAGGGAGATTAATCTAATTTATTATATTAAAAGTATTACCTTGTCACCCCCAGCAGAATGAGATTACATGTTCATGCTGTAAATGAAAACACACAAAATTTTATTAATTAAATAAAAATAAAATACAAGAAAACTTAAATGAATATACAAGACACTTTCCTTTAGGTTTTCATGGAGAAATTCCTCCAAAGAAAGCATGAAAAAGTTTAGCTTGGTATTTATAGGCAAATCTAAAGGCTTCTCCACCAATTTCTCCACCAATTGCTCCACCAAACATGGCACCAAACATGGCACCAAATCCTCCACCAAACATGCAAGCATGTTTGGTGGAAGTTTGACATTTTCCATTTTTTATTTTATTGTTATTGTTTTGTTTTGAAAATGACTTTAATAATTATACATAACACACTTACGGATGTTTATCAATTTCGGTCATGGAAACTTCCGTATTTGAAATTATTATGAACTTCAAAGTTGTATATCTTTGAGTCGTCTTTAATCTGGAACTTGAATCACCTCAATCCGATATTGGAGTAAAAGGTTATGGCCAAAATACGACAATTGCGCAAAGTTCGAATTTCCAAAATTGTACTTCGTTAGAACGCCATTTCAAGTTTCCAATCTCCAAAATCAAAATGTCAAGTCCAATTTTTGCCCTTATTTGTTCCACATTTCGTCCTGATTGATTCCATTAAGTCCTTATGTTATTTTATTTATAAAATAAACTAAAACACATCAAAATTTTCATAAAACTCGAGAAACTATGCAAAATATTAAGTAAAAGGGGCGGTAAATATTGATATATTTTCCGCTCATCACACCCCAAACCTAACATTTTGCTAGTCCTCGAGCAAAACAATAAAATAATATGTAATAAATAATTAAAAATAAACTAAGCCACTTTCGTAGGGATCACGGTTGCATTTAGCGTATGCAACAAGTCTTTAAACACCTAGGTGTCCCTAGTGGACAATTTTTAGTCTCGTGAGGGCTTACAATAACGATACCCAAAAACGTTAATCTAATGCACCCAAAAGCAAAAAGACAAGAGAAAAGAGAATAAACAAGTTAGTGACTAAACAAGTGAAACGTCTTATCCAAGTTAATAGTTGTTTTCTTTCTTTCTGAATTACCAAATAAGTAAATTCTTCGATTATTTTAACCATTCTTCATATACAAAACCAACAAGGTATTAATCAAATCATTGTGCCCACAATATTCATAAGTGTAGTTGAAAATAGAGTAATATTTTTGTCCTAAAGTTATATCAAAATTCACACTTTTTTTGACAATGGATTTATTTATTTATTTATTTATAACATCTTCAATCCATGTAGCGAGCTTTGGGCCAGTGACTCCCAAGCCAGTTGGCTTTAGGGCACTAGGTGTTAAGACACCCTTACAGACTTAATTACTAGGATTTCAGATTTTTTTTTTTTACAACATCTTCAATCCATATAGCGAGCTTTGGGCCAATGTCTCCCAAGCAGTTGGCTTTAGGGCACTAGGTGTTAAGACACCCTTACAGACTTAATTACTCAGATTTCATATATATTTTTTTTACAACATCTTGAATCCATGTAGCGAGCTTTGGGCCATTGACTCCCAAGATAGTTGGCTTTAGGGCACTAGGTGTTAAAACACCTCTACGGACTTAATTACTCGGATCTCAGATGTATTATTTTTTTCCATTGCTTTTTTAGATTCTTCCTCCAATTAAACTAAAGCACTGAATATTACAATCTTTTCACTTACAACTCATGGTCGTATGTTACCATGCATGTTGATAATACCTGTCAACTGAGCATATAAAGATCTAATTTTATCGGTATTATGGAGAATTCACAAATTAAATAATTCAAAAGGAAATAAAAAAAATTAACTTGTTACGAAATAGGTTGAGATACGTCTCAGGAGTGGAAATTTCTTACACAGCTATCTCACACCAATTTGACCTGATTAGTCAAGTTAAAACACAAAATATTTTCTATTTTTTCTAATTTTTTTTTTTGAATTTTTTTGAAAATTTTTGACTAAAAATCGAAAAATAAAAACAAGATACTAGTCAATTATTCCCCTCCCCCAAACCTAAATGAGACATTGTCCCCAATGTCTTAAAAAGTAGAAGAAGAGTTTAGAAACAGTATCTGGTCAGCTGAAATTCTACATCTAAAAAGAAAATTAAAGGTTAAGATCCAGATTTATCTGACGCTTCTTACCACGATCATTATCAGGCTAGTTTATCTTGGAAAGGATAGGGTCAATTTGTGGTTCAAAGGCTAAAATTTGGTCAATTAAATCATTGGCAGTTCTGGCAGTGAAGAGGATTTCTTTTACAGGTTTTGATACGAACCCATTTCTCCGGGAATCATCAAAAAACACACAAAGAAAATCATAAAATCCATCAGCGTTAAACAGTCCAATCAATTTCTGGTGTATGTTCAGGTTCGCCCAAGATAATACTGTAAAAATTTCCTCCATCGTACCTAAGCCACCTGGCAAAGCAATAAAAACATCAGCACGGTTAATCATTTCCACAAGTCGTTCGGACATACCTAGCACGATAAATTCCTCTCCATTTGATGGTCCTATTAGATTCGCCTCTGCCAAGGGTTTCGGGATGATTCCCAAAACTTGACTACCTCTTTCCTGTACGGCCCTTGAAATGTACCCCATTAGTCCAAGATTGCCACCACCATATACTATGTGCAAATTCCTTTCAGCTATGACTCGACCCAATTCTTGTGCTGCCGCTACGAATTCTGGTTTAGAACCAGCACTAGTATCGCAAAACACACAAATGTTTACAACTCGTCTTCTTAAAGTTGCTTCCATTTTTTTATGTATTTTTTTTCTCAAGTCTGGATGCCTTCAATGGTGCAATGATGAGTTAAATTTATAGAACCTGAGGGTGAGTAATAATAGCACTAGTACCTATCAAATGATAATTATTAGCTAAACAGTAAAATATATCGTGAAAGTCAAAAAATCTGGATATGTCGTAGAAAATAAAAGAAAATAACAAAATAAATCACAATTATTAGATAAATACAAAGAGATAATAATATTTAAAAGAAGTAACGGTTTGAATGACGTTTATGCGTCAGGGACAAGCTTCTCATCCAATTTTCTGATAAATTGGCAAATAGGGTCTTTTAGAGTCAGATTCTAGAGACTTAAATGTTGTCTTTCTTTTTGGAATTGTGCATGTAATATGTGAATTGCATGATGCACATATCCACTGGGATGCGTCTCAAGAGTCAATGATATGTCATCCAAAGACTCCTTACTCAAGCCATCTCTTATGAATTTAATTTTATCTTCACGGTTATCAGACACCATTCCTAAAGAACGACAACGAGTATTACATGTCATGCGTGCATATTTATAGCAAACACTCATTCTTTTAGCTCTTCTCTTTTTAGCATAGGTGTTTCTTCCTAAACCAGGCAGATATGACACAAAAGAGTTAGAGGACTCACATGCCAATCGGACCCGTGCTTCAATAATCCAATGAATGTCATTAGGAATACCTTTGATCATCAGAAGTCTCATTCATTTCAAGCGAGCTTTGTAGACTTTCATCAGAAAGTTTTGAGGGAGAGAAGGAAATTTCTTGTTAAGATTTGCGAGAACGTCTTCCATCCTGAAATATGACTTTACCTACAAAAATTAAACACATAAAAAATAAAACACACCAAATCTGAATATATACACAATTTGCATGGGTTGCCTCTCTGCTAGCGTTAAGTTTAACATCGTCAGCTAGACATGATTGCCCGAACGTTAGGTTGAATCTGAAAGTGTGACACTTTCTTTTTGTCACTCAAATGATTCTCCCCAGTATTGCTTGACACGCTGGCTGTTAACTTTGTATGTATCATTGGTGTTGGGATCAAGTAATTCAACAGCTCCATATGGTAAAACCTGAGTAATCACAAATAGACCTGACCACCTTGACTTCAGCTTTCCAGGGAAAAGTTTCAACCTTGAATTGTATAACAACACATGTTGCCTTGGTTCCAGTTGTTTGCGTACTATTTTTCGATCATGCCATTTCTTGGTCATTTCTTTGTATAATCTGGCATTCTCATAAGCCTGTAGGCCAAATTCCTCCAATTAGTTGAGTTGGTGGAGTTGTTTCTCTCCTACTGCTTGTGGATCAAGATTTAACTTCTTCAGTGCCCAGTACGATTTTTGTTCAAACTCCACTGGCATATGGCACGCTTTCCCAAATACCATTCGATATGGGGATAAACCAATGGGTGTCTTTTAAGTTATTTGGTAGGCCAATAGTACGTCATATAGTTTTGTAGACCAATCTTTCCTTGTTGATCCAATGGTTCTTTCTAATATTCTTTTGATCTCCATGTTTGAAACTGCAACCTATCCATTTAACTGCGGATGGTAGGCAGTGGTAACTTTATGTGTAAATTCGTATTTGGATAGAAGTGCATCAAAATATCTGTTGCGGAAATGTGTGCCTCTATCACTAATAATCGCCCGAGGTGTTCCGAAACGAGTGAAAATATTCTTTTTAAGGAATTTTATCACCACTTTTGAATTATTTGATGGAAATGTTATTGCTTCAATCCATTTGGAGACGTAGTCTACTGCAACTAGTATGTATAGGTTTCCGAATGATGGAACAAAGGGTCCCATAAAATCAATCCCGCATACATCAAATATCTCCACTTCCAGAAAGTTTTGCAGAGGTCCTTCATTTCTCCTTGAAATATTTCATGTTCTCTGGCACCTGTCACATTAAAGAGCAAATAAGTAAGCATATTTAAACACAGTGGGCCAGAAAAAACCTGATTGTAGGACTTTGGCTGCAGTTTTATTCCCGCTGAAATGTCACATGTATGGTGATGAATGACAATGCTGCAAGACACTATTGACCTCTTCCTAACGTCTCAGTAATTAATCAGCACAGCATTTGAACAAGTACGGCTCATCCCAGACATAGTGCTCGACTTCTTTGAAGAACTTCTTTTGTTGCTGATGTGTCCATTCCAACGGCCATTTTCCCGATACTATGTAGTTTACATAGTCAGCATACCAAGGAACATCCTGATGTTTCTTTGATTGTCGGTTAATTGCAAGCTGCTTCTCCATTCTCGGATCTCCACATCAAATTCTTACAACAAAAACACCCAACGGATCAATCTAGGTTTGGCATCTTTCTTCACAATCAAATATTTGATTGCTGAATGATCTGGGTAGACCACCACTTTGGGACCCAGCAGATAGGAGCGGAATTTATCAAAAGCAAACACAATTGCGAGCAACTCCTTTTCAGTTGTTGTGTAGTTGAGTTGAGCTTCATTCAAAGTTCTGCAAGAGTAGTAAATGGTATGGAAAATTTTTGCTTTGTGTTATCCCAAAACTGCACCTACAGGGAAATCACTAGCATCGCACATCACATCAAATGGAATGGACTAGTCCGGTGCTACTATAATGGGGGCAGAGACCATCTTATGTTTCAAGATCTCTAAAGCTTCATGGAATTCTTTGGTGAATTTGAAAAGCATGTCTTTCTCCAGTAGATTGCACAGAGGTTTAGAAATCTTAGAGAAGACTTTGATAAATCTCCTATAAAAACCTGAATGTCCAAGAAAACTGTGAATCTCTTTGACAGTTGATGGTGGAGGTAATTTTTCTATTGTCTCAATCTTTACTTTGTCTACCTCGATTCTCTTTTGTGAGATCTTATGTCCCAGGATGATGCCTTCCTGCACCATGAAGTGGCATTTCTCCTAGTTGAGTACCAGGTTGGTATCTTCGCATCTTTGTAACACATTTTCCAGCTTTTACAAGCAGTGGTCGAACGAGTCTCCAAACACAGAAAAATCATCCATGAAAACCTTCATACTTTGTTCCAGCATGTCTGAGAAGATGGCCATCATGCAATGTTGAAATGTAGCAGGAGCATTACATAGTCCAAATGGCATCATATGGAAAGTAAAAGTACCATACGAACATGTAAAAGTGGTTTTCTCCTAATCTTCTGGGGCAATGGCAATCTGATTGTACCTCGAGTATCCGTCCAGAAATTAATAGAACTCATGTCCCGCTAATCTGTCTAGCATATGATCAATGAATGGTAACGGGAAATGATCTTTCATTGTTTCTTTATTCAGCTTCCTGTAGTCCATGCATACTCTCCATCCAGTCACTGTTCTTGTTGGCACACATTGCATAAGACTCACCCACTTGCTGCCAGAGATGGGGTAGATGATGCCGGCATCCAACCATTTGATAATTTCTTTTTTCATGACCTCCTTCATGATTGGATTTAGTCTCCATTGATGCTCCACTGTGGCTTTGTACTCGTCGTTCATCAGAATTTTGTGCATGCAAAATGATGGACTAATGCCTCGAATGTTTGCTATAGTTCAGCCAATGGTTTTCTTGTGTTCTCGTAACATTCTCAGCAACTTATCTTTCTGCTCCAATATTAGCGACGAAGAAATAATCACAGGTAAATCAGAAGAGTTTCCTAAAAATACATACCTGAGATGGGTCGGAAGTAGCTTTAGTTCCAGCTACAGTGGTTCTTCAATCGAAGGCTTGATTCGCTATTTTTTTGATAATTCCAAACTTTCCACATGTGGTGTCGATTTGAAGTGAAATGGTCTGTCAAGATAGTTGATAATTTCTAGAGTATTATCATCTAGCTCGCTGTCAATCATGTTGGTGATGCAAGCTTCAAGTTTATCCTTGGAAAGTTGCATTACATCAGTATCCTGGATGATACTATCTAAAACATCAATTCTGAAACATTCCTCCTCCTTTTCATCATTCGGGAATTTCATGGCTTTGAAAACATTGAATGTAACTTCTTGGTCCTGCACTTTCATGGTTAGTTCTCCTTTTTGTGCATCAATAATAGTTTGACCTGTAGCCAAGAATGGTCTCCCGAGGATGATAGGTACATCTTTGTCTTCTTCCATGTCAAGGATAATGAAATCTGCAAGGAAAATGAATTTATCGACTTTAACCAATACATCTTCCACTACACCTCTCGGAAATGTAAGCGATCTGTCTGCAAGTTGCATAGTAACTGAGGTGGGCATTGCTTCTCTGATCTTCAGTTTCCTGTAAATAGACAAAGGCATCAAGTTAATGCTAGCACCTAAATCACATAAAGCCTTACCGAAGTAATGTTCACCTATGGTGCAAGGTATGGTGAAACTTCCAGGATCTTTCAACTTTTGGGGAAGCTTTCTCTGAATGATGGCACTACATTCTTCTGTCAATGTTATTGTCTCGTAATCTCCCAATCTTCTCTTTCATGATAGACTGTCTTTCATGAATTTGACATAGCTGGGAATTTGTTCCAAAGCTTCTGCAAATGGAATGTTGATATGCAGCTTTTTGAAGATCTCTAAGAATCGAGCAAATTGATTTTCTAGTTTACTTTTCTGGATGTTGGGTTTTCTAGGTCAAACAAAGATCATATTAAGCGATGAAAAGTGCGAATACATCAAAGTAAAGTTGCGGAAATACTCACTTTGATCAACTTTGCGATGCGATGAACACAACAAATTTCTCCTCCATTGAAGCTCTCGGCAAAGCCCTCTTTGTGCTCCATGTGTTTCGGTCAAGGTCCCATTTATGTGCACCAAGCTCCAAGCTTTATGAATGGATTCCATGCTCATGAATGGGTTTCCCTATCACCTTTGTGAGACCCCTTGGATGTGCTAGCATCATGGAAAAATTTGCCACAAATCTTCCCCTTTTGTTTCTTCTTGTTCTCGGCCAAGCCAATAACTTAGAGAGAAAATGGCACCAAGGCCGTGAGAGGGAGAGAGAGAGAGATGAAGTTGTGTAATCTAATTTTTGTTGTATAATCTAATTACACAAAATGAAAGTCAAATACCAAAAATAATAAAAATGGTAAATGTCTTTCAAGCCATCACACTAGTGTGTTTCACACTCAACCACCTACCAACAACTTCCATCACATTAAAGTGATAAAGTTGACTAGTGATGTGATGCGTGATGTGACTTGTGGGCCCCACTTGATTCAAAATGTGAGTGGGCCCGCAAACACTCCCGCGCTCGGGTTCGATAATTTCGAATTAACGAATTTTCCGTTGCGACGTAATTAAATCAAATTTAATTAAATAATTATGCCTAGTAAAATTACTATTCACATCACTAGTGAATTAATTCTAAATTAACTCGTTCGCCGGAATTAAAATCTAATTTTAATTCCGCTTCGAAATCTAATTTCATTTAATATATCAAATATATTATTTTATCGATTAATTCCAAATTAATCGTTTTCTCTCTTTAAATAATATTTTATCCCAGATAAAATATCTCCATAATTAATCATAGATTAATCTTCTCTCTATTATAATTAATCCCAGATTAATTATGTGCGAGTCATACGTCATCGGTGAATCTTTGGGAAGCGACCCATGAGACCCCCGGATATGTTGGCAGTAAATCCAGTCGTCGGACTATTCGAACACGTACGTACCTAGTACTACGTTTTTACCGATTTACAAGACATGGTTGACTTCTAGCAAAGCATCGTGCCTACCCAATTCTCCAGAAATATTCTTTAAGGAATATGTAATCTATATCAGACGTAGTATACACAGTATAGCGTATTGCGATCCAGTATCAGATGTCACATGCAAGGTCTGAGGCTGGAATTGTGTCTGCCCCGTACGAAGCACATATCGGATCTCTGGTAACTAGTCTCTATAATCGGATAATCATGACCTAGTCATATTATCCTGATGAAAGTAGTACTAAAGAGTACTAGTTCTGTATCCTACGTGACCATCATCTCTATATGACTGGAGTGATACTTCCATCTTGACATCACACCCAATACACTACGATTCTCAATATACCCAGAAGAGGCGTACACAGAACCTGTTAAAGCCCTGGATGACCAAAACCAAAGTATATTGATTATCGCAAGTATTAGCGATGTAAGTCTCAGGTTAAGACCAAATACACCTACCCTGATTCGGACTTCCATAGACACATAGTCATACTACCAATGGAATTCCGAGGTGTCTATCCAGAGCGAAGCTGTTTCCGTACCATCGGTAAACACAACCACCTATTACACTTGCATGAGTATCCAATACCCAAATATATGAGAATTATGTCGTTATGCTCCCATAACACGCACAAATGTAATACTAGTCTATTCTGCATTATCGATGTCCAATCTCGATAATACTATGACTATGGATGTTTTAATGATTAAACCTTAGTGGATTAATATTGTCTCATATCTTATTAATCTGGAACTAATCATATGGACTTTTATCATTTATGTATCTTGGAAATCCAATTACAAATGATAAAAGAGCAATTTCCTTTGTCACATATTTAATTTGTTCAACAATGCCATGTTCTGTACAAATAGTGATGCTATGGGTCATAATTGTCCAACAATCTCCCACTTGGCCTATAGCCAATCACTCAAGTGTCTTACACTTGAACTATGTACGGGACGCTCAAAATTCTGCTGAGAAACTGCTTTCGTCAGTGGATTTGCAATGTTATCATCTGATGCGATTTATTCGATCATCATATCGCCACGATTTATGATCCGAACGAATCAGATGAACAATTGAAGTATATACTTGGATCGTTGATGAGACCATTAATTCTTTAGCATGTGTTGTAGCCTAGCTCAGCTGCTAACAGAACTACTCCTAATCCAATTAGGATTATTAAGATCCAAAGTGCTTCTATTGCTGCCTCAGCTGTAACAATATTCTGCTTTTGTTGTTTATATGGCAACAGTATCTTGCTTGGAAGATTTCCAGCTCACTGTTCCGTTATTCAAACTATATAGTACCCTTATTACGACTTATAGTCATTTTTATCGGTTATGAAACTTGCAGCAGTGAACCCAGTCACTTCAAGTTCTCCTTCTCCATAGCTCAAGAAAGCATCCTTAGTTCATCTAAGATACTTAAGGAAGTTCTTAACATCAATCCAGTGACCATCACTTGGATTGGCCTGATTGTGACTCTATTTTCTCAAAGCGTATGAGACACCAGGTCGCGTATATATTTTCAATGTACGAGTTCTCAGAGAGTGCCAACAACCTTTAGATCTATCCCAGTAGATCCTTATTCCTAGAATAAAGGTTGTCTCTCCCAAGTATTCTATGGAGAGTTTTCTTGAAAGCCAAGCTTTCACCGATTATATTATGGGCATGTCATTTCCAAGAAATGATATATCATATCATTATATAGAAAAATCATTGTCAGTGCGCTCCCACTAACCTTCTTATATACACAAGAATCATTTTTGTTTTGAATTAAATCATATACCATTATGATTAGATCAAAATGATAATTACAAGAATTCAATGCTTGCTTCAATCCATAAATGGATCGAATAACCTGCAAACCTTGTTTTCTTGTTTTGGTACGACAAAACCGTCAGGATGTTGTAAACATCCTCCAAAAGGTTTCCGTTTAAGGAAAGCGATTTTTGACGTTCAGCTGGCATATTTCATAAATGAAACATGCAGCATTAGCAAGCATTATCCAAATGGATTTAACCATGGCAACGAGTAAAAGGTTTCGTCGTAATCGACACAATGTTGATAACGATACCTTTTCGCTACAAGTCTAGCTTTGTACGTTGGTATGTTGCCATCCATGTGTGTCTTCCTTGAAGACACATATAGTACCAATGGGCACAATGCCTTCCGGTATAATAACCAGTGTCTAAACTTAGTTGGTATGCATGGAATCTATTTCGGATTTCATGACACTTTGCCATTAAAGGAGTCGATACCTAGTATCACTTCCGCATACGAAGTCGGTTCGTATTCTTCAATAAGATTGACATCTTAATGAGGTGAGACCAGAAACCCATACCTCTCAGGTTGTTTTCTGACTCTCTCCGACTTACGTGGTTCTTGTGTATTCGAAGATTGTAGTACAATTTCATCCCTGATGAACTGTTTATGTTCCATTAAGTAATCGGTGCCTGGAACAGTATCTTCGATTTTCATCGAGGTTTACTTTCCTCCCACTTACCACTGCATATAGGTGTTCCTCTTAGGAAAACCGCATGGCGAGCAACAATTACATTGTTCTCATGTGAGTTGTATAAGTACTATACTTTAGTTTCCCTAGGATAACCTACAATTAGGCACTTATCTGATTTGGGTTCTAGTTTGGTATCATCCAAACATATGCCTAGCATTCCCAACTCAACAAGAATGAGAAAACCCGATTTCTTTCCTATTCATATCTAATATGAAATCTGTCTAACAGATTTTTATGGAACCTTATTCAAAATAAGTATTTCACTGTTAAATGCGCATCCGTTGAAGGAAAATGGTAGCTTAGAGCGACTCATGATTAACCTAACTATGTCCAATAAAGTTTTGTTTCTATGTTCGGACACATCGTCAAATTTAGGTGTTCCGAGAGGAGTCCTTTATGAAAGAATACTTTACTCTTTCAAGTAGTCGAGATACTTATTGCTTAAGTATTTTCCACCATGGTCTAACCGTGACGGTTTTAATACTTTAGCCGATCTGTCTGTCTACTTCGTGTCGAAACTCTAAAAGTTTCTGAATTGTGTTTCATAAGATACACATAACCATAATGCGATGCCACATCCGTAAAGGTTACGAAGTATTCACATCCACCTCTAGCCTAGCTAGATATGGGCCCACTTACGTTACTATGAACGAGGGCTAACAGATCGATGGCACTTGCACTTTTACCAAGTAAAATGTGTTTTTAGGCACTTTGCCTAATAAACTAGATTCGTAGACATCATTTGAATAGAATCAAATCCGTCCTAGTATCCACACTTCGAAAGTGTGGATATACGAGTCTTGTTTAATGTGTCATAGACAACAATGCCACAAATAAGTCTCATCTGATTAATTCAGTTTGAGTTATTTGTTTGTCATGATATACATTTGAGATTCATTTATATTCAAAATATAAATACTGTTATTCACATCTAATGTGTTTATCTCAATATCATCTTTATAAAATAAAACACTTTAGTGTTCTAAAATATAAAGGTATACTCGCAACGAGTTAAACTCTGATATAGAGATTTTGTTTCTAGTCAAACTAGTTACATTATAACAGTTTCCTAATTTAGGTACATACCTGAAGGGCAGTTCCTAAACTTAGGATTCTACGGTTAAAACAGCGACTTTCGTCCTGTTTCCGACTCACAGGTCGATCTCATCTGAAGTCAGCCTCCTGCTAATCAGCGGATTCTGCACATCATTACATATTTATGTACCACACTATAGTATCAAAAATCCAATTTTGAAACTAATAGTGAACATGTTTATGACAAACATGCTTGAAGCCGGAGCCTTGCTCGTATTCTCTTCCTTCATGTCTGCCTTGTCCATACGGAAGTCACGCATCCAGTGACCCCGTTTGCCACAGTTTAGGCAGACATATTGGGATATATGTCATTTGTCTTCCTAGAAGACTGTGATGATTTTGCCTTTGCCTCTTTTAGAAGCTCTGGTTGTGCCTCCTAGAGCATAGCCATCAACTCTCCAAGAGTTTACTCTTGGTTAATAATGAACCTGCCCCAGCTATCGGGTAGAGACTATCAGATCAAATCTTTGGCAGTCTCGGCCACGTAGGTAATGCCCAGCTAACCTAGCTTGATCGATGTCAGCAATCATCTGCGACACCTAGTGCTCGATAGATGTACCATCTGACATATGTGAGCTAAAGAGCTTCTTATGCAATTTGTACTTCTAAGATATAAGAATAGATCTATGAAGATCTTTAATTTCATCATCAGGGTACAATGATCTAATCCTTAATCTGACGACGGAATTAAAGTGTCATTGCATTAACCATAATGGATTGAGCACTACAGTTATCATCACATGAATCTTCCAAAGATCATGTTCTACTATTTGCTCAACTCCGGGCTTAGGCCCGAGATGTAATTCTATCAAAAAGAATAACTTTCAATTTCTAGGACTATCATGAGGTTCTATTCCCAATTTGAAAATTAAAGCTGTTTAAAAACATCATAACCCAGGTTTATGTTTTAAACGCTAATCTTTCAGTTATCTTGATTGCTATAGTCCAACTATCCAATCAACGATTTTAGGTACTATTATATACAATGATTACTATAGTCTAACTATATAATCAACTATAATTTATTTGGTTAATTAAAATATATTGATTACTATAATCCAATTATATAATCAACTATAAATTGATTTGGTTTGAATACAGTCCAACTGTTTAATTTAAAAACAACGATTAAATATTAGTCCAACTAATATATTTATTTAAAATTGACGAAAATGATATGAGCGCGTATTGGCAAGTATCTAAACGAAATTGCAAATTTAATACTTGACTCCCACTATTTTTTCGGCGAGCCTCTAACCCTATGTTGAGTACTCGGGAAACCTTGTTTTCTAGTGGGCTAGGATCCCGTTAAATAACACACAACCTTGACTTTGGCCAACAAATTGTATGAAACTTAACTAGGTAGATCTCTAAGATCAATTGGATCTCATCCAATTCCTAGATCCAGTAGGTGGACATCCAAGTCCGAAACATATATCTAATATATGTCAATATATCCGATATATTCCCTAACCTTTTTTTCCTCTGAATCAACTAAGCCTTGGCTTTGGCACAACAAACTTAATGATTCCAGTTAAGCGGGACCCATTGACCTTGGAAAGCTTCGTAATCGATGGCGATGGACAAGAAGTGATCTTGACTTTGGCAACAAATCACAACTTGGACAAGACATGGGATATGGAACAAAGCCTTCATGATTCAAACACATCCGCGATGGACAAAGGTCTTGACTTTGGCCAACAAACCAGTGCCAATCTTGGATCTTGAGAATGAATCATTCAATGGAAGGAAAAACGTTTAATATTTGTTGAGGGTTTTTCGCGTAATTGGCAACCAATTAATTATCTTTGATTAGGTCTCATCATACACCCTTAAGCATGCATTCTAAAAGCATAATAAGGCGCGATAAATAAATTAATAATGATATGCGGATGGATATTTAAAATAACTTGTTTCTAGAACAAATCTCTCAATTTCCTCTCTCCCGCTAGCAAAAATCTTACTTCTACCCAATTACATAACACTTCTAAAGAAACCTCATTTACATTGAGGGGAATAGGTGAGAAGAGAAATACATTATTCATACATCACATCCATGTATTCACACAAAGCATGTTATCAATCAATCTAATCCAATTAATTAATCTGAAATTAATGACCAACCAATGTTCAAACAACGATTTGATTTGCGCGAGTCCGACTCGTTTAAGAATAAGTACTCAAAGTATGAATTATTGAATTATATCAAACTACAATATTAAATCCAATTTAATTTGTATTCAACACTAATTCTTTATTTAATTCCAAATTAAATAATTACACTTTATTAATGAGCATTTACGACTTAGATTCTAAATCTAATCTTTACGGGTCTCAAAGCCCAATTTAACATCCAATGTCATTTTAATTAAAGTCCAATGGGCTTTCAATTAATTTATAAGGCATGGACTTTGGCAACCAAAGCCCAATAAGGAATCACCATTTGCCAAAAATCAATTTAGGCCCATTAGGCCCAATTAAAATTTGAAAGGCCCATTTAATCATATTTGGACTTTATGGAAATGGTTTTAGGCCCAATTGGATCCAACCAATTAACCAAAACAAAACTTGGCCCAACCAAGCCCATTAATCCCAAATACAATATTTTAAGCCCAATTCCAAATTTAGCCCAACTAATTAAATTCTAAAATTCCAAATTTCACAATTTAATTAACTAAAGTGCTTTAGCCATAATTAATTAGTCAAATTAACATTTCCAAAATATCAATTTACATAATTAATCATGCTAATCATCATCAACACATGTCCAACATTATTGAATCAAAAATCAATCCCAATACATGTTTTGAAGCTCACGGCAATTTAGGGATTTTAAATCCGATTTCGATTTTAATCCAATTAAATCCTAAATCAATTTATCCCAAGTCTTTCAACTCATCCAATGATCAAAAAACAAAACATCACCATGACATTAGGGCTTCTTAAACTCTCGGCATAGCCTAATTTTTGGGGAAAATCTAATCCAATTCAATTTTCATCAAATTGATCATGCATAACTCTAAGTTATCATCATTCAAGCACACTCAATCAAACAATTTCATCAAAACATGCTCAAATCAATTTTACCCAAATTAAAGTTAAGAACTCTAATTCCAATTTCATGTTTAATCAAAGCTCTGATACCATTGTTGAGTTTTCTAGGTCAAACCAAGATCATATTAAGCGATGAAAAGTGCGAATACATCAAAGTAAACTTGCGGAAATACTCACTTTGATCGGCTTTGCGATGCGATGAACACATAAAATTTCTCCTCCATTGAAGCTCTCGGCCAAGCCCTCTTTGTGCTCCATGTGTTTCGGTCAAGGTCCCATTTGTGTGCTCCAAGCTCCAAGCTTTATGAATGGATTCCATGCTCATGAATGGGTTTCCCTATCACCTTTTTGAGACCCCTTGGATGTGCTAGCATCATGGAAAAATTTGCCACAAATCTTCCCCTTTTGCTTCTTCTCATTCTCGGCCAAGCCAAGAACTTAGAGAGAAAATGGAACCAAGGCCGTGAGAGGGAGAGAGAGAGAGATGAAGTTGTGTAATCTAATTTTTGTTGTATAATCTAATTACACAAAATGAAAGTCAAATACCAAAAATAATAAAAATTGTAAATGTCTTTCAAGCCATCACACTAGTGTGTTCACACTCAACCACCTACCAACAACTTCCATCATATTAAAGTGATAAAATTGACTAGTGATGTGACGCATGATGTGACTTGTGGGCCCCACTTGATTCAAAATGTGAGTGGGCCAGTAATCTCATGGTGATGACATTTTCGGAGCAATTCCTTGTATCTTTCCCAAGCTTTGTAGAGGGATTCTGAGTCATGTTGCACAAAGGATGTGATGTCATTCCTCAGCTTTGCAGTTCTGGCTGGTGGAAAGTACTTTGCAAGGAATTTGGTGGCTAGAATGTTCCAAGTTCTGATGGAACCTGCTGGAAGTGAATGTAGCCAAGCCTTAGCTCTATCTTTCAAGGAATATGGAAAAACACGCAGTCTCATTGCTTCTTCAGCCGCTCGGTTGTAATTGAAAGTGCTGCAAACTTTCAGGAAGTTGCTAATTGGGCATTAGGATCTTCAGTTGCATTCCTCCCAAACTGAAATGACTGATGTATCATCTGGATGAATATTTTGATATCACACGCATTTGCTAGTAAGGGAGGAAGTATAATACATCAAATGAAGCCATCAACCACCGGAATAATTCTGTCTCGAATGGGAATTGGTGGTACAATATCCAAAGATTCAGGTTCCATGTTGATCAGTGCTTCTTGGCCTTCTCATCTTTCCCTTCTCAACTGTCTGAGTGTTCTTTCATTTTAAGGGTCAAGCGGACGGATTTCAAAGCTTCTGGTTCTTCTCATGTAGTGTCTAAGAACCTGAAACACAAGAAAACAAAAATAATAAGTAAAAATAAATTAGACACAAGTAAAGGTAACTAACCCCAAAATTAATAGTAAAAGATAAACAAGTCCCCGACAACGGCGCCAAAAACTTGATCGGTGAAATCACTCACGTAACGCAAGCGCACGTATCATTCAAGTAGTATAAAATATATCGCTCTCATGAGGACTTAATACCTTAGCTATCAATTTATGAAGTTAAATGTTTACAAATACCTATTAGATTGGTTTGTTGATTGGATGGTGATTTTTGCTAAAACAAGTAGATAGACAGTGCGAAAGTAAATTAATGGAAAATTCAATATTATAAAACTATCTAGGGTTGTGAATCATTCCAATATCTTTTAAGGATGAAGTGGTTATCTCATATTTGTGCAATATATCGTTTTATTAACCTGGAACACGAAAATATGCAAAAGCCTATGTCGATGGTCAGATGCAACACCCAAATAACCCAATTAATTATATATCTATGTTAACCAAGTTACCTAAATTCATTAAGAATAAATTCCAATTGTGGCTACCCCCGCCCAATAGGTATATGTCTATCCTGTAAGGAAATCTACCTAAGGGTCACCATGCCCCGAGGTGAGATCGTGAGCTATTGAGTCTAAGGCTGAAACTTAAAATTCCTTTGTCAAGTTTATTTTAAGTTTACCAGATCAATCTTATTAATAGCCAGTTAACAAGAAGCATTAAGCTTAAGACTCAATAAATAAACTTTTATATTACCCAAGACATAAAATAATCAACTTTATAAACCGGTGATATTGGAATTCATCACACCCCTAGATTATGTATTTAGCTACGACACATATCTAGGATTACTAAGAACTTAATTAAACAAAACATCATAAAAAATAACTTGAAAATAAATAAAAGTAGAATTACAATAATGAAAGAAAATGATGGGGTTAAAGGATCCACTTTTAATATTTCAAAATTAGAAATCTCCCTCATTGTCAATGTTTACTGATTAATTAGTTACATTTAACCAGACCATAAAGGCAGAAATTCCATTTGTCTCAATTAAGTCCAACCGACCATATAGGCGGTAACAAGGTTACCTAAACTGACCATATAGGCGGAAACTACTTCTGGAATGTAAAATCGACCATATAGGCGATAAATAAGGTTGTCACCTAAACCGGCCATATAGGCGGTAATAATTAATCCAAATTTTAATTAAAATAAGGGAGATTAATCTAATTTATTATATTAAAAGTATTACCTTGTCACCCCAGCAGAATGAGATTACCTGCTCATGCTGTAAATGAAAACACACAAAATTTTATTAATTAAATAAAGATAAAATACAAGAAAACTTAAATAAATATACAAGACATTTTCCTTTAGGTTTTCATGGAGAAAATCCTCCAAAGAAAGCATGAAAAATTTACAAAGTTTAGCTTGGACTTTATAGGCAAATCTAAAGGCTTCCACCGATTTCTCCACCAATTTCTCTAGCAATTGCTCCACCAAACATGGCACCAAATCCTCCACCAAACATGCAAGCATGTTTGGTGGAAGTTTGACAATTTTAATTTTTTATTTTATTATTATTGTTTTGTTTTGAAAATGACTTTAATAATTACACATAACACACTTCCGGATATTTTATCAATTTCGATTATGGAAACTTTAGCATTTAAAATTATTATGAACTTCAAAGATGTAGACCTTTGAGTTTTCTTTAATCTGGAACTTGAATCACCTCAATTTGATAACGGCGAAAAACGTTATAGCCAAAATACGACAATTGCGCAAATACGAAATTTCCGAAATTTATTTTCGTTAGAACGCCATTTTAAGTTTCCAATCTCCAAAATCAAAATGTCAAGTCCAATTTTTGCCCTTATTTGTTCCATATTTCATCCTGATTGATTCTATTAAGTTTCGATTTTATTTTATCTACAAAATAAACTAAAATACATCAAAACATTCATAAAACTCGAGAAACTATACAAATTATTAAGTAAAATGGGCGGTAAATATTGATCTATTTTCAGCTCATCAACTATCACTTGTTCATATTCAGAAAGGCAGAAAACATAAGTCAAAATAGAAAAAAAACATAATAACTTTATAACAGTATTTTCAAGATACTTCTTCATATGACAGTGACAAAAATTAGATTCCAAATCGTTTCACCAAGTAATATAGACAGAAATTAGAACCCAATTCATTTCATCGGGTAATACAGAAGGAAATCAGAATGCAAATCATTTCATCAAGTAATACAGACAGAAATCATAATACAAATTATTTCATTAGGCAATACAGACAGAAATCAGAATCAAAATCATTTCATCAAGTAATACAGACAGAAATCAGAATGCAAATCATTTCATGTACGGATGTGTATGCATACACACTGATTACGCCCAAAAAGTACTTGCGGTTATCGCAATATAGTTATTAGTTGGGGTATCGATTCCTCAGGGAGATTTTTAATAGGAACTAATTCACTTAAAGAAAACATTAGCAATAACTTGATTAAAGAAAAGAGTTTAATTGGTAATATGAAATAAAACGATGAAAAGTACGTAAGAATTTATCAGTAGAGAAAAGCAGCAAAGCGCGTGGAATCCATCTTGTATCAAATCCCTATATTCAGTAGTTGATTCCTTTTATTACTCAATTGAAGGTTTCACATCCCAAACCAATAATCGGATGATATTTCAATAAAAAACATATTAACTTCTAAGGTAATCGATGAATTGATTTCTTTATGTTAACAACACACAATGTTATCGTTATGACCTATCTAACGTCGACAATATACCCACAGGCAATACTGAAGCAGAAGATCAACTCATAAAATAACATTACCAATCAAAATTGGGTCCCCGAATCACACATAGAAGAAGCATGACTATTCCTATATGCAAATTGGTAAAACACAATCTCTGGATTCATAATCAAAAGATAATAGAGAATAAAAAGTCATCAATTATATTAAACATTGAAGAGTATTCAGGAATTAAAAATATGAATAAAAGAAATTAATTACAAGAGTTCATCCTTAGCTTTTCCTAGGAGATTAGATCTCCATATAATATAGAGATACAGCCTAGATAGATCGGAGGAGCATCCTCACTAAGGTGAAGCTTCCTCGTTCTTCTCTCTCAAATATGTTACTTCAACTCCTTGTTGTGCATTTTCTCTCTGTTTTTCTCCTGTTTTAGGGTTTATATAGGGAAGTCTGGAGTCCTTATACGCATAAAACACGACTAAATTAAGTTTCTAGGGTCTGTCGGGGTGCCGCGGCGCTGAAAAGTTGCGTCGCGGTGCTAAACTTGCTGGAAAATGTATGGGAAGAAGTTGTGGAGGCACCACGGTGCCAGAAAGTGAGTGTCGCAGTGCTAGTGTAATTTTTCTGATTTCGTATTTTCTTCATTTTCGCTCTTCCTGCGTGCTTCTAATGCGTCCGTAAAGTCCCGAAACATGTGTAATTGCTCCAATATCCATTTTCCATTGCTTCCTAATAACAAAACATAAAATAAACTATAATTAAGATCAAATACATGATAATCAAGCCTAATTAGCGATGTTCAAAGTATATTTTCATGCACTTATCATAACCCCTAACCAGCTTATTGATAGTCCCTAGCAATTCAATCGCAAAAATAAAATAAGAACTAAACTAAATTAAAAAGGAATAAATAAAAACTATCTAAGCCATTTTTTTAGGGATCACGATTGCATTTAGCGTATGCAATAAGCCTTTAAACCCCTAGCCGGCCTTAGTGGACAAGTTATAGTCTTGTGAGGGCTTACACCGATGACACCCACAAACTTAATTCAAAACATGCAATCATTCAAAAATAACAAAATTAAATAGTCCCAATAATTACAAATATTATTGTCCTCAACGAATGCCTAGTAATGAAATCAGAGAACTTTCAAAGTACTCATAGCAACTCAAATCCAAGTCCTTGAATATATCATCTAAGCCAGACTCATAGTGTGCATGTGTAAAGGTTCATTCACAGCTCGATTCCTAGTAAGCCAACTCAATGATTTCGTTTAAAAATTAGGATCCAATGGGTCAAACCAACCTAGATATCTCAATTGTGCTCTGTAATTGCCTTTATGCTCTCAATATGTTATGATTTTTCTTGTCTATTTTTTCTTTTTCTTCTTTCAAAATCTTCTCTTTTTTTCAACACATCTACCCTTTAAGGTAGCATTTCTCCTCATGGTGGTCCTATCACTCACCCATGGATAGCTTCACGTTTATCGGTTACAGGTGGTTTAATTTCCTCTTATCTTTTTTTCTTTCTTTCAAAACTTTTGATAAGCGGTAAATATATCAATATTTATCATCCTTTTGACTTAATATTTTGTATAGTTTCTTGAGTTTTGTGAATATTTTGATGTTTTTTGTGTTATTTTGTAGATAAATAAAATAACAGAACTCTCCAAAATCAAATCAGGGCTTAAACGGTGAAAATCAGATGAAAAAGGGCAAAATTGGAATTCTGCGTCGCGATGCGAAACACTTCTGCGTCGCGACCGCTAAAATACGCATGCCACATGTCAACATCACAGCAATCATACTAACATATGTCGGCCACGTGTCATCATCCCATGCAGCCGATAATACATGTTATTGCTTACGTCCGTGTCGCGATGCGCACAACTTCACACGTCGCGACGCCAAGCCAATTATTTTGCCGACAGCCACGTGTCAAGATCCTGTTGAATCAACGGCGTGTCGCGACGTGCAAGTGGTTTGTGTCGTGATGCGCAAGGCAGAATTTTTCTTATAAATTGAAGCTGAAATCAGAAGGAAAATCCATACCTTCTTCTGGGGAATTCCTTAAGAATACTAAGAAGATTGTATCTTGTTTGTTTATTTATAGCTTTCTGTATTTAATTTTTAACTTTACACAATATTTATTTCTTTATATTACTTTTCAGTCTTTATTTTATTTTTTCAGTATTTGGAGGTAACTCCCCTCTGCTGGGGTTAAAGGTTAAGTTTTTTTTTACTAATATTTAGATTAATCTCCCTTAGTTATAATATAAAAACTATTTAAAACCTGACATAATGGGATACCGCCTTATTGGTCGGTTGGACTTAATTAAATTGATTTTAACCTTACTAAATTGGATACCGCCTTTATGGTCGGTTGGAATTAATCATAAATCTGACTTAATCAGGATACCGCTTATATGTTCGGTTGGTAATATCATGCAAAGTTTATATATTATAATAAGAGAGATATTTAAAATAGAAGTAATAAAAGTGGATCCTCTAACCCCAGCATTTTCTTTATTGTTTTATTTACCTTTTTAATTTCCAAGCTTTACTTTATGACAATTATTTTATTTAAGCTTTTACTAGTCCTATATATATGTCGTAACTAAACCTGTTATCTGGGGTTGTGATGAATTCCAATATCACCGGTTTATAAGGGGTTATTTTGTGTATTGGATAATATAAAGGTTTATTTATTAAGTCTTATGTTTAATGCTTCTTGTTAACTAGCCATTAATAAGATTGATCTGGTAAACTTAAAATAAACTTGACGAATGAATTTTAGTTTTCAGCCTCAGACTTAATATCCTACGATCTCACTTAAGGATTAGATATCTCTTAATAGATTTCTTTCCAGGATAGACATATACCTGTCAAGCAGGGGTAGCCATAATTGGAACTTAGTCTTAATGAATTCAGGTAACTTGATTAACATAGACATATGATTAATTGGGTTATTTGGATGTTTGCATCTGACCATCGACAGAGGCTTTTGCATAATTTTTTGTTCCAGGTTAATAAAACGATATATTGCACAAACATGAGATAACCATTTCATCTTTAAAAGATATTAGAAGAATTCACAACCCTGGTTAGTTTTATAATATTGAATTTTCCTTTCACTTACATTCGAATTGTTTTATTTACTTGTTTTAGTTTAAAATCACCAACCAATCAAACAACAAATCTATTAGATACTCGTAAACATTTGGCTTCATAAATTAATAGCTTAGGTATTAAGTCCTTATGGGATCAATACATTTTATACTACTTGAGCGATACGTGCGCTTGCATTACGTGAGTGATTTCACCGATCAACTTTCTGCTTTTATTTTAACCATATCATACATCATAACACTAGAAAATCAAGATAGAAATCTAAGCAAACGGTCATTCATCGACATGCAATTTCTTCAACTAGTCACTTTGCCAACTACCTAGGTTTTCACTGCTAAAAACCTATAGTTAAGTGCTTACGAGTCTAACCTATATCAACTACTCAAGGCATCAAATAAAAGTACATTAAAGAACTTATAATTTCTAAGTTTTCATCCTAAAGTAAACAATTCTCATCATTGGACTTATGATGAGAATTGTTTACGTGAGTGATTTCACCGATCAAGTTTTTGGCGCCGTTGCCAGGGATTTATTTATCTTTCACTATTAATTTTGAGGTTAGATACTTTTACATGTGTCTAATTTATTTTTACTTATTATTTCTGTTTTCTTGTGTTTCAGGTTCTCAGACACTACATGAGAAGAACCAGAAGCTTTGAAATCCAATCGTTTGACCCAGAAATTGAAAGAACAATCATACAGTTGAGAAGGGAAAGGCGAGAAAGTCAAAAAGCAATCATCAACATGGAACATGAACCTTTGGAAGTTTCACCACCAATTCTCATTTAAGACAGAACTATTCCGGTGGTTGACGGCTTCATTTCATGTATTGTACTTCCTCCCTTACCAGTAAATAATTGTGACATCAAAACATGCATTCAGATGATACAGCAGTCCGTTCAAATTGGGAGGAATGCAACTGAAGATCCTAATACCCACATCAGCAACTTCCTAGAAGTTTGCGGCACTTTCAACTACAACCGATCAGTTGAAGAAGCAATGAGACTGCGTGTTTTTCCATATTCTTTGAAAGACAGAGCTAAGACTTGGTTACATTCGCTACCAGCAGATTCCATCACAACTTGGTGTTGGGGTTGGTGCTCAGAGTGCCAATCCGGACCGTATTTATGTCTGATTCATGAATACGAAAATCCCATTTTTCCATGATATTACTTTCTTAGTGGTTGCACCTCTTGTTTTTATATACGTATTTGATCTAATTAATATTAGATTGAAACTAAATCTGATTTAGTGATATGTATATATTTGACAAAGACCCGATAATATATAATGTAGTGCGCAGTTACAAAGTAGTTTGTAATTGACATTAGGAAGTTTCACTGCTAGAAATATAATATCAAATAAAGTTCCTGGTCAAGATTTACTAACACGGGTCGGTTAGTTAAATCTGTTGAGACCAGTACATGTCGTATATCGAGACTTGGTCCGATGGTTTATCCCAATGAACTATGAGTCTTGGGAGACTCGTATAGACGTGTAGGTGCTTATAGTGGATAAACACTTAACGACTCACCGAAGATTCATAATGGATGGTACACCAACGTCAATAAGAATCTTCTGGGGTTGAGTAGCATAGTGGTCCTTTGACTTGAGATACCACTGTGGATGTATGAGACATCCTCCACACTTAGATGACAGTCACGTCACCGATCTATTTAGATCAGACATCCGCCTGTTCGTTGGGTGTGGACCGATCCTCAGGATATCATGTGTGTGTCAAGATAGGATCCGTCAGTTCTGTATACAGAGCATAGGTAGTCCAAATGTGATTAGCAATCTGTTAAATCTATGGCCATAGTATACTTCGGAAGTGAGTTCCGAATGTTATTTAGAGATTGCTAATAGATATATCGACAGGATTATACCTATAGAGATTTGACGTTTATATCTATATCTCTGGGATAATCCGGATATCTGTGACGGAGGGATTATACGTATGCAATGACATCGACCTGTATGATTCAGCTGGTTTATCTGTGGTCGTCATAATTTACGGGTAGGTAGATTATGGACACGAAATTAGATTTCGTGACGGATATGCCTGAATCTAGAGAGTATCACTAGTGAAAAATACTCGTAGAACACTAGGGAAACTTTTATGAAAAATACTGATTATTTATAAGTCGTTTAAAGATTAAACGAAAAATATATGCGAAGGGACGTAATAGTCATTTCCTAATTATTGTGTATTTGTATTTAATGATAGATTTTATTAAATACACATTAATTAAATGTCAAATTGTGATATTTGACATATATCATAAATATATATATATATGTATTTGGATATTTAATGTAAATATAATACATATATTTAAAATATTTGTATTTAAATAATTAAATTGTTAAATAATTAAATTAATTAAAAATATAAATATCTTAAGTTTTGATATTTTTTGGAAATGCCTTGAGTTGCTTTTGTTGACTTGTTAAATTTCATTAAAGGTGTAATGATCAAGTTGCAAGTTGATTAAAGCAAAATTAAATGAAACAAAAATAATATCTATATATTATTTTGCTTACCAATTTCGGCCAAGGGCATATTGGGAGAGAATATATTGTTTTGTTTCATTTTCATTAGTTTAAGGGTTCATTAGTTACCAAAATAAACATAAAAGAGTTGAGAGAAAAAGGTTTGAGGGCAAAATAAGAAAGCTTGGAAAATCTTTGTTTTTGTAAGTTTTTCTTTAAAGTCTTCAACATATAAAATGTTTCTAACATGCTTAGCTTCAATTTGTGTTGCTTTGATGTTGTCTCTACACTTAAAGTTTGTGTTTTAATTGGTTGTAAACTTGTTTGAAAGATGTATGCATGTATGGTTATAAAGTAAGCTTGAAATGGTTTCAATGGCTTACTTTTGATTATTTGATAATCATGTTGCCATTCTAGAATTTCTAAGCCACTCATTAATGACCTAAAATTGTTCTTGAGTTGTTTCGTTATGGTGAGACTTTTTTGGTGTGGTAAAGTTTGAATTAAAGTGTTTGATTTAATTGATTTGGTAATATTTGTCAATTTGAAGAAATTATAAAATTAGGGTTCTTAACCCTTTCCAAATTTGGGGCTTTTTATATATGTGATGTATTATGGTGTTTATATGATGCATAGTAATTTTTGAGTTGATTGGATTTAATCTTGGCATGTTTTGAACATAAAATGTCCAAATTATAAAAACTGAAAAATCTGGGGCTGTTTCGGCAATTAGCTAAAAATTGGGGATTTTGTTGCAATCTCATTTTGATGTGTTGGACATGTTGGAAATCATTTTAGAAATGATTTAGAATCATCCAAAATTATATTTGACAATTTTAGGACTAAAATTATCAATTTGCAAAGTTGTGGGTGATTCGGTAATTACCAAGAAATTTGATTTCTTGTGTAATTTTTTCAGAATTTAATAATTGGATAATTAAATAAATAAGTTTATTTAATTGATCCAAGAAAATTTTTGAAATCGGAAAATTTTGATTTTCCGCGATTCTGCTGCGTTACCGGATTTTCGCCATAAAACCCCTACACTTGGAACACTCTAGCCACCAAATTCCTTGCAAAGTACTTTCCCCCAGCTAGAACTATAAAGTTGAGGAATGACATTACATCCTTTGTGCAACATGACTCGGAATCCCTCTGTGAAGCTTGGGAAAGATACAAGGATTTGCTCAGAAAATGTCCTCACCGTGAGATTGCAAAGTGGCTACAAGTCCAAACATTCTATAATGGACTTTCTGGATTAATAAGAACCACAAAAGATGCTGCTGCTGGGTGAGATTTAATGGCAAAAGGAGAAGATCAGGCATGGGACCTAATTGAAGAAATGGCCAACAACAATTCTTAGTGGGCAACAGAAATGAGCATGATCCAGCGAATTGCTGGAATTTATGAAGTTAGAGCCAACACATTAATTAATGCCAAGCTGGATTTGATTTGCAAAAATCTGGAAACTCTTAACATGAAGGTTAATGCTGAATCCACAAGTTCACCATAGGGATGAGCACTAGAGTCAGAATCTTACAACCAACATGATGAGACGGTGAATTATGTCAACAATTTCAACAAATAATGGAACAATCCATATTCCAACACCTACAATACATGGTGGAGGAATCATCCCAATTTCACATGGAACAACAATTCAGGGCAAATGAACAATCCACCACCAGAATTCCAACAGCAAAACAAGGGCCATGAATATGAAAAGAAGCTAGAAATAGAAGATATGCTTGTAGAGATGTTCACAAATCTAGAAGCAAAATACGACTCTCAAGCAGCCAAATATGATGCTATGTTTCAATCCCAAACAACATTAATTCAAAGTCAAGCAGGATCTTTGAAAACACTGGAGAATCAAATGGGACAACTGGCCAATGCTCAAAGTTACAGACTGCAAGGTACCTTTCCTAACAACACAGAACCAAATCCAAGGAACCGAGGGAAGGAGCAATGTCAAGCCATTACTTTGAAAATCGGTACTGAAATCAACAAAGATGTTGGAATCAAGGCATCCACTGAATAAGTTCCAAAAGAAAGCAGTGAAGCAGAACCAAAAATGGAGGAAAAATAGGCAAAAGAAAATGATCGAGAAAAATGCATTGCACCTCCACATTTTCCACAGCGTCTCTAGAAAAGCAAACTAGACAAGCAGTTTGCTCGATTCTTGGAGACCTTCAAAAAGCTACATATCAAAATTTCATTTGTAGAAGCGTTGGAACAAATGCCCAGCTATGTCAAATTCATGAAAGATATTTTATCACGAAAGTGGAGATTGAGAGATTACGAGACAGTAGCATTGACAGAAGAATGCATCGCCATCATTCAGAGGAAGCTTCCTCTAAAGTTGAAAGGTCCTGACAATTTCACCATCCCTTGCACCATAGGAAAACATTACTTCGGTAAGGCTTTATGTGATTTAGGTGCCAGCATTAACTTGATGCCTTTGTCTATTTACAGGAAACTGCATATTGGAGAAGCAATGTCCACCTTAGTTACTCTGCAGCTTGCTGACAGATCGCTCACATTTCTGAGAGGTGTAGTGGAAGATGTATTGGTTAAAGTCGACAAACTCATTTTCCCTGTAGATTTCATTATCATTGACATGGAAGAAGACAAAGATGTACCTATCATCCTCGGGAGACCATTCTTGGCTACAGGTCGAACTAATATTGATGTACAAAAAGGAGAACTAACCATGAAAGTGCAGGACCAAGAAGTTACATTCAATTTTTTCAAAACCATGAAATTCTCAAGTGATGAAAATGAGGAGGAATGTTTCAGAATTGATGTTTTAGAAAGTATCATCCAGGATACTGATGCAATGCAACTTTCCACGGATAAACTTGAAGCTTGCATCACCAACATGACTGACAATGAGCTAGATGATGAAATTCTGGAATGTATCAACTATCTTGACAGACCCTTTCGCTTCAAATCAACACCACAGGTGGAAAGTTTGGAATTACCAAAAAAAGAGCGAATCAAGCCCTTGATTGAAGAACCACCGCAGCTAGAACTAAAGCTACTTCTGAGCCATCTCAGGTATGCATTTTTAGGAAACTCTTCTGATTTACCTGTGATTATTTCCTCGTCGCTAACATTGGAGTAGGAAGATAAGTTGTTAAGAGTGTTACGAGAACACAAGAATGCCATTGGCTGGACTATATAATAAATCTGAGGCCTTAGTCCATTATTTTGCATGCACAAAATTATGATGAACGACTAATACAAAACCACAGTGGAGCATCAATGGAGACTAAATCCAATCATGAAGGAGGTCGTGAAGAAAGAAATTATCAAATGGTTGGATGTCGGCATCATCTACCCCATCTTTGACAGCACGTGGGTGAGTCCTATGTAATGTGTGCCAAAGAAACGAGGAATAATTGTAGTCATAAATGAAAAGAACGAGTTGATTCCAGCAAGAACGGTGACAGGATGGAGAGTATGCATGGACTACAGGAAGCTGAACAAAGCAACAATGAAATATCATTTCTCGTTACCATTCATTGACTAGATGCTAGAAAGATTGGCGGGAAATGAGTTCTATTGTTTTCTAGATGGATACTCGGGGTATAATCAGATTTCCATCGCCCCAGAAGATCAGGAGAAAACCAATTTTACATGTCCGTATAGTACTTTTGCTTTCCGCATGATGCCATTTGGACTATGTAATGCTCCTACTACATTTCAATGTTGCATGATGGCCATCTTCTCAGACATGTTGGAACAAAGTATGGAGATTTTCATGGATGATTTATCTATTTTTGGAGCCTCGTTCGACCACTGCTTACAAAATCTGGAAAATGTGTCACAAAGATGCGAAGATACCAACTTGGTACTAAATTATGAGAAATGCCACTTCATGGTACATGAAGGTATCGTCCTAGGACATCGAATATCACAAAAGGGAATCGAGGTAGACAAAGCAAATATCGAGACAATAGAAAAACTACCTCCACCATCATCAGTCAAAGGGATTCGGAGTTTTCTCGGACATATAGGCTTTTGCAGGAGATTTATCAAAGACTTATCCATGATTGCTAAACCTCTATGCAATCTACTGGAGAAAGATGTTCCTTTAAACTTTACCAAAGAATGCCACGAAGCTTTTGAAATCTTGAAACAGAAGTTGGTATCTGCCCCCATCATAGTAGCACCAGACTAGACCCTTCCATTTTAGGTGATGTGCGATGCTAGTGATTTTGTTGTAGGTGCAGTTTTGGGACAACGCAAAGAAAAAATTTTCCATACATTTACTGCTCTAGCAGAACTCTAAATGAAGCTCAACTCAACTACACAACCACTGAAAATGAGTTGCTTGCAGTTGTGTTTGCTTTTGATAAATTCTGCTCTTATATGCTGGGTCTCAAAGTGGTGGTCTACACAGATCATTCAGCAATCAAATACCTGATCGCGAAGAAAGATGTCAAACCTAGATTGATCCATTGGGTGCTTCTACTGCAAGAATTTGACATGGAGATCCGAGATAGGAAAGGGATAGAAAACCAAGTGGTAGGTCACTTATCGAGGCTCGAGAATGGAGAAACAGCTGGCAATGAACTGATAACCAAAGAAACCTTTCCAGATGAACAGTTGTTTGCCATGAAACAATAGGATGTCCCTTGGTATGCTGACTATGTAAACTATATAGTATCGGGAAAATGGCCGTTGGAATGGACACATTAGCAACAAAAGAAGTTCTTCAAAGAAGTCAAGTATTATATCTGGGATGAGCCGTACATGTTCAAATGCTATGTTGATCAATTACTGAGATGCTGTGTTCCACGGGATGAGGTCAATAGTGTCCTGCAGCATTGACACTTCAGCGAAAATAAAGTTGTAGCCAAAGTCCTACAGTCAGGTTTGTTCTGGCCCAGTTTGTTTAAAGATGCTTACTTATTTGCTCTTTAATGTGACATGTGCCAGAGAATGGGAAATATTTCAAGGAGAAATGAAGGACCTCTACAAAATATTCTGGAAGTGGAAATATTTGATGTATGGGGGATTGATTTTATGGGACCCTTTGTTCCGTCATTTGGAAACTTGTACATACTAGTTGCAGTAGACTACGTCTCCAAATGGGTTGAAGCAATAGCACTTCCATCAAATGATTCAAAAGTGGTGACAAAATTCCATAAAAAGAATATTTTTCACTCGCTTCGGAACACCTCGAGTAATTATCAGTGATGGTGGCTCACACTTCTGCAATAGAAACTTCGATGCACTCATATCTAAATACGGAGTTACTCATAAAGTTGCCACTACTTACCATCCACAGTCAAATGGACATGTTGAAGTTTCAAACAGTGAGATCAAAAGGATCTTGGAGAGAATCGTTGGATCATCGAGGAGAGACTGATCTACAAAAATGGATGACGCATTATGGGCCTACCGGACAGCTTACAAGACACCCATTGGTATGTCCCCATATAGAATGGTGTTTGGGAAAGCATGCCATCTACCAGTGGAGCTTGAACACAAAGGGTACTGGGCACTGAAAAATTTAAATCTTGATCCACAAGCAGCATGAGAGAAACGACTCTACCAACTCAATGAATTGAAGGAATTTAGCCTACATGCTTATGAGAATGCCAGACTATACAAAGAAAAGACCAAGAAATGGCATGATCGAAAAATAGTGCGCAGACAACTAGAACCAAGGCAGCAGGTGTTGTTATACAATTCAAGGTTGAAACTTTTCCCTAGAAAGCTGAAATCGAGGTGGTCAGGTCCATTTGTGATTACTCAGGTTTTACCATACGGAGCTATTGAGTTACTTGATCCCAACACCAACGATACATTCAAAAAATATCAGCCATCGTGTCAAGCACAACTGGGGGAAATCATTTGAGCGACAAAAAGAAAGTGTCACACTTTCAGATCCAGCCTAATATTCGGGCAGTCATGTCTAGCTGACGATGTTAAACTTATCAATAGCAGAGAGGCAACCCATGCAATTTGTGTATATATAAAGATTTGGTGTGTTTTATTTTTTTTTTGTAGGTAAAGTCCCATTTCAGGATGGAAGACGTTCTCTCAAATCTTCACAAGCAATTTCCTTCTCTCCCTCAAAACTCTCTGATGAAATCCTACAAAGCTCGTATGGAACGAATGAGACTTCTGATGATCAAAGGTATTCCTAATGACATTCGTTGGATTATAAAAGCACGGGTCTGATTGGCAGGTGAGTCTTCTGACTCTTTTATTTCATATATGCCTTGTTTAGGAAGAAGCACCTATGCTAAGAAAAGAAGAGCTAAAAGATTAGGTGTTTGTTATAAATGTGCACGCATGACATGTAATACTCGTTGTCATTATTTAGGAATGGTGTCTGATAACCATGAAGATAAAATTAAATTCATTAGGGATGGCTTGAGTAAGGAGTCGTTGGATGACATATCATTGACTCTTGAGACGCATCCAGTGGATATGTGCATCACGCAATTCACTTGTTATATAAACAATTTCGATAAGAAAGGCAACAATTAAGTCTTGCCAATTTATAAGAAAATTGGATGGGAAGCTTGTTCCTAACGCATAGATGTCAATCAAGCCGTCACTTCTTGTAAATATTATTATCTTTGTCTTTAACTAATAATTGTGATTTGTGTTGTTATTTTCTTTTATTTTCTCCGACAGGATCCAGACTTTTTGACTTTCACGATATATTATATTGTTTAACTAATAATTGTCATCTGGCAGGTACTGGTGCTATTATTACTCACCCTTTTTGAGGTTCTATAAATTCAGCTCATCATTGCACTCTTGAAGACATCCAGAGTTGAAAAATAAAATTTTAAAAAAAATGGAAGCAACTTCAAGAAGACTAGTTGTAAACATCTATGTGTTTTACGGTACTAGTGTTGGTTCTAAATTAGAATTCGTTGCAGCAGCACAGGAATTGGGTAGAGTCATAGATGAAAGGAATATGCACCTAGTATATAGCGGTGGCAATCTTGGATTAATGGGTCGTTTCAAGGGCCGTACAGAAAGGTGGTAGTCAAGTTCTAGGAATCATCCCAAAACCTTTAGCAGAGGCGAATCTTATAAGACCATCAAACGGAGAGGAACTTATCATGTCAGGTATGTCTGAGTGACTTGTTGAAATGATTAACACTGATGATGCTTTTATTGCTTTTCCAGGTGGCTTGGGAACGATGGAGGAAATTTTTACAGTGCTATCTTGGGCAAACTTGAATATACACCAGAAACCAATTTGATTGTTTAATGCTGATGGATTTTATGACTTTCTTTGTGTATTTCTTGATGATGCCCGGAGAAATGGGTTCATGTCAAAACCTGCAAAAGAAATCATCTTCACTGCCAGATATGCCCATTATTTAATTGATCAAATCTTAGCCTTTGAACCACAAATTGACCCTATCATTTCCAAGATTATCTGGTCTGATAATGATCGTGGTAAGAAGCGTCGGATAAATCTGGATCTTAACCCTTAATTTTCATTTTAGATGTAGAATTTCAGCTAACCAGGTATTGTCTTCTCATCTCTTTTTCTACTTTTTAGACATTGGGGACAATGTCTCAATTAGGTTTGGGGGAGAGGAATAGTTGATTAGTATCTTTTTTTTCGTTATGTTATTTTTGCATGGTTTTTAGTCAAAAATTTTGAAACAAATTCAAAAAAAAATAATTAAATTTTTTTAAAAAAAATAAAATAAATATATTTTGTTTTTTGTGTTTTTAACTTGACTAATCAGGTTAAATTGGTATGAGATAGCTGCGTAAGGAATTTCCACTCCTGAGACGTATCTCAACCTATTTCGCAACAAGTTAATTTTTGTTTATTTCCTTTTGAATTATTTAATTTGTGAATTCTCCATAATACTGACTAAAATAGATCTTCATATGCTCAGTTGACATGTATTATCAACATGTATGGTAACATACGGCCATGAGTTGTAATTGAAAGTTTGTAATATTGAGTGCTCTAGTTTAATTGGATGAAGCATCTAAAAAAGCGATGGAATAAGAATAAAATAAATAAATAAATAAAAATTTAACATCTGAGATCAGAGTAATTAAGTCTGTAGGGGTGTTTCAACACATAGTGCCCTAAAACCAACTGGTCACTGGCCCAAAGCTCGCTACATGGATTGAAGATGTTATTAAAAAAAATAAAGAAAGATATCTGAAATCCGAGTAATTAAATCTGTAAGGGAGTCTTAACACCTAGTGCCCTAAAGCCAACTGGCTTGGGAGTCACTAACCTAAAGCTCGCTACATGGATTAAAGATATTGTAAATAAGTAAAAAATTTCCATTGCTAAAAAGGTGTGAATTCCGATATAACTTTAGGACAAAATATTACTTTCTTTTCAATTACACTTATGAATATTGTGGGCACAATGATTTGACTAATACCTTGTTGGTTGTGTATATGGAGAATGGTAAAAATAATCGGAGAATTTACTTATATGGTAATTTAGAAAGAAAACAAATAGTTATTAACTTGGATAAGAAGTTTCACTTATTTAGTCGCTAACTTGTCTATTCTCTTTTCTTTTGTCTTTTTGCTTTTATGTACATTAGATTGACGTTTGTGGGTATTATCACTGTAAGCCCTCACGAGACTATAACTCGTCCACTAGGGACACCTAGTGGTTTAAAGGCTTGTTGCATACGCTAAATGCAACCATGATCCCTACGAAAGTGGCTTAGTTTAATTTTATTTTAAAGTTGTTTATTGCATTTTATTTTGTTGTTTTGCTCGAGGACTAGAAAAATGTTAGGTTTGAGGGTGTGATAAGCGGTAAATATATCAATATTTACCGTCCCTTTTAAATTAATATTTTGTATAGTTTCTTGAGTTTTGTGAATATTTTGATGTGTTTTGTGTTATTTTGTAGATAAATAAAATAACAGGACTCTTTGGAATCAAATTAGGGCTTAAACGGCGAAAATCGGATGAAAAATGACAAAATTGGAATTCTGCGTCGCGACCACTAAAATACACCTACCACATGTCAACATCACATCAATCGTGCTAACATGCGCCGGCCACGTGTCACCATCCCATGTTGCCGACAATACACGTCATTGCTTATGTCCTCATTGCGACGCGCACAAATTCACGAGTCACAACGCCAAGCCAATTATTTTACTGACAGCCACGTGTCAAGGTCATGTTGAATCACTAGCGCATCGCGACACACAAGTGGTTTTCATCGCGACTCGCGAGGCAGAATTTTGCCTATAAATTGAAGCTGAAATCAGAAGGAAAATTCATACCTTCTTCTGGGGAATTCCTTAAGGGTTTGTTTGGTTGGGGGGTTTTGGAGGGGAGGGGAGGGCAGGGGATGGATTATTTTAAATTATGGTTGTTTGGTTCAATTTTTTGGAGGGGAGGGGAGAGGAGCAAAATCCCTCCTAAGCCAATTTTTGCTCCCCTCAAAAGTGGGGGATTTTGGAGGGGAGAGAAAGTGAGCAATTAATATTAAATGCATTGACTAAATTATCCATACTTATACATTAAAATCCAAAATTATCTTAATTACAATTCTCTCTTATATTTGCTTCACCATTCAATTCTTTTTATTTTCTTATCTTATATTTGTTTTATTTTATTTTTAATAACAGCTTTTAATTTTAATTTTATTATTTGTTTTAATTTAAAGATAATATAAGCCTATATTGTTTTAATTTTATTTATAAAATGCTATAAGGATAAAATAGTAAATTAGTTTTAAAATCTCTCTCCTATCTTCTTTAACCAAACATATATTTAATTAAAAACTCTCTCCTCCCCTCCCCTCCCCTCCCCTCCCCTCCCCTCCTTTGAACCAAACATATTTTTAATTAAAATCCCCCCCTCCCCTCCCCTCCCCTTCCTCCCCTCCATTAAAATACCTCCCCCCCCCCCTCCCCTCCGTTGAACCAAATAGACCCTAAGAATACAAAGAATATTATATATTGTTTGTTTATTTACAACTTTCTGTATTTAATTTTAATTTTACGCAATAGTTCTTTCTTTACTTTACTTTACTTTTCAGTCTTTATTTTACTTTTTCAGTATGAGGAGGTAACTCCCATCTGCTGGGGTAAAATGATAAGCTTTTATTACTAATATTTAGATTAATCTCCCTTGGTTATAATATATAAACTATTTAAAACCTGACTTAATGGGATACCGCCTTATTGGTCGGTTGGACTTAATTAAATTGATTTTAACCTAACTAAATTGGATACCGCCTTTATGGTCGGTTGGAATTAATCATAAATCTGACTTAATCGGGATACCGCCTTTATGGTCAGTTGGTAATATCATGCAAAGTTTATATATTATAATAAGGGAGATATCTAAAATATAAGTAATAAAAGTGGATCCTCTAACCCCAGCATTTTCTTTATTGTTTTATTTACCTTTTGAATTTCCAAGCTTTACTTTATGACAATTATTTTATTTAAGCTTTTACTAGTCCTAGATATGTGTCGTAACTAAACCTATTATCTGGGGTTGTGATGAATTCCAATATCACCAATTTATAAGGGATTATTTTGTGTATTGGGTAATATAAAGGTTTATTTATTAAGTTTTAAGCTTAATGCTTCTTGTTAACTAGTCATTAATAAGATTGATATGGTAAACTTAAAATAAACTTGACGAAGGAATTTTAGGTTTCAGCCTTAGACTTAATAGCCCACGATCACAGTTAAGGATTAGATACCCTTTAATAGATTTCCTTCCAGGATAGACATAATGCTTAATAAAGGTTTATTTATTAAGTTTTAAGCTTAATGCTTTTGCATAATTTCGTGTTCCAGGTTAATAAACCGATATATTGCACAAACATGAGATAACCACTTCATCTTTAAAAGATATTGGAAGAATTCACAACCTTGTATAGTTTTATAATATTGAATTTTCCTTTCACTTACATTCGCACTTTTTTATTTTCTTGTTTTAGTTTAAAATCACCATCCAATCAAACAACCAATATATTACATACTCGTAAACATTTGGCTTCATAAATTAATAGTTTAGATATTAAGTCCTCGTGGGATCGATACATTTTATACTATTTGAGTGATACTTGCGCTTGCGTTACGTGAGTGATTCCACCGACCAACTTTCTGCTTTTATTTTAACCATATCATACATCATAACACTAGAAAATCAAGATAGAAATTTAAGCAAATGGTCATTCATCAACATGCAATTTCTTCAACTAGTCACTTTTCCAACTAACTACGTTTTCACTGCTAAAAACCTATAGTTAAGTGCTTACGAGTCTAACCTAGATCAACTACTCAAGGCATCAAATAAAAGTACATTAAAGAACTTATCGTTTCTAAGTTTTCATCCTAAAGTAAACAATTTTTATCATGGTGGCTTCCATGTAGCGGACCAAGTAATCGCATGTGCTTTCTTCTTCAGTAGGCACTGGAGAGGAAGACATGAAAAAGAATTTATGGCTGGCTGTGGCATTCTATCCATGGATCCCCCAGGGTCTAGTGATGGTTGAAATTTGAGGCTGCACATATGGAAAAATTGGCTCAACCACCTTTTTAACTTTTCATGGATCATTTTCAAGTGAGCATTAACTCGTCTTTTCCTCTTTTTATAATTCTTTGGGATCGGTTCCAGTTCAGGAGGGTTAGATTTATGTTGTGTAGAAGCTATTTCTGGCAAGACTGTGTATATCATATATGTATAATGGCACTCATCGTCATCCCTTTGTTGTTTCTCAACATGAAAAATATTCATTTCTAGTGTCATATTCCCAAATGATATCTTCATGATATCATTCCTGCAATTGATAAGGGCATTAGCTGTAGCAACAAAAGGTCTACCTAAGATAAGTGGAATTTTTTACTCAGTGTTAACCAGAGATTGAGTGTCTAAGATCAAGAAATCAATAGGGTAGTAGAATTTATCAATTTGCAGCAAAATATCTTCAACTACTCCCCACGATTTTCTGAGAGAGTGATAAGCTAACTGTAAAACCATATATATAGGTTTAATCTCCCCAAGTCCTAGCTGCATATAGATAGAATATGGCATAAGATTAACACTAGCACCTAAATCTAATCAAGCTTGACCAAACCCATATGTGCCAATGTGGCAGGTAATAGTGGGGCATCCCAGATCTTTGTATTTTGGTATATCCCTCTAGTCAATTATTGCATTTGCTTGCTCTTTCAAGAATGCAGTCTTCTTCACATGATGTTTTCTCTTCATGGTGTATAGATCCTTCAAAACCTTCGCATATGTTGGAACCTGTTTGATCAAATGTAATAGAGGAAGGTTAATTTTCACTTGCTTTAGATGTTCTAGGATCTCACCATTAGGGTCTGTAGCTCTCGCAGCAGGCTTAAGAGCTTGAAGGAAAGGTACTCTATCTCGGACATGTGGCATTTGTTCTTCCTGAGGAATATTGATATTAATATCTTTGGGGTCACCTATAAAGTTGGGGGTGTCCTGCAAGCCTACCTCCTTACCACTCCTAGTGATTATGGCATTAACACTTTTTACATTGGATGCTTCATGATCAACTTGTGCCATGTGTTGCCCTTACGGATTTGGCTGTGTCTGAGATGGAAACTTTCTTCGTTCCTACACACTTAAAACAATAGTCAATTTGGAGACTTGACTCTTAATCTCTTTAGTTTCTTCAACCACTTGAGCTATTAATGACTCAAACCTTTGATTAGTTTTGTCATGGGCCTCTATAAATGCATGCACATTGTCTTTTAAAGATTTTCTAGGAATAATAGGTGTGTGATTGGGGGGAACTGTGACCTTTAGGCTGTGATGTTTGAGTGGGCTGTTGAGACTAATGTTTCCAACTAAAGTTTGGGTGGTTCCACCAACCAAGATTATAAGTATTTGAATACGGTGTATAAGGTTTCTTGTACATCCCGAAGGCATTGCATTGTTCCTCATATGTTTCCCTCATCTCACCGTATAAAGGAAACTCTTAGGCCGGATGGTCAATCCCCTTACACATAAAACATACCCCTTGGGGTTCTAACTGGGCTACCGCATACATAGTTTTGCTATCTTTGGCTTTAAAAGCTCCTATCTCTCTAGTTAATAGCTCAACTTGTTTTCTAAGACTATCATCTTCTCTAAAGTGGTGTATGCATCCGCTAGAAGGAGTGGGACGAGTCCTATCTGTGCTATTCATGGCATTAGGTCCAGTCTAAGTGTGAGATTTTTTGGCTAGGTCATTTAAGTACTCTAATGCCTCATCAGGGTCCTTTCGGATAAATTCACCATTGCACATTGTCTCAAGGAATTGGCGCTCTCTAGGGGTTAGACCATCATAAAAGTAACTCACTAATCGCCAACTCTCATACCCATGATGAGGACAACTAGCTAACATCTCCTTAAACCTCTCCCAAGTAAAGGTTTTCACTGTCTTTCTAGGAGAAGGTAGAGATCTTTCTTTTCAAGGCATTAGTCTTATGGTGTAGGAAATATTTATTGAAAAATGCTTGTTTCATCTCACCCCATGATCCTATTGAACGAGGTCTCAAAGAATATAACCAGCTTTTAGCTCTATCCTTAAGGGAAAAATGGAAGAACTTAAGTCTAATTGTGTTGTAGTCCCGAATCGGTCATGAAAGATTGCTACAACCTCTTCAAATTCTAATGTGCACATAAGGGTTCTCATTCACCAAATCATGAAAGGTTGGGAGATACTGTATCATTTCAGGTTTAAAGTCTTTATGTGGTGCATTAGGAGGAAACATTATGCATGATGGTGTAGTTGTGCGAGTGGGGTGGAGGTACTCCTCAAGAGTCCTAATGGGTGGTCTCTCGTAGTCATTTATGTTGTGCGTGCTAGATGTAGATGGTGTGGCAAAAAGATTGTCAAACAAACTTTATGAGTCTAAATCCTCCACGTTAACTCTAACAAATCTACCCAACCGATCCCTAAGTCTAGGCATGCACGCAAACACAAATAATATGAGAAAGAGAAATAAAAGAAACTAAACTAAAAAAAGAATTTAAACTAAAACTAAAACTAAAATTAAATAAATAAAATAAAAAATAAAGATGGAACGTAGTTACCGCTTTGTTATTGACTAAGCAAATCCGCTCCTTTAGATTGTAAACCGTCTCAACGGCAACGGCGCTAAAATTTGATTACGTCCAAAAAGTACTTGCGGTTATCGCAGTATAGTTGGGGTGTCAATTCCTCAGAGAGATGGTTACTATGAACTAATTCACTTAAAGAAAATGTTAGCAATAACTTGATTAAAGAAAAGAGTTTAATTGGTAATTTGAAATAAAAACGATGAAAAGTACATAGAATTTATCAGTAGAGAAAAGCAGAAAAGCATCGGGAATCCCTCTTGTACCAAATCTCTATATTCAATAGTTGATTCCTTTTATTACTCAATTGAAGGTTTCACATCCCAAACCAACAATCGAAAGATATTTCAATAAAAAAAACATATTAAATTCTAAGGTAATCGATGAATTGATTTCACTATGTTAATAGAACATAATGTTATCGTTATGACCTATCTAACATGGATAATATACCCACAGGCAATACTACAATAGAAGATCAACTCATAAAACAACATTACCAATCACAACTGGGTTCCCCAATCACATATAGAAGAAACATGACTATTCCTATATGCAAATTGGTAAAACACAATCTCTGGATTCATAATCAAAATATAATAGAGAATAACAAGTCATCAATCATATTAAACGTTGAAGAGTATTCAGGAATCAAAAACATTAATAAAAGAACTTAATTACAAGAGTTCATCTTTAGTTTTGCCTAGGAGATTATATCTCCATAGAATAAAGAGATACAGCCTGGATAGATCGGAGGAGCATCCTGTCTAGCATGAATCTTCCTCATTCTTCTCTCTCAAATATGTGACTTCAACTCATTGTTGTGTTTTTTCTCTTTATTTTCTCTTCTTTTTAGGGTTTGGACGAACTTGGATTTATATAAGGAAGTCCTAGAGTCCTTATACGCATAAAACACGATTAAATTACGTTTCTGGGGTATGTCGGGATGCCACGGCGCTGGCAAGTGGTGCCGCGGTGGAAACGTGCTGGAAAATGTATGGGAAGAAGTTGTGGAGGCGTCGTGGCGCCAGAAAGTAGGCGCCGCGGTGCCAGTGTAATTTTTCTGGTTTCGTATTTTCTTCATTTTCGCTCTTCCTGTGTGCTTCTGATGCGTCCGTAAGGTCCCGAAACATGTGTAATTGCTCCAATATCCATTTTCCATTTCTTCTTAATAATAAAACATAAAATAAACTATAATTAAGATCAAATACATGATAATCAAGCCTAATTAGCGATGTTCAAAGTACATTTTCATGCACTTATCACACATCATTAGATTATGTGTGTATGTACGCTTATGTACGTATTGTTGGGGCGGATGTGGAACCTCTAGGGTCGGATCGGTTTCACGCGCAGCAGATGTGGGTCTAACCCATGGATATCTAGTAGGTGTGTATTTTAAATTGTAATAAAATATAATATTCTATTTTTCAAGTGTTAAGGAAAAACCAGAAATGAATCCGGGTCAGGAAAATTAATCGGGATAAAAATCGGACAATGGAGTGAAACTACTCGGGCTAGGTATACAGCACAAGCAGCATGCTACTTGCGCAGTATGCTGCCTGTGCAGCATGCAGTAGCACCAGCAGCATGCTAGGCGTTGCAGCGCTACTTGCTCTCAGCCATTTGGTTGAAAGCAAAGGTTTTTTTTATATTAATTTTAAAAACGTAAACACTTTTAAAATCACCCAAAATAATTTTAATTTCAAAACCAACCATAACACATGTTATAGAACAAATATATATAAATTCTAAATATATATATATATATATATATATATATATATATATATATATATATAAATACAACCCAAAATAGAATCCCACAATGAAATGACTCATGAACAATTCTAGGTCACCCAAAGGTGGTCAAGTGATTCTAGAATGGTAGCCATAGCTCTAAGCTTTAATCTAGAGTTCCAAACTCTAATTTTATGTCTATGTCTAACATAAATATTTTGACCTAATTACAAGCATATTGTATTTATACTTCCAAAGCATCCTAACACAATTTATTAGCCTTATTTCAATATTAAGCTATGTAATCATGCAACCAATACATAAAAGAACATAGCTTAAGAGAAGTTCAAACTTACCTAGCAAGTTAATGCAAAGATCCAATCTCCTTCTCTTTGTTGAAATGGATGGAGAACTTCCAAGGTTTGAAAGCTTCACTCCAAGATCCAATCTTCATTCCAATGCTAGCAACCTTCACTTCAAGATCCAATCTTGATTTCTCCTAGATGAAATGTTATAGAGACCTCACAAGCTTATCTAAACACTTCTCTAACTTAGGCTAATTTCTCCAAGAATTGCTTGTACTTAGCTTTCTCAAGCTTTTGCTTTGCTTAATTAAAACCTTTTTAAAGCTTGTAATTTATAGCAAAACTTAGGCAACTTTTTAATTAATAAAAGTTGTAATCAACTTTTAGATGGGCTTAATCCAATTTGTCCAAATATGTATAATTAGGTGTGACTAATCTCCATTATCTACCACTTTGATTTAATCCAATTAAATCAAGACAAAGATTAGGAAATAGATTAGTTCAATGTTTGCCACTTTGATTTAATCCAATTAAATCAAACCAAAACCACATATTATTACATACTTACAATTACCATAATATCCTCAAATGGTAGAGATAATTATGATTTTATAATTAAGCTCTTGTATAATTATTGAATTAATCCAATTAATCTAATTAGGTCAAAGTAAATAATATTTTATTTTCTTAGTTGATAATCATAATATCAAATATTATCTTTTATCAAAATTAATCATCTACTCAAGTGCTCAACGAGTACACTTTATATTGGGACTCTCTAAGTTCAGACACGTTCGTCATATAAGCCTAGTTAATATGTACGCAATTCGGCCACCTCTGAATTCGTGAAGAACACGAACGACCTTTCTGAATTATACAAATCGAGGTCATCACATATGTTTAACAATCCATTCGTCGTAGGCTATCCGAGTTGTACTTAGGAAATATATAATACACCGTCAAGTTTTCGAGGTACATATCTCATGTCGACATGTCCACGATTCTTCATAATTAATGTGATCCACCCTAGGTGATCAACTTTGGCTAAAGCTTTAAGAATTGTGACTTTACTCACATGAATATCTAAACCTCTTATGGTAAACATATGGGCCGACGGATCCTATCTTGTTTCGCATTTGATCACTAAGTACATTGGTCCACACCCAACGAACATCTAGAGGTCAGACCATGAAATATTTTTGACATACATGACATCAAAGTGTGAAGGATCTCACACAAAATCAATGTTATCATATAATCAAAGGATTACATATGCTACTCGACTCAAGGAGATTCTTGTTGACTGTGATGTGTACTTCCAACTATTAGGAATCATTTGTGAGTCATTCAGTATTCGGTCCAACCAATACCCACATGTCTATACGAGTTTCCAAAAATCATGGCATATTGGGTTAAACCATTAGAACTCCAATTCCAATATACGACATGTGCTAGTCTTCTAGGTTATAGGAATTCGACCGTATTCCAAAACCAACTACTAGGAATATTTATTTTAAGAATAGTTTATAATATTAATGCTTATCCCTATGTCGAACCACCCAATATCCAGTATTACTACAAGACTATTATAAGGTCGATGTCATTCTTAGCATATTTTACTTCAATCTAATACGCATAATGACAATACCATTAATAAGGTATGAAATGAAAATGTAATTATTTTATTAATAAATAATAAAATGTATAATTCGGATTGGCGCTCCAAGCACCAAATCCAACAGGATAATGTTGTTAGGGTTGGTGCTCAAAGCGCCAATTTTCTTATGTATTTCCCTATAAATACTTATGTAACATTTTATTATGAATAAAATAAACAGTTTCTATTATATAACATCTTTTTATATATGGTAAAGACGTAACAGACCTTAGAATGGTTAGTTATGATATTGTTACAAAATCGTCGCAACTGACATTGAGTTGTATCAGGACGTTGTTGATGAATACTAAAAAATGCATATTTATTATACGATAAGTAAATCATTTTACACTTATAGTTTCAGTAATCCCCTTAAATTGACACATTTGTGAAATAATATTTTAAGTTATGCTTTGAGTGTTTTTACTGTGTTATTTTATGTTATTTGATAGGTAAAATACTGCTTGGAAACTCGACAGGACAAACCAGACTTGAAAAAGGGCAAAAACAAAAATTTTGCTTTCGCTTCGCGACGTGTGGAACCTTGGCGTCGCGACGCGCCTAATAAAATGAAGACGCCGCCAAACTCACCAATCTCTGGACACGTGTCCCCATCGTGGCACTTGCGTCGTGACGCGTAGAGCCTTTGCGTCGCTACGCGCAGACTAAAATCTGCCTATAAATTGAAGCGTCTAGCAGAAGAAATTTTCATGTTTTTCTTTCCGACTTCTGTATAGATTTTGGAATAGAGTGTCTTGAGTGTTTATTTTTATTTTAAGCTTTATGTAATGTCTTTTTCTTTCATTAATAAAATTATGAGTATGTTTAATTACAAAATGAGTAGTTAATTTCTTTTCTACTGGGGTAAGGGTGAAGATTTTATAATGAAAACGTAGATCAAACTTGCTTCTATTATAATAAATAAATTGAAATCTAATAGTTAAAACTTGATTTAGATCTAGATTAATTATTGACAATCTGTCTACCACCTTTATGGCTGGTTTTATCTTGCTACCACCTATATGTATGGTTTTATACAATTTTGGCATAATTAAGTACCTTGGTAGGACTTGTTATAGACAAACGGTATCACCGTCTTTGTGGCCGGTTTTATGTTTTTGGCATACTTAGTACCTTGGCATGACTAATTATTGACATAAATGACTACCGCCTTTATGGCTGGTTCTTTATATTGGCATAATTAATTCCTGAGATAAATCAATTGGGTAAATGGTAATTTATATATTATAATTAAGCGAGATTTCTAAGTTCAAGGGTTAAAAGTGGATCCCCTAACTCCAACATTTCATTTTATTATTGCATTTTAAATCTAAAAGTCAATAACTACTTCAACAAATCAAACTTTTCTTTTTCGCACTGCACATTATTCTATTTTGCTAAATCTCTTCTCTGTGGATCGACCCCGGACTTACCAGGTTATTTTATTACTTCGACACTCTTATACTTGGGAGTAAAAAATCACTTTTCGAGCGTGTCAAGTTTTTGGCGCCGTTGTCGGGGAAGTATTATTTAGTAGATAGAATAGTCATTGTATTTAATTTCTTCTTTCTCTACTTTTCTTTTCTTTGTTTTTATTTTTTTTATTTAATTTCTTCATCTTATTTTTCTTTTTTTTATTGTATTTGTGTAGATCCAAATTGTCCTGATTGATCCTAAATGAACCATGAACCCAGAAATCCCACATATAGATAGACCTTGTTTTTAATTTTTCTTTTTTACAAGAAACAGAAAAGCAAGTTAAAATGTGCTTGTTGTTTTTCAAAGAATTTTTTGAAACCATCCTCATGTAGAGATGCTCTCATAAAGCTTCACGAAAACATAATTAAAGACATTGGGAAATTTGAACGAAAAATTCAATTGAGATCGGAATTAACAAGGGTTAGAGGACGTTTTTAAATCTAAATCATTGCATCTGTATTACCTTTATTTGTTCTTTTCATTGTGTCAGTTTAATTTACTTTTTAAGTATTATTTTACAATTTCATATTTTTACATATAGTTTGTCTTTAAATTGCATGAAACTCTGGTCTCGAACATCTAGCGGTAGATTAAAAAGATAGTCTCCATCACCTTCATTGTTTGTCAGAATGGCTGAAAACCAAATTGAAAATCCACATGCCCGAGTTTAAAAACCAGTTAATCAGGAAGAAAACGAGTCTCAGCATGGAGATCTTAATCATCCTAGGACACTCAGACAATTCATGAAGCCCACTAGGACAGGATCACCATCTTGCATTGTTTTTCCTCCAGAAGCAGCACGTTTCAATTTTAAATCAAGTGTCATCAATCTTTTACCCACATTCCATGGTCTAGAATCAGAAAACCCTTATCAGCACCTAAGAGAGTTCGAAGAGTTATGTAACATTTGCACATATCAAAATTGTAGTATGAATATAATTCGGTTAACGTTTTTTCCCTTTTATTTAATTATAAAGCAAAAATTTGGCTATAAAAACTTAGGTCATGATCTATTAGAATATGGGATGATTTACCAGAACAGTTTCTTAAAAAGTTCTTTTCCCCTCACAGGACAAATTCCTTTAAGAGAAGAATCACAACATTCACACAAGAGTCGGGGGAAATACTTTACCAATATTGGGAGAGGTATAAAAAATGTTAAATATTTGTCCACATCACGGGTTTGAAACATGGAGGTTAGTTGCCCACTTCTACGAAGGTTTAACACCCCAAGGTAGAGAAATAGTGGAGATGATGTGTAACAGTGATTTCAGAGACAAAGATCATGAAGATGCACTAGATTACTTAGAGCACATAGCAGAGAATACACAACAGTGGGATACAATTGGTACATATGAGTCATCTGTTAAACCACAGCCATCAGGTATAGGTATATTTAACCTTATGGAATATCATGATCTTGCTGCCAAGTATGCATCTCTGTCTAAAAGAATTGAGGCTTTAGAAACGGGGAAAAATGATCATATCAAGTCAATTCAGGAAGTCATATGTCAAATCTGTAGTTCAAATAAACATGTCACTGAAGTTTTCCCGTCCTTACCAGCCCTGAAAGAATGTCTCCATGACCAAGTCAGTTCCATAAACACATTCAAAAGACAAAATTCAAACTCATACTCACAAACCTATTATTCTGATTGGAGAAACCATCCAAAATCAATTGGAGGAATGATAACCAAGCACAATCCTCACAACAATCTCCCCAGGTTCACCAGAATTTCCGAAATTCCCATAATTATGTATCATATGTCCCACCACCTAGGAAAACCATTGAAGATAACTTGAGTGCATTCATGGAAAAACAAGAAACCATCAATAACCAAAATGCACAAATGATGAATTATTTGAAAGAAACTTTTGATAAAATCACATATGCTTTGGCCATTAATGAGAAAGGTAAGTTTCTTACACAACCTCAGTCAAATCCCAAGAGTCATCAAAACCCTCACGAGGATAGTTCTGGAAATCAACACTTAGATCAAGTCAAATCTGTTATTACTCTTCGCAGTGGTAAGAACATCCACAAACCTATTCTTGAACCTCAAGAAATTGAGAATAAATCAGAATTATAGTGTAAGGAAAGGGTTGATGAGCTATTACCCGTCGTAGATAATAACAGTTTTTCTCATGCACTTCCATTTCCTCAGGCATTGAAAACAAAGAAATTGAACCGTTCCCCAGAGATTTATGAAATATTCAAACAGGTAAAGGTCAATATCCCATCGTTAGATGCCATCCAACAGATACCATCTTATGCCAAATTTTTGAAAGATCTATGCACCGTTAAAACAAAACATCAGGTAAGAAATAAATCTTTTCTATCTGAACAGGTAAGTTCCATTCTCTCAACCAATAATGCATTAAAATACAAAGACCCTGATTTTCCAACTATTTCTTGTATTATTGGAAATCAAAACATTAAACATGATTTGCTTGATCTTGGAGCTAGTGTAAATTTACTTCCATTTTCGGTTTTACCAACAACTTAATATCGGTGAAATGAAACCAACCTCAACTACTCTTTTACTTGCCGATAGATCAGTTAAGGTACCAAAAGGAATTGTGGAAGATGTGTTATTATAAATCGATAAATTTGTATATCATGTGGATTTTATTATTTTAGAAACACAACATATGGTATATAGTTATAAGCCAATTCATGTAATACTTGGTCGCCCATTTTTAGCAACAGCTAACGCTTTAATTAATTGCAGGAATGGAATCATGAATCTTTCTTTTGGCAACATGACATTAGAGCTAAATATTTTTAACATGTGAAAATAGCCATATGATGAAGATAATGAAAACGAAAGCGTAGAATCAATTGAACCTATTGTGGATGAGCATATTCAGGGGAGTTTATCTGATCCTATGAAATTTTTTACTGCTAATTTTATTGAGTCAAATGCACAAATAAATTCGGATATTACTGATGAAGTTCTACTTGATTCTACACAGGTATTGGAAGACGATGGAAAGATTCAAAATTTGGAAGAACTGGGAACACTGGAAGAAGTAAAACCCAAAGAAGAATCCAATTTGGAGTTAAAGGCTTTGCCAGAATGACTGAAATATGCATTTTTGGAAGATAATCAAGCTTACCCTGTGGTAATTTCTACTTCTCTCACAAGCGATCAACAAGGTAAACTTTTAAAAGTGTTGAAAGAACATAAAATGATAATTGGATGGACATTAAAAGACATAAAAGGTATTAATCCATTAATCTACACACACCGAATACATTTACAAGATAATGCTAGGACATATCGTCAACCCCAAATGAGACTAAACCATCACATGAAAGAAGTAGTAAAAACAGAGGTCCTTAAAATTCTTGATGCAGGCATTATCTATCCTATTTCTGATAGTAAGTGGGTAAGTCCTACACAGGTTGTACCAAAAAATCTGGAATTATTGTTGTAAAAAATTATAAAGGAGAATTAATCCCAACTCGTATTTCATCTAGTTGGCGCATGTACATTGATTATATAAAACTAAATGACGCAACTAGAAAATATCATTTTCCTTTACCAACTCTTGATCAAATTTTAGAAAGAGTAGCTGGACATCCATACTATTGTTTTCTTGATGGTTACTCGGGTTATTATCAGATTTCTATTACTTTAGAAGACTAGGAAACGACCACATTCATATGCCCTTTTGGAACATTTGCATTTAGGAAAATGCCTTTTAGACTTTGTAATGCACCTGCAACATTCCAGCGATGCATGTTAAGCATATTTAGCGACATGGTTGAACATTTTTTAGAGGTCGTTATGGATGATATAATTGTTTTCAGGAATTCATTCGATAATTGCTTGAAAAATCTGGAAAATATTTTGAAAAGATGTGAGGAAAAAGGACTTGTGTTAAATTGGGAAAAATGCCATTTCATGACTAATACAGGAATTGCTTTGGGACACGTTGTGTCGTCTAAAGGTATTGAGGTTGACAAGGCAACAATAGAGGTAATTTCTAAATTACCATCACCAAAAACAGTCAGGGACATTCGTTCTTTTTTAGGACATTCAGGATTTTATAGGAGGTTCATTACAAACTTTAGTACCATATACAGACCCTTATGTAACCTCCTATTAGAAAATGAAACATTTGAATGGACAGAAGAATGTCAAAAATCATTCGAAACGATTATCAGTCTTTTGACTTCTGCTTCTATTATGCAATCCCCTGAATGGTCTTTTCCATTTGAGCTAATGTGTGATGCTAGTGATTATGCAGTTGGTGCAGTGCTAGGACAGAGAAATGAACGTAAGCCGCATATAATATATTATGCAAGTAGAATTTTAAACAATGCGCAAATGAATTACACCACCACAGAATAAGAACTAATTGCTGTAATATTTGCATTGGATAAATTTTGATCATATTTAATCGGTTCTTCAACTGTTGTTTACTCTGATCATGATGTTGTTAGATATTTGATGTCTAAACAGGATGACAAGCCAATATTAATACGGTGGATCTTGTTGTTTCAAGAATTCAATCTCATAATCAAAGACAAGAAATGGGCAGAGAACGTGGTTGCAGATCACTTATCGAGACTCACAAACGAGTCACTAATTGATACCACTCCCATTAATTATTCTTTTCCCGATGAATTCTTATTTTCTGTAAAGATAATGCATTGGTATGCTAACATTGTCAATTTTGTTGCAACAAGAATGATACCTCCAGACTGGAGCCAACAAGATATGAGGAAATTTTTGACGAAGTCAAAAGATTCTATTGGGATGATCCATATCTGTTTAAATGTTTCCCTTAGCATATTTTTCGACGATGCATACCTGACAATGAGATAAGTGGTGTCATTCAGTTTTGTCATTCAGAAGCATGTGAAGGTCATTTCTCATCAAAGAAAACTGCTGTAAAAATCTTGCAATGTGATTTTATTGGCCCACCATTTTTAAAGATACACACACTTTCTGAAAAACTTGCGAAAACTGCCAACAGTTGGGATCTATTTCAAAAAGAAACATGTTGTCTTTAAATCTCATCTTTGTCATCGAAATCTTTGATTGTTGGGGGATAGATTTCATGGGCCCATTTCCACCATCATTTGGATTTTTATATATTTTAGTTGCAGTTGATTATGTCTCAAAATGGGTCGAGGTAATTCCTTGCCGGAACAATGATCACACAACTGTGATCAAATTTTTAAAAGAAAATATGTTGAGTCGATTTGGAATTCCTCAGCTCATCATAAGTGATGGAGGTAAACACTTTTGCAATAGACCATTTTGAGTCCTTAATGAAAAAGTATGGAGTCACACACAAAGTTTCCACCTCCTATCACCCCCAGACAAGTGGACAAGTTGAATTAGCAAATAAGGAAATTAAATAAATTTTAGAAAAACGGTTAACCCAAATCTCAAAGATTGGTCTCTTCGACTAACTGATGCACTCTGGGTATATCAAACAACTTTCAAAACATCTTTGGGAATGTCCCCTTATCATCTAGTTTATGGAAAACCTTGTCATTTTCCTGTAGGACTTGAGCATAAAGCATTTTGGGCTATTAAAGCATTCAATTCAAACCTTGAAAACGCTGGTCATGAACGTAAATTGCAACTAAATGAACTTGATGAATTAAGGAATGATTCATATGAGAACACAAAAATTCTTAAAGCTAAAACTAAGGCCTTTCGTGATAGTCGAATTTCACGAAAAATATTTGAAGTTAGTCAATAGGTTTTGCTTTATAATTCTCGTCTTCATTTATTTCCTGGAAAATTAAAATCCAAATGGAGTGGCCCATTTATTGTGAAACACGTTTATCCATATGGGGCAATTGACATTGAGAATCTTAGGGATGTTGATGTATTTAAAGTAAATGGACAGCGTCTGAAACCTTTTTTGGAGTGCTCAAAATTTCAAGAAACATTTTTCCTGTCAAACCCAATATACCTTGATTGATGTAGTTTCTTTTATTTTCTGTTAATATTTCTCTAATTTCCATTTCTCTTAGTTTTGCAGAATTTTGTTTTTTTTATTATTATCTCACACATCGGTAAAGCAGCGGATAACGGTAATCTGTGACTCAAAGTCAGTTATTTCAGTTCCCTAAAATTGCTGATACCCTACAAACCAATGCATGGAAGAAACTCTCGCAAACCTCCGCAAACATTTTCCTTCTCTTCCTCAAAATGCTCTGACAAAAATTTACAAAGCACGCACAGAAAGAATGAGACTTCTTATGATTCATGGTATTCCTTGTGATATTCATTGGGTAATTGAAGCAAGAGTTCGCTTGGAAGGTGAGTCACATGACTCCTTCATTCCTTACATGCCTGGTTCAAGGAAAAGCCCATATTCTAAAAAACGAAGAGCTAAACAATTAGGTGTTTATTATAAGTGTGCACGATGTACGTGCAACACTCGTTGTCGTTCTTTAGGAATGGTGTCTGATAATCACAAAGATAAAATTCAATTCATTAGAGATGGACTGAGTAATGAGCCTTTTGATGATATATCATTGACTCTTGAGACGCATCCTAGTGGATATGTTCATCGTGAAATTCACAGATTACACACACAATTTCAAAAAGAAAAACAACATTACAGTCTCGGGAATCTAACTTTAAAATACCATGTTTGCCAATTTATAAGAAAGTTGGATATGAAGCTTATCCCCGACCCATAGAGGGCGTTTAAGCCGTTATTAGACGTAAAACCAGATGAATATGTGAGCCACAATCACAACTACCAGTATATATTATTGCGTTGATTTCCTAAACTTTAAATTACTGTTTTGATTTACTTTTCGCCGACAGTATCTAACATTTTTGTTCACGATCTATTTTCCTAATAATTATCATTTTGCAAGTATTAATGCACTTATTACTCACCTTTTTCAGGATCTATAAATTCAGCTCATCACTTCCCTCTCTTCAATACATCTAGCTATGAGAGATAATGCAAATGGAGACAACTTCAAAATGACAATTCACTAATATCTGTGTGTTTTGTGGAACTAGCTCTGGAACTAAACCATAATTTGTGGAGGCTGTAAGAGAATTGGGTAGAGTTATGGCAAACAGAAACATGCACTTAGTATATAGCGGTGGCAATCTTGGATTGATGGGGTGTATTTCAAAAGCTGTACAAGAAGGTGGCAGTCAAGTTTTGGGGATCATTCTAAAACCCTTAACAGAGGACAACATCATCGGAAAATCAAATGGAGAAGAATGTATTGTCCCAGGTATGTCTGAAAGACTCACTAAAATGATCAGTCATGCTGATGCTTTCATTGTTTTACCAGGTGGGCTAGGAACGTTGGAAGAAATATTCACAGTTACGTCATGGGCAAACTTGAATATTCACCAAAAATCCATTGGGCTGTTTAATGTTAATGGATTTTTCAATTTTCTTTTTATATTTCTTAAAGATGCCAAAAAAAATGGGTTTATTTCAAAACGGGTAAGAGATATCTTCCTAACAGCAAGAAAATCAGATGATTTAATTGACCAACTCTTAGCTTTTGAACCAATAATCGACCCTATTCTTTCCAAGTTGAACTGGTTTGGTAACGATCGTAGCAAAAAGCGCAAAGTAAACCTAGACCTTAATCTCTAATCTTTAGTTGTAACTATAACTGTCAATTCCACAATAACCAGGTGATATCTTCTAAACTATACTTCTCTTTCTTTAAACATTGGGGACAATGTTTAATTTTAGTTGGGAGGAAGGGATAGTTTACTAGATAATTTTCATGTTTAATTGATGTTATTTTCAAAAAAAAAAATTTACTTTTTGTTATTTTGTGTGTAAGAATATATATTCATATATATACACAAAAACTAACAACAAATTTTTTTTCTAAACCAAGTGGAATTATTGTTCAGAGGTGGCTGTGTAAGGAGTTTTCACTCCTGAGACGCATCTCAATATAATTCGTAACAAGTTATTTGTTGTTCCTTTCTATTTGAATCATTTAAATTTATGAATTCTCCATAACATTAATTAAATTTGATCTTTATATGCTCGTTTGACAAATATTATCAACAACATGGTAACATATGATCATGGGTGGTAAGTGAAATTATGTAATATTTAGTTCTCTAGTTTGTTGGAGGTAACACCTAAAGGCAGTGAAATTTCTATATGCGAAAAAAATAGAGTTTAAATAAAGTTCATTTTCGTAGCCTTTTTAACTCGAGCAATTAAGTTTGTATGGTGTTTTAACACTTAGTACCGTAAGGCCAACTGGTCTGGGAATTACTGGCCCAAAGCTCGTTACAAGGGTTAAAAAGAAAGCTTAAGGGAATCAGACACTTTTTATCTAAGATCCGAGCAATTAACTCCGTAGGGGTGTCTTAACACCTAGTGCCCTAAAACCAACTAGTTTTGGAGTCATTGGCCCAAAGTTTGATACAAGGATTGAATATATGTCTTGGACACTTTTTATCTAAGATCCGAGCAATTAAGTCCGTAGGGGTGTCTTAACACGTAGTGCCCTAAAACCAACTGGTTTGGGAGTCACTGGCCCAAAGTTCGATACATGGATTGAAGATATGTTTATAAATAAACTTTCACTGCTAAAAAAGTGTAAATTCTAATATAATTTTAGGACAAAAATATTACTCCCTTCTCAATAAATACCTGTGATATTGTGGGCACAATATATTGATTAATACCTTATTTTATGAGTATATGGAAGAATGGTAAAAAGTACAAGGGAAGTCATTTATTTGACCATTTAGAAAGAAAGAAAATAATTGTTGACTTAGATAAGAATTTTTCGACGTAGATTCCGCTTGAATTACTAGGGACTAGAAATAAGCTGGTTGGGGGTGTGATGAATACTAAAAAATGCATATTTATTATACGATAAGTCAATCATTTTACACTTATAGTTTCACTAATCCCCTTAAATTGACACATTTGTGAAATAATATTTTAAGTTATGCTTTGAGTGTTTTTACTGTGTTATTTTATGTTATTTGATAGGTAAAATACTGCTCGGAAGCTCGACAGGACAAACCAGACTTGAAAAAGGGCAAAAACAAAAATTCTGCTTTCGCGTCGCGACACGTGGAACCTTGGCGTCACGACGCGTCTAATAAAACTAAGACGTGTCCCCATCGTGGCACTTGCGTCGCAACGCGCAGACCAAAATATGCCTATAAATTGAAGCGTCCAGCAGAAGAAATTTTCATACTTTTCTTTCCGAATTCTGTATAGATTTTGGAAGAGAGTGTCTTGAGTGTTTATTTTTATTTTAAGCTTTCTGTAATGTCTTTTTCTTTCATTAATAAAATTTTGAGTATGTTTAATTACAAAATAAGTAGCTAATTTCTTTTCTGTTGGGGTAAGGGTGAAGCTTTTATAATAAAAACGTAGATTAAACTCGCTTCTATTATAATAAATAAATTGAAATCTAATAATTAAAACTTGATTTAGATCTATATTAATTATTGGCAATCTGTCTACCGTCTTTATAGCTGGTTTTATCTTTCTACCGCCTTTATGGCTGGTTTTATCTTGCTACCACCTATATGGATGGTTTTATACGATTTTGGCATAATTAAGTACCTTGGTAGGACTTGTTATAGACAAACGGTATCACCGCTTTTATGGCTGGTTTTATGTTTTTGGCATACTTAGTACCTTGGCAGGATTAATTATTGGCATAAATGACTACAGCCTTTATGGCTGGTTCCTTATATTGGCATAATTAATTCCTGAGATAAATTAATTGGGTAAATGGAAATTTATATATTATATAATTAAGCGAGATTTCTAAGTTCAAGGGTTAAAGTGGATCCCCTAACTCTAGCAGTTCATTTTATTATTGCATTTTAAATCTAAAAGTCAACAACTACTTCAACAAATCAAACTTTTATTTTTCGCACTACACATCAGTCTATTTTGCTAAATATCTTCTATGTGGATCGACCCCGGACTTACCAGTTTATTTTATTACTTCGACACTCTTATACTTGGGAGTAAAAGACCACTTTTCAAGCGTGTTAGTTGTCATTCTTAGACAGTTCCTGGTCAAGGTTTACACTACTTGGTCAGTAAAGTAAACCCGTTGAGACTAGTACATGTCGTATATTGGAATCTTGGATTCCAATGGTTTCTCAATGAACCATGAGTCTTGGAGACTCGTATAGACGTGTAGGTATTTATAGCGAATAAACACTGAACGACTCACAGAAAATTATTAATGGATGGTACATCAACGTCAATAAGAATATTCTCGGGTTGAGTGAGCGTAGTGATTTTTTGACTTGAGATACCACTGTAGATATATGAGTTATCCTCCACACTTAGATGACAGTAACGTCACCAATCTATTTAGATCAGACCTCCGTATGTTCGTTGGGTGTGGACTGGTGCTCAGGATATCATATGTGTGTCAAGAAAGGATCCGTCAGTTATGTGTACAGAGCATATGTATTCAATATGGAATTAGCAATCTGTTAAATCCATGGGCCTGTGGTACACTGTAGAAGTTAGTTATAAGTATTATTAAGAGATTGCTAATAAAAACGTCGACATGATTATATCTATAAAGATTTGATATTTATATTTATATCTCTGGAATAATCCGGATATCTGTGACAGATGGATTATACGTATGCCATGATCTCGACATGTATGGTTCAGAAAGTTTATCCGTGTTCGTCATAATTTACGGGTGGGTAGATTATGGACACGAAATTGGATCTAGTGACGGATATGCCTGAACCTAAAGAGTCTCACTAATTAAATATACTCGTATAGCACTAGGGCAACTTTTATGAATAATACTGATTATTTATAAGTCATTTAACGGTTAAATGAAAAATACATGCAAATGGACATAATGGTTATTTTCTAATTGATGTGTATTTTTATTTATTATTTGGTTTTATTAAATATACATTAATTAAATGTCAAATTATGATATTTGACATATATCACTGATATATGTATTTTGATTATTTAATGTAAATATAATACATATATTTTAGATATTTGTATTTAATTATTTAAATATTAAATGATTAAATTAATTAAATTGAAAATATTTTAAGTCATGATTTACCTTTTAAATGGCCATTTTTGATTAGATACAAATGTTATTTTTCATTAAATACTTTAATGATAAAATATCTAAAAGTCAAGTATATATTTTTCATTTAATTAATTGAAACAAATTGAAAATATCTTGATATATTTTCCTTGCTAGTTTCCGCCATCAAGGGAAAATATATAAGGTTTTTTGTTTCATTTTAATTTAACATAACAAGTTACCAAAATAATTACAAAGAAATTTTGAGAGAAAAAGGTTGAAGAACAAAGGAAATATCAAGCAAAAGTTTGAATTTTGTAAGTATTTTCTAACTTTCTTCAACTAGAAATTTATTTCTATTATTCTAGACTTCAACATGTGTTGCTTAGAGTTTTCTCTACTCTTTAAGTATGTAATTAAATGGTTGGGAACTTGTTTGAAAGATGTTAGCATGTGTAATTAACAAAGTAAGCTTATAATTGGTTATTAAACTCTCTTTTGATTATTTGATAATCAAGTTGTCATTCTAGAGTTGTTAGGCCACTCATTGATAACCTAGAATTGTTCTTGTGTTATTTCAAAGTGGTGAGACTTGTTTGGTGTTGTGAAAATTGAATTAAACTATTGAATTTGATTAATTTGGTGTAATTTGTCAATTTGAAGAAATTATAAAATTAGAGTTCTTAACCCTTTCTAAATTTGGGTATTTTCATATATGTGTTGTATATTGATGTATATATAATGTATATTAAATTTGGGATTGATTGGATTTGATATTGACTTGTTTTAAACAAGATTGAACTAAATTATAAATCCTGGAAAGTTCATGGACCTCTCGGCAATTTCAAAAAAATTGGAATTTTTATTGCAACTTGTATTTTGATGTGTTGGACATGTATAAATCATTTTGGGATTGATTTGGAATCACTTAAATATGTATTTGATAATTTAAAGACCAAAATGAATAAAATGTAAACTTTGGGGTCCATTCGGCAAATATAAAGAAATCTGATTTATGGATAAAAAATTCAATTTTTAAGTATTGAGTAATTAAAATAAATAAATTTATTTTAATTGCTCGAGAAAAATTTTGAAATCGGAAAATTTTGATTTTCCGCGTTCCGCTGCGTTTATCCGGATTTGCCCCTATAAAACCCCAACAAATATCATACTAACAAAAGCATCTACAATACAGAAGGTCCTGAAACCAACTCAACCGGACGGGCCTAAAGAAAATTTCCACCATGGTGGATATGTAAAAACAGAATGCAGGTGGTGCATATGTAATGCATCAAATATTTAACGCAAGATAGAACATAATGTTGTCATCCAATCAGATACAAAAAAACATATCATACATTTAGGTAGGGGTGTTCGCGGTGCGGTTCGGGTCAGTTTTTTCATTTTTCACTTCAAACCGCGCGGGTTGGCGGTTTGAGAAATTAGAAACCGAAACCGTAAATTTGATAAGGAAAACCGCGGCGGTTTGGGTTGGCGGTTTGGGCGGTTCGGGTCGGCGGTTTGGATTATAAATTTTTTTAAAGAAATTTGGTGTTTTTTCACGTAATAATTGAAGAGAAAAAATACTTAATTTTCATTTATACATTGCATATTGTCATATGATCTTTAAATATTTTAAATTGCATGGTTAAAAAAGAAGAAAAATATAAAAAATATATATATAATTTGAACGCGAGTCGGCGGTTTAGGCGGTTCGGGTCGCGGTTTGAGTCAAAATTTACGGTTTTGGGCGGTTCGGGTCGCGGTTGGGTCAAAACCGCACACCGACCCAAAATTTATGGTTCGGTTCCGATTGACCCGAAATCATTTTTAATTTTTTTTCAAACCGCGCAGTGCGGTTTGGATCGGTGCGGTTCGGGTCGGATTGCGGTTTGACCCGAAATCGTGATCACCCCTACATTTAGAAACCGTGATCAGAATTTCAAGAACTTGACATGTCTTTTACATATTCATATTTACCTTACAACATATGTTGAAATCATTCACGTTTATAAATGGATTCATATCAACAATCATGCATACATAACATATCGCCACTTTAGATTCACGAAACTGAAGACATATACTTAATATAATCTCACATCATGGAATGTATCTAAAATGGGTAATGCTACAATACCCTTGGGTATCAGATACCCAAGGGTTGGGGGCATTAAAAAACAAAAAAAAATGAGAGTAACTGGTTGCCACTGCCGGTTGCAACCAGTTACTCTAAAAAAAAATAATTTAAAAATAATTTTTTATTATATAAATTATAAAATATTAATAAAAATAAAATTATGAAAAAAATTTATGGTAAGTTTTTAAAAATTTATTTTTAAAAATTACTGAAAAAAATAAAATAATATAAAAAATTTATTTTTTTATAATATTGATAAAATAAAATAATATAAAAATATATTGCATATTTATTGGTCAAAGTTGCATGTTTAATGGTAGAAGTTGCATATTTAACGGTCATAGTTGCATATGTGATTTTCGAGGCAGATGCAATTGCATGTTATTGCTAAAGTTTCATGTTCAATGGTCTCGGTTTGCATGTTTATTGCTAAAAGTTTCATCTTCGAAATATTGCATATTTATTGGTCAAAGTTGCATGTTTAATGGTAGAAGTTGCATATTCAACGGTCATAGTTGCATGTGTGATTTTCGAGAGAGAAGCAATTGCATGTTATTGCTTAAGTTTCATGTTCAATGGTCTCGTTTTGCATGTTTATTGCTAAAAGTTACATCTTCAAAATATTGCATATTTATTGGTCAAAGTTGCATGTTTAATGTAATGGTGGAAGTTGCATATTCAACTCTCATAGTTGCATGTGTGATTTTCGAGGCAGAAGCAATTGCATGTTATTGCTAAAGTTTCATGTTCAATGGTCTCGTTTTGCATGTTTATTGCTAAAAGTTTCATCTTCCAAATATTGCATATTTATTGGTCAAAGTTGCATGTTTAATGGTCGAAGTTGCATATTCAACGCTCATAGTTGCAGTGTGTGATTTTCGAGGCAGAAGCAATTGCATGTTATTGCTAAAGTTTCATGTTCAATGGTCTCGTTTTGCATGTTTATTGCTAAAAGTTTCATCTTCCAAATATTGCATATTTATTGGTCAAAGTTGCATGTTAATGTGTCGAAGTTGCATATTCAACGCTCATAGTTGCAGGTGTGTTTTCGAGGCAGAAGCAATTGCATGTTATTGCTAAAGTTTCATGTTCAATGGTCTCGTTTTGCATGTTTATTGCTAAAAGTTTCATCTTCCAAATATTGCATATTTATTGGTCAAAGTTGCATGTTTAATGGTCGAAGTTGCATATTCAACGCTCATAGTTGCAGGTGTGATTTTCGGAGGCAGAAGCAATTGCATGTTATTGCTAAAGTTTCATGTTCAATGGTCTCGTTTTGCATGTTTATTGCTAAAAGTTTCATCTTCCAAATATTGCATATTTATTGGTCAAAGTTGCATGTTTAATGGTCGAAGTTGCATATTCAACGCTCATAGTTGCAGGTGTGATTTTCGAGGCAGAAGCAATTGCATGTTATTGCTAAAGTTTCATGTTCAATGGTCTCGTTTTGCATGTTTATTGCTAAAAGTTTCATCTTCCAAATATTGCATATTTATTGGTCAAAGTTGCATGTTTAATGGTCGAAGTTGCATATTCAACGCTCATAGTTGCAGGTGTGATTTTCGAGGCATAAGCAATTGCATGTTATTGCTAAAGTTTCATGTTCAATGGTCTCGTTTTGCATGTTTATTGCTAAAAGTTTCATCTTCCAAATATTGCATATTTATTGGTCAAAGTTGCATGTTTAATGGTCGAAGTTGCATATTCAACGCTCATAGTTGCAGGTGTGATTTTCGAGGCAGAAGCAATTGCATGTTATTGCTAAAGTTTCATGTTCAATGGTCTCGTTTTGCATGTTTATTGCTAAAAGTTTCATCTTCCAAATATTGCATATTTATTGGTCAAAGTTGCATGTTTAATGGTCGAAGTTGCATATTCAACGCTCATAGTTGCAGGTGTGATTTTCGAGGCAGAAGCAATTGCATGTTATTGCTAAAGTTTCATGTTCAATGGTCTCGTTTTGCATGTTTATTGCTAAAAGTTTCATCTTCCAAATATTGCATATTTATTGGTCAAAGTTGCATGTTTAATGGTCGAAGTTGCATATTCAACGCTCATAGTTGCATGTGTGATTTTCAATTTTCCAATGGTCTCGTTTTGCATGTTTATTGCTAAAAGTTTCATCTTCCAAATTTGCATATTTATTGGTCAAAGTTGCATGTTTAATGGTCGAAGTTGCATATTCAACGCTCATAGTTGCATGTGTGATTTTCAATTTTCCAATGGTCTCGTTTTGCATGTTTATTGCTAAAAGTTTCATCTTCCAAATTTGCATATTTATTGGTCAAAATTGCATGTTTATTGGTGGAAGTTGCATATTCAACGCTCATAATTACATATGTAAATGTTGCTATCTGTAACTGACCAAAATAACCGAAATATTGAAAAAAAGAAAAAGAAATATAATAAAGTTTGAAAAATTAATCAATTATTTACTTAGGATAATTACTGAAGTTAATGAGCATGAAGTAGAATTCTCATAATGTTATAGTTTTTTTTATAACTACTTAATAACTATATTTTTCGTGTTTAAATAATTATTATTTCATATGAGAAGTCATTACTATGAAAATGAATTTTTATTAATTACAAAATATGAGAATTTTTTTTAATTCTATTTTTTGCCTAATATTTTATAATTTTCTTAAAATAATCAGCATTTAGTCCCACATTTGTGAGATGGGCTTGAGATTGTATTAATTTACGAATGAATAATCAGCATTTACGTATCCAACGCCATCGACTTCAGAAGCATTTGCAGGTATTAATTTACGAATGAATTTCATAATTTAATATAGACCGAACTGAATGCACATAAATACTTTTGCAACTTTTGCAGGTTTCGGTAGTGACAATAATTTATTTGGAACCTCTTCACAATGCTGTTACCAAAACTATACATGGTGGCCTTACTCCATGTAGTCTTTTATTTCGTTATTGGATGACATTTCTTCTGTTGTAATTATTTCGTTTTTGGAACCTCTTAACAGTGCTGTTGAATGTTGTAATGGCAATTTTTTTGGAACCTATTCACAGTGCTGTTGAATGTTGTAATGGTAAATGTATCATACTTTTGGAAATGTTTTTTGGAACCTCTTCACATGTTTTTACTGTCTTGTTAACTAGGTTTTCATAAAATTTACGAACCATTTGGAACCATTTTCGGTCAGAGGAGATCATGCATACACAGAAGTTGTTAACCGAATTGTTTAATGCAATCATCTGTTTAATGCTATTGACAGAGCTAAACTGATGACCAAAAAATAATGCCCCAATTCATCATGCACCCTTCACAAATAACGTCAGAAGCCACGCCCTGTGAAAATGAATTTTTATTAATTACATAATATGAGCATTTTTATTAATTACAGAAGATAAGCATGAAGATAGATTTCTTAATGATGATATTTACTTAGAATTAAGTATGTCAACAGTTGGATATCCAAGCATTTTGGACGAAATCGAAACCAGAAACAATATCTCAAACCATAAAAATTTCATAACAGAACTTGTAGTGATTATAAAGCATAACAAAATGGTCTCAAATATTGTCAACTAATTAACATATGATATAAAGATTTTTTTTTAACTAATATTCATTCCTTCAAATGAGACCAACTCCAAAAGGAGGCTTCTTGATTTTATTTTCTCTTTTACTTGAAGTCAACTAATACAGAAATTATTGATGACCAAGTGTCTTCAGTTTCTGTTTTTTGCGTTCTTTCACTTTCTCCTCAAAGCCATCATCCATCAGCTTCATTGTCGCCACACGTCTGGCCTTGTATACCTGGAAATCAATTTTCATCGGATAAACAAAACAGATACCATTGAAGATTAGTAACCACTGCACAAAACTGCCTGTTAAATACAATTCTACCTAGAAGCACAACTTGAGAAAAAAAAAAACTACATATCCATAATTAATCCTTCAAAATAATATCCTCATCAAGCCACCGTGTAGTATCCCGGAATGTCTTACTCTCGTAATATCAGAAAGAACCTCTTGCTCTTTACATTCAAATTCTTCGAGTTGTTTCCCAACAACAGCTTCTATTTCATGAATGAGATCTTCATCATTCTGCAAAAAAAGTTCATATATCTAAGGTAAGCAACACACTAACATTTATCTTTACAGATCTCACTGCTTATAGTTTCTGCACATTTAATGCTAAAGTAATATAATTTATACAAATAATGAATACTATTATTTGCACAAAAGTAATGTTCATTGTAAACAAACATGTTACTTGGCAGCTTCAACAATACAAGAATGAAAAATGAACTGTCAAGTTTTTAACTTATGAACCTTTTTGATTTGTTTCATAGCCAAATGGCTCCAAAAAGATATATGTAGAAATGACAATTTCAGAAATCCTTTCAGAAATCCAGTAATCTATACAATTTTTGGTAAGTCTCTACTACTTGTGTAATAAAACTCACAGCCAACCCTCCTCTTCCTGCTCTTGCAGTACGCCCCACACGGTGAACATAATCTCTCGGATATCTGCAAGGAGTAGATAGTCAAATCTACATCAAGAGATGACGAACTAATGGTAGCTGTTTTTTTTTGCATGGGCATTTACTTCTTTAGCATCGACTGGTTGTGCAGCTTCAAATTTAGGGACGGACGTCGGTTCATCAGTCGGACGCGCTTGTTCTCTATAAACATGGGAATTCAGCTCTAACAAATACTCTTCTAATTTATCAACCTTTTTTGTCAATTGGTTCACTTTATTGTCCATCAATTTCATGTAATGCGAGGTTTGTTTGGCATTTTCTCCTATAGTTTCCTGAATCCTTTGTAGGATTGTCATGACTGGATCGAAATCTTTCGCACGTACAAAACTGTATTGTTGGCCACTCTCCTTCCTCATGGGAACCTATTTATAATGTGTTAAATAATAAGTAATTTGTTAACGATAACTTGACGCACACCATAAAAGGAAAATATTAACTTAATTTAATACCGCATTGCTCCCGAAACCACCAAATATTTTCTCCCATTGAACAAATTTTTTAATTTCCACGGCAGTCCACTGCATGATAGGCTAACCATTCCTAGGTGAAGACATCTGGTAAGTAGAAGACGACATATAGAAAATCTGGCAAAACAAAAAAAAAATGTCATAATCATAAACATGGACTGCATGGTGGTAGCACAAACATGCCGAAATTAAAGAGAGCAAATGTTATTCATTTCATACCATTAAAAATAAAACACATCCTCTAATTGAAGAAGTCTTGTTTTCATTGACCTTCTTCACTCCATTCCATAAAAACTGTAAACACCAGGTTGCCCAATTTTTTAATCTAATGGAGCTGACATCTTTCAATGCATGCAGGTAATATGGGTTGATGTACGCGGCAGCAGTAGGACATAGGATTGTACTGATAGCAAACAAACAAAAAAGAATAGAGAATTCATCATCTGCAGTGGTAATATTGCTTAGTCTCTCAATCACAATTGCTATTGGGATCCCTTTCTTACTAGTACAACATCGGGCTCTTAACTCAACTATGTCCTTATCGTCCCCGTAAGTCTCAAAGTTCGAACCCTCATCCTCAATACCCATAATTGCAGTAAATGTATCAACATTCAAACTGTATTCAGTTCCAGTAAGTGTTATTATCCCTCTCTCCACGTCACATTGTTTAACCAACCATCTACATAACTCTTGTCGCACTCTCCCACATCTGAGACCTAAGAGGCTTCCAAATCCAAGCTCTCTTACAGCTTCTTCTTGTTCAACAGTAAATGTGGATACCATTTTTGAGAAGCGAGTGACACTTCATCTTGATATTCCTCTGTAGTCAGGGTCTTTCTCTTCTACCTTATCCACTGGATCGCCTAATAATCCACGAGGCCACTTTTCATGCTTTACAAATTCCTTATTATACTTGTTGACAAAAGCAACTTTCTGTTCCAAGGTCATTTTCTTCCAATTCGTTCCTATGTGACCTTTTATCTATAACCCAATAATATAGATAAAAGAAAAAATATATATAAGTTAATAAATCAAACTATAAAGTTAAATAACAAAGAAAAGTTAATTAGTTGATCGCATACCTCTTTGGTCACTTTAAGGCCTTCTTCCTTCAGCCGCTTTGCTTCTGACTTGCTGTGGAGACAAGTCAAATTAATTTTGAATGTACATCATCAAATAAACTTATTTAACTATTCACACTATTTGGTTAACTATTAACTTACTAATAATAGCACCATGCGTGCTTGCCCGGTCCATGCGGTTGTTCGTTCGTTTCATTCCTCTTTTGTTTAACCATGATGTTTACAACCAATGACAGAGATGATGGACTACAAATACATCAACAATGATAAGTAAACTAATATAAAGTTGGAAATAAGCTTGACAACCACAAAGATCAACGATTAATTTAATTTAAATAGAATATCTTTTATATCTTTTATTGGAATCATGAAGATCAAAGGTTAGGTTAGGTTAGAATATAAGTGATTTAACTGAAATTAACAAAACATACAGATTACACTAAAGCCAAAATTTAATTCAACCAAGATTATTCATGCATAACATGATCACCACATTCATACTCACACATATATAAATATATTTACCTAATCCAATGCATGTTCTCAAACTTATTGATATTTACACAATCGACGACCACTTAGCAATCAACCCTCCAATATGAAAGTCCACAGCTGCTTTTTACTGCATATGGTTTATTTTATCTTCCTTTGCAGTTCATTGAAAACAATTACCCATCTAGGGCAATGCATACCATAGAACAAAAAAAGCATTCAATGTTGCGAGCACTAAAAGGCTAATGCTCCAATGATATGGACAATACAATATTTCATAAAAACGGAATACCAAGCGTGTACACATTAGAATGTTTCATAAAAACAGAAAACCAAGCGGAATATTTCATAAACAAAGAAACATAATCATCAATGGCAAAGTTTAGTAAAGTATGTTAGAAATCACTAATTACAATTCCATGCATAACACATTACAATGTTTGTAGCAATTTCAGTTATAAAAAGGCATACATAAGGCATTTAATTTTAAATAAAATTGCTTCACATCATGTACTTAAAACCCCAAATTTAAATAGCAGAAATTGATAAAATTTTATAAACATGATAAATATTTGGTTAATAATTTATCTTCAGAGCCTTACAATAATTCCGAATTCAATCCTCCAATCCTTCTACTCAAAAACCGAATTGAATCCTCCAATCTTTCTACTGAAAAACCCTAATCTGAATTCGATTTTTCTGCATTCACATAAAAAAGGAGCATATCAAATCAAAAACCTAACAATCCATGAACGATTAAAACAAATTTAAGTAGTTTAAGTAATAGACCCGAAAATACATTACCTCATATCTTTATTCTCTTTTACTTTTCCTCTGTTTTCTCACCAACCGAACACTACAAAACTTCTACATACAAAATGAAAAGCCACAGACAACACACAAACAATGCCTAAAACCAAATCAAAATCCTAACAATCCATGAACAAGAAACCAAATTTCAGTAGACCCATAAAACCAAATTTCAGTAGACCCATTGAAGAAACCTGGAAATTTCTGAGAGAATCAGAGATGGATACGCAGGCGTCGTGCTCGGCGATTTTAGGGCACAAATTTCTGAGAGAGGGAGGAGAACAGGGAGAGACGAGTGAGAGATGAGAGGGAGACGAGAGGGAGACGAGAGGGATTTGAGAGAGAGATGGATTAGAGAGAAATGAGAGAGATGAGAAATGAAGAGATGAGGCTTATTGTACTTGTAATAACCGGTTCTCCCGGTTTTCTCTTCTTATTTTTTTTTATTTTTTTTTTTACTCACCGTTGGATCACTTGACAGTGATCCAACGGTGGGGGTACCCAGGGGTATCACATACCCCTGGGTACCACAGATGTGCCCATCTAAAATACTCAAACCATTTAATGATGTCAGAAAGAAAGTACCCGAAATATATTCTTTTCTGCACATAATGGTAACATATCCTCTTGTGCACATAAAAAAACATTTTCAAATGTCAGGAACATAGAACTCATACATATAATCTTCAAAAATATATAAACCTATTTTCTTATTTTACACATAAATCAACTATCATGTATTTTCCTTTCAGAAGCTCGAAAAATATCAATTACTTCTCATATTAGAAAGACACACATATATACGAAAAAATAGAAATGTACTTGTCTCATCTAACCTTGGGAACTTATTCTTCTATAAACACGAAACTAAAACTTTCTCAACTTACCAACATTGGAAACTCATAACTTTTACTCATGCACCAGACTAAACTTATAACTCATGTCAAATCTGTCAACACATCTCAATGACACTCATAAATCATGAATGATAAACTTTAATTCATGTTTTCGGAAACTAAATATATATGTACTTATATGTATATATCAGAGTTTGATAATACCCAAATCAAGTCCAGTTTCAATTATTTTAGTTTTAATACTCTTAGATCATCATACACTACAAATTCATAACATCAAATTCACTTTTCAGCTTAAAATCAGAAAATCTTCCGAAAAGTCCCAAAATATTACAAACGGATCCATAACCTTTTGGATATTTTCTATTTCTCCCAAAAAAATCTAATGTTCTTAATACATTATTATATATTGTTCTAAATCAATCGGTTAGCTTAAACTCTCAATTTACGTGTTTTCGAAAAATCTTTTGAAAAAAAATTTTAAAACGCTACAGAATGATCCTGAATCCTATGAAACTTTCCAGAATCATTCAAATATCATTATATCATCATAAATAACTCATATCTATCATTACACTTACATGAGAATCGAAATACATGAAATCAGAATTTACAGAAAAGCTTTCCTATCGCCATGGACGGATCTCGAATATTCTGATTTCGCTCCAACTCAATCAATTACACATCATTCATAATTTACTCACTTCATGGAAATTCAATATCACACATAAACATAGGATGTATCCACACACATTCAGTAACGTATCTAGTTACACCTAAAATAATGAATTTTTATTGGGATGACTTACCGAGTTTTCAATGGAACCAACAAACTCGCAAAACATCCCTGAATGTTCTGGAACTGTTGGAATTCGAATCAGAATAGATGAGCTCTTGGGTCACTATTCACAACTCGATTCTGCCCGAAACCGAGCTCCAATCAGCAAAACTATCACTATAGCCTCGTAGTGTTCGTCGAGGGTTTCAATTTAATAGGTGGCTTATTTCACGAGGTCAAGAAATGAAGCCGGATCAGACCCGACATGCCGCGACCTTCTCTCTCATTTTCCCATCAATTCCGGCCACCTTAGGCAGGCCACCGGCTACTAGGGGTGAGCAAAACCAATTTCTGTTCCGGTTCCACATAGAACCGAAACCTACCCGGAAAAATTCGATTCCGCACTAAGTGGAACCAGAACCTACCCAATTAAACAGGGTACCCTATTATTCGGTTCCAATCCGGTTCCGAATTACCCTATTTTAAAATATTTTAATGAAAATTACATTCTTATACGAGTCCGTAGGAAAAAACGGGGACCAAATCGGAGTGCGGAAGCTCAAGAACGAAGAAAATGAAAAATATTTTAATTAAAATAAATGATAAACACTTAATCACAAGACATTAAAATTGACAAACACTACCAAACCATACACCTTCTGCTCAAGGAAAAAGTTAAGACATGCTAAAATACAATTCATGCTATATTATAATATGGAAGTCCATAATTTATATCACACAGCATCACAAAATGGATTTGCTTTTTGTCCAAACTTTGAGAATACTTTTGCTCTTCCAATTGAAAATACAGTTTGGCCTGCTAAAGTTGGATCAAGTGAAGAAAACAACTTTTGAAACTATAAGCAGCACAATTATGCTACCAAATCAATCACACAAAAAAAAAAATATTTTGTCCAGCTTACATACCAAGAGTAAAACTAATAATGCAGAGAGCGAGCACACGCAATGCCAACAAAGCTCCCATCAAACATAATTGTTACAATATTAGAAAACACAATCTAAAAATTTAGCAACAAATAGATGAATTACAATAAATATCTCAGAACACCGAAATTTAAATCTCTAAATATTCATATAAATCTCTAAATGTTCATATAAACCGGTTCCATTGTTCGGTTCCGGTTCCGACCATTTTAGAACCGGAACCTACCCGGATAAAATCGGTTTCTTCATTTTTGGAACCGGAACCTACCCGATTACAACCGGTTCCGGTTCCAAATCCGAAAAACTGGTCCGATTCCAACCGGTTCCGGATAGAACCGGAACCGGTGCTCACCCCTACCGGCTACCAACCGAGGCAGGGTGGCCTGACAAAGCTATTGGTGTTCCAATCATCACCAACCACTTCTTCTTCGCGTTGTTGCTGATGGGTTTTGGGCCATTTGGGAATTTTGATAAACTTCTAGGTTTATTTTATAAATTTTATGCAATTTGCATTTTGGTCAACGCGAAATTGCAAAAAGGTCCATAACACTACATCACTTCAGTAATTCATGTTTTGGAGAATCTGCCGGTGAAAATTTCGAAAAATATTCAATACAAAAGTTATTCGTCTCATACAAAAATCGAACAGTTAGAAAATCAACTCAATCGGAGTTCGTTTGTTATTTATATAGCCAAAAGAATATATTTTCCTTATATTAAGTATATATAGAAAATTAGAGTAATCAATTCTCGAAATCATGCGTTTTTCAATAAAATGGAACTCCACTTTAAAACGTTACAATCTATTTTTCAACACTTAACTCTTATTCTCCAATATCATTTCGTTTTGGGTTTAACTTTGATTCAGGAACCTTCCATAAATATTTTGAAAATTCGGGATATTACAATTATCTTAAATAATCAACAATTTTACGTTATTAGTAATAACTTATATAAAAAATTTTATTATTTAAATAATTTTTTTTAGTTACACTTTAGTTTAATTCATTTTTAAATGCCTCCATATTTAGTTTTATATTACAGTATACTAAATAAATAAAATAAAAAATTACAGTATGAAAAGTTTTTTAATTACTTAATAAGAAATCAAATGAAAAAAAGTATTTGAAAAAATAACATTAAATTAACACCTCTTTTGTATTCCTTATAATTTTATTGTTCCATTTTTAAAGACAATTAAATATAATAATTTTCTTTCATTATTTTAATGAATTAAGAATAATTTAACAATATTAATTATTTTATCACAAGAATAAATATGTAAAACCATAGATATTTCTTTGACTTTTTAACTTTAGAGAGTGTGGAGTATAATGAAAGTAATAAGAGGATATGTGGTAAACGTTATAAACAGTCGGGAAAGTGTCATTCTCCCATTATTTATTTCTACACTTCACTTCCCATTAGAAAGTTGGATATTTACAAAATTGGGAAAATGCCGCACAAATTTTAATTTTAATGGTATTTTTGTTTTTATAATTTTATAAAGTTAAATTTTAGTCTATATTATTATATATTAAATAAGGTTAACAATAAGTCGAGCCAGATCGAACTTTGGTCAAGTCCTGGCCCTAGCCCATAAAATATATTAAAGTCCAAGTCCTCAAAATCCAGTCCATTTATGAGAGGGTTGGGTCCGACCCTAGTCCGTCTGATATGGGGCCGGACTAGGGCCAAGCCCGACCCTAAATATTTAAATTTTTTTAATTAAATAGTAGTATTTTTTAAAAAAAAAAATTGACATAACCTCATTATAAAATGAATTTTTCAAAAATTTACACCATGTAAATACATTATAAGTTCTATATATTAAAAAAAAATTAAAATAATAAAAAGTAATACTAATACAATTTAAACAAGCTTAAAAATAATAATAAATCATAAAACACTACATTGTTACTAATACATTAAATAATACTAATAATAATTCTAAATTACAAACATATAATTTTAAAATATATATATAATTTTTTTAAAATTATACGTAATAAAAGATCAGATCAAAAATTTTATTTTAAAATTATATGTGGTTAGGATTTTAATTTTCTATTTTCTTAAAAGCCGGGCTAAAACACTGCCACCATACATAAGTTAAATTTGATCCATTTTTCATATAATATAATAAATTAGACATCATGTATGAGCCCAACTACACAAGTTCTAGCTACCTCCTAGAACCTAGGTACCAGAAGCTTCATTACGTAGCACCAATAGGGGCAGGCCAATATCCAGCCAGCTAAATAGCTAGCAACACAGCCCTAGCAATAGGAGCCTGGTGGGCAACAATAATGGTCAAGGCAGCAATAATTAACATATGGGTTTTGTAAAATAGAAATGGTAAAAGACCTAACACAATAGTTGTAAAAGTTTTACAGTAAAACCAACTATTAAGTTTGTTCCGTTCAAAGCTAAATCTTATCAGGATTTGAAATAATTTTTTGGTAATTTTTTTTTCTATCGCCGTTGTAAACTCAAAATAGGTTCGCATTTGTTGATTTTTATTTTCTTTTTATCAATATACAAAGGATTTGATGCGGGAAAAATTAGTAGATCTGATGTTGAAGACTGGATCTTTACGTTGTTGTTGGGAATATTTGCAGTCTCATAAATCTATAAATTATCATGTATTAGATTGATTGTATATTATTGTAAAAAAAATTATGTATAATACTACAATGTGTGTATTATGTTGTTTCACTTCTATTTAAGGATTTGTAATCACCGACATTGCATTAAAGCTGAGTTAGAGAGACAAAGTTGGTCCTGTAATTCCTTCTTAAGTAGTTTTAGGTGTGAATATATATTTCTAGTGGTTACGGGAAACACATAGTACATATAACATTTTATGTTGTTAGGTTTTATCATAATTTAGCTTGATTCTTAGATTTTTCCTAAATTTATATTCAAGTTATTATAATTGTATAGTTACATCCTTATGATATTTTTATAGGAATGAATTTCATTTAAAAAAAAAACAAAGACAAAAAAAAACAAAAAAAGACATAACACAATGAGTCAATGACATATCTGTGCGGTCTTGTAACCCCATACATTTCACGAGGCAAGAAGCCAAGAGCCCACAAGGTTCGTCTGTCAAATTGGTGAGTGTGTTTAAACTTTATACTTGGTGATATGGTCCCATCTCTAATTGCTTCTTAGGTAGCAATTAGGTAAATGTGTATATTGTGAGCAGTAGTATTTAGAGTAGCTAGCAATGAGGTAGGTGAAATAGTAAATCAATATCAATTACCTCATCAGTAAACAACTAGTAAATCAATATCAATTATATAATTGATAAGAACAACCATAACCAAATATCATATTTGGTGTTTGGTTGATTTCTAACCATGTGCAATCACATGAGGCAAAATGACATAAGTGAATATTGCCACGTCAATTTGGGCGTGTCACTATAGTAATAATACAAATTGAGTTATTGTTTTTGTTTCAATAACATTGTAAAAGTTTCAAAATATAGATTTGATGCAAGATTTTAAATAATGATCGGAGAGGATTCAAGATTTGGTGCAAATTTTACACCAATTATAATTTTACTATTGGAGTTTATCTAAGAAAACGGATTAGATTTAAAATTGTATATGTTTATGTGTTTTTCTTGCGGTTATCTCAAGTATATCTTCTTGGTTCAGACATTTTATCAAATAAATTACAAAATGAAACATTTGTTCAGCCGGCCACAAGTAAAATTTTATAAAATATACATTCAATTACTGAAAATTAAATTTTCTTCTCACGTATATAAGCGCTCCAACCCTAGAATTTCCAAATGTTTTACTAACTAAATTAGTAAGCATCTATCTATTTTTGTCGGAAAACACAATTATAAGAATTTGTCCCACCATGTATTTGGATTTTTAATTAAAAAATAAGTTTATATCTTTATTTTTATATCATTCAAATTGTGGTCTTTACTGTATCAGTGGGGACCATCCACTTTTAATATTTAAGATGCCCAATTTTAGTCATTGTTATTGTCCACAGTGGGAGAGTCAAAATTTGAAAAGCGAAATTTATATTTTGTGTTGATGATGTTTTTTTGTGACAAGTACTTTGAATAGTTCGGTAAGAGCAGAGTTGGGTTTTCTCCCTTTGGAGGGTCAGATGTTCTGAGGGTTTGGGTTGTTCCTCGGCCAGAAAGAGAGTCTGGACACAGTCTCTCGGATTTAGCCGACTAGAGTATATAACTTGATACAGTTTATAGAGACCGACCACTTTGGCCCGGTAGCTCGGATTCAGCAGTGTCTTTCTTTTTAAATCGTGGAAATGAGCTCGGACGTTTTGGGTCGGGCCGAGATCAGTTTGGGTAGTCCGGTTAACCATCTGGCCGATTATTTGGAGACCGATGTGTGATCAGGGCATCTCTGATATGTGTTACTATTCGAAAGATCTTTACAGGCTGGATCCAGTATATTGCGTGTGGCAGAAGATAAACAGAGTGATATGACAGGCCGTCAGACGACATACTTGCTTTCGGCAACGACAGTCTTGGGGCAGAGAGCCCGTCAATCAGTCGAAGAGCGCGCGGGAAACGTCATAAAGTTGGAGGAACAGTGTTGTAATTCCTGAGTATATAAAGGAAAGTTAGATCCATTGGTGGAAGAGAGCGAACTTTTAACAAAAAGAATATGAGCATTACTTGTAAAACACCCTAAGCAAAACAGCTCGGATTTCCCTAGGCCCTCCGTACAAATAGGTCGGCCGACTTAGTTCTGGTAATAAAACAACCCCCACCATTTTGTGCCCGTGGACGTAGGCTGGATTTACTCCGCCGAACCACGTTAAAACTCTCTTGTCAACTTGTGTGTTTTTCTCGCCTTTTACTACATTTACCTTTGGTCTCCCCATAACCAAACAAATTCAAGGTTGATGGAAGGTTGTCTCGGGAGGGTTATCTCAAAACTACCTCTGGGACGAAAATCATATGTCAACAGTTGGCGCCGTCTGTGGGGATTTGAGCAAAAAGCAACTTGCGTAGTAAGACGATGGTGGAAGGTGGAAACCATGGGTTGTTGGAGAGTTCAGCAGCAGAATGGATGAAAGAGAAAGGGAGCGAGCGGAAGCTGGTCAGAACGGAAAAGGGAAAGGGATCACAAGAAGAGAGAAGGTCGGCAATAGCTCTCCTCATTGAGTTGTAGAATGTAGTTCAGACTAGAAGCTGTGATCGGACTACGAAGAAAGAACCAGAAAATTATTGTAAGAGCCTCTCTCGAAATGACCCGCAGAGAGTTGTAAGAAGGGCGGTAGGTCCCTTGAATATGAATAAGGCTTTCTCTTTCGAATTAATAAAATTGTCCATTTTACTTGTTTGTTAATTGAATCTGAAAGCTATGTTTAATATTCTTGGGATTTGCTTGATGCGAAGGGGTGTTCGGTAGTCGGGAAGGGCACCAAGCCCGTGGCACGCCAATCTCGGGTGTCATTATCAAACCCCCGGGTGGAAGTATTCCGACTTGACTCTTTTCACCTTTGAGGATCCAGAACGCGTCAAGGGATGAGATACATGTGGGAAAAGCGCGAACCCCTCGTAGCACGCCAATCCCGAGTGTCATTATCAAATCCCCAAGGCCGGAACGTTACTACCCAATGACACATATTTTTAAGGAATAGCTCGGGTAAATCGGACCTAGGGACGTTTCTCCCCCTTTAGGTCGGCTGGTGAATCCTATTGAAGACTATCGGAGAGTATGGCATGGGGACGGTTGAATAGCATCCATGACCATCATGCTCCTGGGTAAACCGGTCCTAAGAAGGTTTCTTCCCTTGCGAGTCGGCTGGTGAGTCCCATTGAGAACCATCAGACCACCTGACTTGGGTATGGCCGAATGGTCCCCTTGATTAAAGGAGTCTCGGGTAAACCGGACTCATAGTGGTTTCTTCCCATACGAGTTGGCTGGTGAGTCCCATTGAGAACCACCCAGGTGTTGGACAATTATGACCCATAGCATCACTATTTGTACATAATATTGTGTTGTTGAACAAATTAAATCTGTGACAAAGGAAATTACTCTTTTATCATTTGTAATTGGATTACCAAGATACATAAATGATAAAAGTCCATATGATTAGTACCAGATTAATAAGATATGAGACAATATTAATCCACTAAGGTTTAATCATTAAAATATCCATAGTCGTAGTATTATCGAGATTGGACATCGATAATGCGGAATAGACTAGTATTGCACTTGTGCGCGTTGTGGGAGCATAACGGCATAGTTCTCATATATTTAAGTATTGGATACTTATGCAAGTGTAATATGAGGTTGTGTTTACTGATGGTACGGAAAAATTTTCGCTCTGGATAGACCCATCAGAATTCCATTGGTAATATGACTATATGTCTATGGAAATCCGAATCATGGTAGGTGTATTTGGTCTTAACATGAGACTTGCATCGCTATTACTTGCGACAATCAGTATACTTTGGTTTTGGTCGTCCAGGGCTTTAACAGGTTCTGTGTACGCCTCTTCTGGGTATACTGAGAATCGTAGTGTATTGGGTGTGATGTCAAGATGGAAGTATCACTTCAGTCATATGGAGATGATGATCACGTAGGATGAGGAACTGGTACTCTTGTATGCTGCAACTATCGGGATAATATGACTAGGTCATGTTTATCCGATTATAGAGACTAGTTACCAGAGATTTGATATGTGCTCCGTACGGGGCAAACACAATTCCAGCCTCAGGCCTAGCACGTGACATCCGATACTGGATCGCAATACGCAATACTACGTATACTACGCCTGATACAGATTATATATTCATTTAAGAATATTTCTGGAGAATTGGGAAGACATGGTGTTTTGCTAGAAGCCAACCTTGTCTCGTAAATCAGTAAAAACGTAGTACTATGTACGTACGTGTTCGGATAGTCCGACGACCGGATTTACTGCCAACATATCCAGGGATCTCATGGGTCGCTTCCCAAAGATTCGGACATAATTAATCTGGGATTAATTATAAGAGAGAGAAAAATTAATCTATGATTAATTACGGAGAAATTTTATCTGGGATAAAATACTATTTAAAGAGAGAGAACGATTAATTTAGAATTAATCGATAAAATAATATATTCGATATATTATACGAAATTATATTTCAACGCGGAATTAAAATTAGATTTTAATTCGGGCGAACAAGTTAATTTAGAATTAATTCGCTAGCGACGTGAATAGTAATTTTGCTAGGTATAATTATTTAATTAAATTTGATTTAATTACGTCGCAACGGAAAATTCGTTAATTCGGAATTAGCGAACCCGAGCCCGGGAGTGTTTGCGGGCCCACTCGGATTTTGAATCAAGTGGGGCCCACATGTCATATCACAAGTCACATCACTTGTCATTTGACTTATCTTTATGGTGATGGAATTTGGTGGGTGGGTGATGACTTGTTTTACACTCCAATTTGTTTAAGAAATGAATGACTAATACCAAACATTTGGTAAAACATTACTTGATTTTTGAAATCAATTGACAACATTCATTCTCTCTCTTTTTCTCACCATGGTCGAATGGCCTTCTCCAATGTTCTCTCTATTTGCCGTGAGCCTAGGGCTAATTGTTTCTTGATTCTGCTTCAAAATCAAAGATGTTAGCACATCCAAGGAGTCATTCAAAGGTGTTAGGGAAACCAATCCTTGAGTATGGAATCAACACTCAAAGCTTGGAGCTTGAAGATCCACACAAGGAGGGCTTGGCCGAATTCTACAAGGAGCCGAATTTTTGTGTTCATCGCATCCAAAAGCCGATCTAAGTGAATATTTCTGACATCTTACTTTGTTGTAGTCGCACATTTAATTGCTTAATTGATCTTGGTTTGACCTAAAAACCCAAGAATGGTATAGAGCGGTTATTAAGCATGAAATTGAATTTAGGGTTCTTAACTTTAATTTGGGTATTTTTGATTTGAGCATGTTTTTGGAAAATTGTTTGTTTGAGCATGCTTATAATATGTTAACTTTGAGTTGTGCATGATCAATTTGAAGAAAAATTAATTGGATTAATTTCCCCAAATTTGGTGCCTTGGCCGAATGGTGTAGGAGCCCTAAGCTCTTGGTGATTTTGAATTTTAGACAATTGGATATGTTTAAAATGCATGATATATATTAATTTGTGATTTAATTGGATTGAAATCAAAATTGATATAAAAAATTCCCTAATTGCCGAGAGCCTTAAGAGCATGTTGGGATTGATTTTGCTTCAATTATGTTGGACATGAATTGATAATAATAAAGCATGATTAATTAGTGTAATTGGTATTTTGGAAATGTTAATGTGACTAATTAATTATAGCTAATACACTTTAATTAATTAAATTGTGAAATTTGGAATTTTAGAATTTAATTAGTTGGGCTTAATTTGGAATTGGGCTAAAAATGTTATATTTGGGCTTAATGGGCTTGGTTGGGCCAAGTTTGGTTTAGGATAATTGGTTGGATCCAATTGGGCCTAAAACCATTTCCATAAAGTCCAAATATAATATAAGGGCCATTAAAGATTTAATTGGGCCTAATGGGCCTAAATTGATTTTTGGCAAAGGGTGATTCCTTATTGGGCTTTGGTTGCCAAAGCCCATGCCTTATAAATTAATTGAAAGCCCATTGAACTTTAATTAAATTGACATTCGATGTTAATTGGGCTTTGAGACCCATAAAGATTAGATTTAGAATCTAAGTCGCAAAGGCTTATTAATAAAGTGTAATTATTTAATTTGGAATTAAATAAGGAATTAGTATTGAATACGAATTAAATTGGATTTAAAATTTTAGTTTAATATAATTCAAGAATTCGTACTTTGAGTACTTATTCTTAAAACGAGTTGGACTCGCGCAAATCAAATCGTTGTTTGAACATTGGATGCTCACTAATCAAAGATTAATTAATTGGATTAGATTGATTGATAACATGCTTTGTGTGAATACATGGATGTGATGTATGAATAATGTATATCGTATGGATATTAGATGGGTGAGGGCAATTTTGGAAATTGTTGTAATAAATTTAGAATTTATTAAATTGGACATGCGTGTCTAGCCTATTACCTCTTGATTCTTTGTATTTCTCTTCTCAATTATTCCCCTCAATGTTAATGAGGTTTCTTTAGAAGTGTTATGTAATTGGGTAGAAGTAAGATTTGTGCTAGCGGGAGAGATGAAAGGGAGAGATTTGTTCTAGGAACAAAATGTATTAAATATTCATCCGCATATCATTATTAATTTATTTATCGCACCTTATTATGCTTTTAGAATGCCTGCTTAAGGGTGTATGATGAGACCTAATCAAAAATAATTAATTGGTTGCCAATTACGCGAAAAAACCCTCAACAAATATTAAGCGTTTTTCCTTCCATTGAATGATTCATGCTCAAGATCCAAGATTGGCACTGGTTTGTTGGCCAAAGTCAAGACCTTTGTCCATCGCGGATGTGTTTGAATCATGAAGGCTTTGTTCCATATCACATGTCTTGTCCAAGTTGTGATTTTTTGGCCAAAGTCAAGATCATTCTTGTCCATCGACATCGATTACGAAGCTTTCCAAAGTCAATGGGTCCCGCTTAAATGGAATCATTAAGCTTGTTGTGCCAAAGCCAAGGCTTAGTTGATTCAGAGGAAAAAGTTAGGGAATATATTGGATATATTGGCATATATTAGATATATGTTTCGGACTTGGATGTCCACCTACTGGATCTAGGAATTGGATGAGATCCAATTGATCTTAGAGATCTACCTAGTTAAATATCATACAGCTTGTTGGCCAAAGTCAATGTTGTGTGTTATTTAACGGGATCCTAGCCCACTAGGAAACTAGGTTTCCCGAGTACTCAACAGAGGGTTAGAGGCTCGCCGAAAAATAGTAGGAGGCAAGTATTAAATTTGCAATTTCGTTTAGATACTTGCCAATACGCGCTCATTTCAATTTTTTGTTATTAATAAAATTTAATTGTTGTTTTAATTAAACAGTTGGACTGTATTCAAACTACTTCATTTATATTTGATTATATAATTTGATTATAGTAATCAATATATTTGAATTTAACCAATCAAATTATAGTTGATTATATAGTTAGACTATAGTAATCATTATATTCAATAGTACCCGAAATCGTTGATTGGATAGTTGGACTATAGCAATCAAGATAATTGAAAGATTAGCGTTTAAAACATAATCCTAGGAGAAAATGTCTTTAAACGACTTTAATTTTCAAATTGGGAATAGAACCTCAGGATAGTCCTTGGAACTAAAAAATTACTATATTTGATAGAGCAACCTCTTGGGCCTAAGCCCGGAGTTGAGCAAATAGTAGAACATGATCTTTTGAAGACTCATGTAATGATAACTTTAGTGCTCAATCTATTATGCTTACAGCAATGACTCTTTAATTTTGTCGTCAAAATTAAGGATTAGATCATTGTACCATGATGATGAAATTAAAGATCTTCATATATCTATCTTTAGATCTTAGAAGTACGAATTGCAAAAGAAGCTCTTTCGCTCGTGTATGTCAGAGGGTACATCTATCGAGCACTAGGTGTCGCAGATGATTGCTGACATCGATCATCTAGGTTAGCTGGGCATTACCTACGTGGCCAAAACTACCAAAGATTTAATCTTATAGTCTCTACCCGAAAGTTGGGGCAGGTTCATTATGAACCAAGAGAAAACTCTTGGAGAGTTGATGGCTATGCTCTAGGAGGCGGAGCCAGAGCTTCTAAAAGGGGCAAAGACAAAATCATCACAGTCTTCTAGGAAGACAAATGACATATCCCAAGATGTCTGCCCAAACTGTGGCAAACGGGGTCACTGAAGCGTGACTGCCGTATGGATAAGGCGGACATAAAGGAAGTGAAGACGGGCAAGGCTCATACTTCAAGAATGTTTGTCATACACATGTTCACTATTAGTTTCAAAATTGGATTTTTGATACTAGATGTGGTACATAAATATTTACTGATGTGCAGAATCTGCAGATTAGCAGGAGACTGACTTCAGATGAGATCGAACTGTGAGTCGGAAACGGGACTAAAGTCGCTGTTTTAACCGTAGAATCCTAAGTTTAGGAACTACCCTTCGGGTATGTACTTAAATTAGGAAATTGTTATAATGTACCTAGTTTGACTAGAAACATTATCTTTATATCTAAGTTTAACCAGTTGCGGGTATATCTTTATATTCTAGAACACTAAGTGTTTTATTATATAAAGATGATATTGAGATAATCACATTAGATGTGAATAACAGTATTTATATTTTGAATATAAATGAATCTCAAACGTATAACATGACAAACAAATAGCTCAAACTGATTTAATGAGATGAGAGTTATTTGTGGCATTGTTGTCTGAGACACATTAACAAGACTCATATATCCACACTTTCGAAGAGTGGGTACTAGGACAGATTTGATTCTAATCAAATAATGTCTACGAATCTAGTTTATTAGGCAAAGTGCCTAAAACACCTTTTACTTGGTAAAAGTGCAAGTGCCACCGATCTGTTAGCTCTCGTTCATAGTGACGTAAGTGGGCCCATGTCTAGCTAGGCTAGAGGTGGATATGAATACTTCGTAACCTTTACGGATGTGGCATCGCGTTATGGTTATGTATTTCTTTTGAAACACAAGTCAGAAACTTTTAGAGTTTCGACAAGAAGTATAAAAATAGACCGGCAAGAGTATTAAAACATCACGATTGGACTGTGGTGGAAAATACTTAAGCAATAAGTTTCTTGATTACCTGAAAGGGTATAGTATTCTTTCATAAAGGACTCCTCTAGGAACACCTCAATTTGATGGTGTGTCCGAACAGAGAGACCGAACTTTGTTGGACATAGTAAGGTTAATGATGAGTCGCTCTGAGCTACCGTTTTCCTTCTAAGGATACGCATTAAACAGTGCAAAACTTATTTTGAATAAGGTTCCATAAAAATTTGTTTGACAGACTTCATATTAGATATGGACAGGAAAAAAACTGGGTTTTCTCATTCCTGAAGATTTGGGAATGCTGGGCATATGTTTGGATAATACCAAACTAAAACCCAAATCGGATAAGTGCCTAATTTTTGGGTTATCCTAGGGTAACCAAAGTATAGTACTTATACAACTCACAAGAGAACAATTTAATTGTTGCTCGCCATGCGGTTTTCCTAAGAGGAATACCTATATGCAGTGGTAAGTGGGAAGAAAGTAAAAATCGATGAAAATCGGAGTAATACTGTTCCAGGCACCGAGTCCTCATGGAACACAAACAGTTCATCAGGGATGAAAATGTACCACAATATTCGAATACACAAGAACCACGTAAGTCAGAGAAAGTCAGAAAAAAACCTGGGAGGGATAGGTTTCTGATATCACATCATGTAGATGTCAATCTTATTGAGGAAGAAAAACTGACTAAGTTTGAGGAAGTGATACAAGGTATTGACTCCCTATTATGGCAAAATGCCATTATGTCCGAAATGGATTCCATGTATACCAACCAAGTTTGGACACTGGTTGTTGTACCGGAAGGCATTGTGCCTATTGGTACAATATGAGTCTTCAAGGAACACATACATGGATGGCAACATACCAACGTACAAAGCTAGGCTTGTAGCGAAAAGGTATCGTTATCAACATTGTGTCGATTACTACGAAACCTTTTATCTGTTGCCATGATTAAATCCATTTGGATAATGCTTGCTAATATTGCATGTTTCATTTATGAAATATGGCAGCCGAACGTCAAAACCTCTTTCCTTCAAAGGAAACCTTTTGGAGGATGTTTACAACATCCTGATGGTTTTGTCATACCAAAACAAGCAAACAATGTTTGCAAGTTAATTCAATCCATTTATGGATTGAAGCAAGCATTGCGTTCTTGGAACTATCGTTTTGATGTAATCATAATGGTATATGATTTAATTCAAAACAAAGATGATTCTTGTGTATATAAGGAGGTTAGTGGGAGTGCACTAACAATGATTGTCCTATATAATGATGACATGTCATTTCTTGGAAATGACATTCCAATAATACAATCGGTGAAAGCTTGGCTTTCATGAAAATTCTCCGTAGACTACTTGGGAGAGACAACCTTTATTCTAGGAATAAGGATCTACTGTGATAGATCTAAAAGTTTTTGGCACTCTCCGAGAACTCGTACATTAAAATATATGTACGTGACCTGGTGTCTCATATGCTTTGAGCATATGGAGTTTCAATCAGGCCGATCCAGATGATAGTCATTGGATTGATGTTAAGAACATCCTTGAGTATCTTAGACGAACTAAGGATGCGTTCTTAATTTATGGAGAAGAAGAACTTGAAGTAACTGGGTTCACCGCTGCAAATTTCCAAACCGACAAAGACGACTATAAGTTGCAATAAGGGTACTATATAGTTTGAATAACGGAACAATGAGCTGGAAATCTTCCAAACAAGATAATGTTGCCGAATAAACAATAAAAGCAAAATATTACTGCAGCTGAGGCAGCAATAGAAGCACTTTATATCTATATAATCCTAATTGGATTAGGAGTAGTTCTATTAGCAGCTGAGCTAGGCTACAACACAGGCTCAAGAATTAATGGTCTAATAACAATCAAGTATATACTTCCATTATTCATCTGATTCGTTCGGATCATACATTGTGGCGATGTGATGATCGAATAAATCACATCAGATGATAACTTTGCAAATCCGCTGACGAAAGCAGTTTCTCAGCAGAAGTTTGAGCGAACCGTACATAGTTCAAGTGTAGGACACTTGAGTGATTGGCTATAGGCCAAGTGGGAGATTTTTGGACAATTATGACCCATAGCATCACTATTTTTACAGAACATGGTGTTGTTGTACAAATTAACTATGTGACAAAGGAAATTGCTCTTTTATCATTTGTAATTGGATTTCCAAGATACATAAATGATAAAAGTCCATATGATTAATACCAGATTAATAAGATATGAGACAGTATTAATCCACTAAGGTTTAATCATTAAAATATCCCTAGTCGTAGTATTATCGAGATTGGACATCGATAATGCGGAATAGACTAGTATTGCACTTGTGCGCGTTGTGGGAACATAAAGGCATAGTTCTCATATATTTAAGTATTGGATACTTATGCAAGTGTAATAGGAGGTTGTGTTTACTGATGGTACGGAAAAAGTTTCGCTCTGGATAGACCCATCGAAATTTCATTGGTAGTATGACTATATGTCTATGGAAATCCGAATCATGGTAGGTGTATTTGGTCTTAACCTGAGACTTGCATCACTAATACTTGCGACAGTCAGTATACTTTGGTTTTGATCGTCCAGGGCTTTAACAGGTTCTGTGTACGCCTCTTCTCGGTATACTGAGAATCGTAGTGTATTGGGTGTGATGTCAAGATGGAAGTATCACTTCAGTCATATGGAGATGATGATCACGTAGGATGAGGAACTGGTACTCTTGTATGCTGCAACTATCAGGATAATATGACTAGGTCATGTTTATCCGATTATAGAGACTAGTTACCAGAGATCCGATATGTGCTTCGTACGGGGCAGACACAATTCCAGCCTCAAGCCTAGCACGTGACATCCGATACTGGATCGCAATACGCAACTACATATACTACGCCTGATACAGATTATATATTCCTTTAAGAATATTTTGGAGAATTGGGAAGGCACGATGCTTGCTAGAAGCCAACCATGTCTCGTAAATCAGTAAAATGTAGTATTAGGTACGTACGTGTTCGGATAGTCCGACGACCAGATTTACTGCCACATATCTAGGGATCTCATGGGTCGCTTCCCGAAGATTCACTGATGACGTATGACTCGGACATAATTAATCTTGGATTAATTATAAGAGAGAGAAAAATAATCTATCTAGGATTAATTACGGAGAAATTTTTTGGGATAAAATACTATTTAAGGAGAGAGAACGATTAATTTGGAATTAATCGATAAAATATATATTCGATATATTATACGAAATTAGATTTCGATGCCGAATTAAAATTAGATTTTAATTCGGCGAACGAGTTAATTTAGAATTAATTCGCTAGCGACGTAAATAGTAATTTTGCTAGCATAATTATTTAATTAAATTTGATTTAATTACGTCGCAACGGAAAATTCGTTAATTCGGAATTAGCGAACCCTAGCTCGGAAGTGTTTGCGGGCCCACTCAGATTTTGAATCAAGTGGGGCCCACATGTCACATCTCAAGTCACATCACTCGGATTTTGAATCAACTGGGGCCCACATGTCACATCATAAGTCAACTCGCCACGTCAGCGCCACATCATCATCAGCCAATCACAGCGTGACACGTGTCGCATTCTTAAGGTGCCGACAATCACTTTCGCCATGTTTCGCCATGTCATCATAATCATTGAGTTGCCAGCCGCCTTGCCACGTGTCACCTTATCCGCAATTGCCACGTGTGAGATAAGAATCTGAGCCGACCAATCACGAGCCGCCACGTCAGCGCGTCGCGACGCAAAAATAAACTTACGCGTCGCGACCTATGGCACTTATAGACGCCTATAAATAGAACTCGAAATTTCAGTTTCAGAGGTACATTCATCTCTGATTTCTCTGATGTAAATATGGATTTTTCTATCTACTTTATTTTAATTTCAGTTTTGTATTTAATTTTAATTACGTTCTGTAATAGTAATAGTAATTTACTTTCTTACTTTTACAGTTTTTACTATTCAACCATGAGGAGGTAACTTCCCCCTGCTAGGGTGAAAGGTAATTCTTTTACTATTGCTATTTAGATTAGTCTCCTTTAAATATAATATATTCACTATTTAAAATTTGACTTAATGAGGATACTGCTATATTGGCCGGTTGGTAATCATTTATAAATTGGTTTTAATCTGACTAAGCAAGGATACTGCCAGATTGGTCGGTGAGTAATTAAAACTTTCTTACCGCCTATATGGCAGGTTTATGGATAAATTTTGATACCGCCTATATGGCTGGTCGGACTTAATTTGACTTAATCAGGTTACCGCCTATATGGCTGGTTGGTAATATCATCACAAGTTAATATATTATATTAAGGGAGATATCTAAATTAGTAAATAGTAAAAGTTGATCCTTTTACCTTAGCATTTTATTTTATTGTAATTTACTTTTCAGCTTTTACTTTACCGCGATTACTTTTCAGCATTTTTACTTTATGTCTTTTATTTTACTAGCCCTAGTTATGTGTCGTAACTAAGTTAGTTATCTGGGGTTGTGATGAATTCTAATATCACCGGTTTATAAGGGGTTATTTTATAGTTTGAGTAATTTAAAGGTTTACTTATTAAGTCTTAAGCTTAATGCGTCTTGTTAACTGGCCATTAATAAGATTGATCTGGTAAATCTAAAATAAACTTGACAAATGAATTTTAGGATTCAGCCTTAGACTTAATAGTCCACGATCTTCCTTGAGGATAGATAACCCTTTAATAGATTTCCTTACAGGATAGACATATACCTGTTGGGCGGGGGTAGCCATAATTGGAACTTAAACTTAATGAATCCAGGTAATTTGGTTGACATAGAAATATGGTTCAATTGGTTTATACTGGGTATTTGCGTCTGACCATCGACAGAGGCTTTCGCATAATTTAGTGTTCCAGGTTAGTAAACCGGATTATTACACAAACATGAAATAACCACTTCATCTTTTAAAAGATATTAGAAAGATTCACAACCCTAGATAGTTTCCTAATATTGAATTTTCTTAAACACTACTTTCGTACAATTTTATTACTTGTTTTTAAATTTAAAATCATCACCATTTCAAATCAATCAATCAACCTGTTAGATACTAGTAATCATTTGACCTCATAAAATTAATAGATTAGGTATTAAGTCCTCGTGGGATCGATACTTTTTATACTACTTGAATGATACGTGAGCTTGCGTTATACGCGTGTGATAGCACCAGTCAAGTTTTTGGCGCCGTTGCCGGGGACTTATTTATCTTTCACTATTAATTTTGGGGTTAGATACGTTACTTGTTCTAATTTCTTTTTACTTATTATTTTTTGTGTTTCAGGTTCTCAGAAACTACATGAGACGAACCAAAAGCTTTGAAAGTTGCACCACCAATACCCATTCGAGACAGAACCATTCCGGTGGTCGACGGCTTCATTTCATGTATTGTACTTCCTCTTTTACCAGCAAATGCGTGTGACATCAAAACATGCATCCAGATGATTCAACAGTCAGTACATTTTGGGTGAAATGCAACTGAAGATCCTAATGCCCACATCAGCAAATTCCTGGAAATTTGCGGTACTTTCAATTACAACCGAGCAGCTGAAGAAGCAATGAGACTGTGGGTTTTTCCATATTCCCTGAAACACAGAGCTAAAGCTTGGCTACATTCACTACTAGCAGGTTCCATCACAACTTTGAACACTCTAGCCACAAAATTCCTTGCAAAGTACTTTCCACCAGCAAAAACTGCAAAGTTGAGGAATGACATCACATCTTTTGTACAACAAGATTCAGAATCCCTTTGCGAAGCTTGGGAAAGATTCAAAGATTTACTCCGGAAATGTCCTCACCATGAGATTGCAAAATGGCTACAAGTTCAAACCTTTTACAATGGACTTTCTGGAATAATGAGAACCACAATTGATGCTGCTGCTGGAGGAGCGCTAATGGCAAAAGGAGAATATCAAGCCTGGGACCTAATCGAAGAAATGGCCAACAACAATTCCTTATGGCCAACAGATAGGAGCATGATCCAAAGAATTGCATGAATTTATGAAAGTGGAGCCAATACAGCAGTCAACGCCAAGCTGGATCAGATATGCAAATTTATGGACTCTTACCACTGGATCCACAAGTTCACCATATGGAGTAGCACCAGAACCAAACCAACTTGAAGAACGGTGAATTATGTCAACAATTTCAACAGACAGGGGAATAATCCATTCCAACACCTACAACCCAGGGTGGAGGAATCATCCTAATTTTTCATAGAGCAACAATTCAGGGCAAAAGAACAATCCACCACCTGGATTCCAACAGCAGAACTATCCACCACCTGGATTCCAGCAACAGAAAAGGCCAGGAACAGGCAAAAGAACCAGGAATAATAGAAGTGTTGGCATAGTTAAAAAAGCAAGAAGCAAAATACGATACTTTAGCAGCTATGGTTCAAAATCAAGTGGCATTGAATCAAAGTCATTCAGCTTCTATCAAATCACTAGAGAATCAAATTGGACAACTGGCCAATGCTCAAAGTTACAGACCGCCAGGTAATCTTCCTAGCAACACAGAACCAAATCCAAGGAACATAGGGAAAGAGCAGTGTCATGCCATCATGTTAAAAAGTGGTACTGAAATCAACAAAGATGTTGGAGCCAAAATAACTGCTGAGGAAGTTCCAAAAGAAACAAAGCAACAGATGGAGGAAAAAGAAGCAAAGGAAAAAGAACAGATCACTCCACCTCCATATTTTCCTCAGCGTCTTCAGAAAAACAAACTGGACAAGCAGTTTTCTCGGTTCCTGGAGATCTTCAAAAAGCTGCATATCAACATTCCATTTACAGAAGCGTTGGAACAAATGCCCAGCTATGCCAAATTCATGAAAGACATTTTTTCACGAAAGCGAAGATTGGGAGATTATGAGACAATAGCATTATCAGAAGAATGTAGCGTCATCATTCAGAGGAAGTTTCCCCCAAAGTTGAAAGATCCTGGCAGTTTCACAATTCCTTGCATCATAGGAGAACATAACTTTGGTAGGGCTTTATGTGATTTAGGTGCAAATGTTAACTTGATGCATTTTTCTATTTTCAGGAAATTGCATATTGGAGAAACAATGCCCACCTCAGTCTCTCTACAACTTGCTGATAGAACGCTCGTATTTCCGAGAGGTGTAGTTGAAGATGTTCTGGTCAAGGTTGACAAATTTATTTTCCCAGCAGATTTTATTGTCCTTGATATGGAGGAAGATGGAGACGTGTCGATCATCCTCGGGAGACCATTCTTGGCAACATGTCAAACCATTATTGATGTACAAAAAGGAGAACTAACCATGAGGGTACATGATCAAAAAGTAACATTCAATATTTTTAAAGCCATGAATTTCCCGAATGACGATAATGAGGAATGTTTCAGACTTGATGTGATAAATAGTACCATCCAGACCTCCAATGCAATGCAAAGTTATGCTGACAAACTTAAAGCATGTCAATTGCCTGTAGAGCTTGAAGATAAAGCGTCTTTTGCACTGAAAAAGCCAATTCTTGCACTACAAGTAACATAAGAGAAAATTTCCACCAGCTCAACGAATTGGAGGAATTTCACAATCAGCCTTTTGAGGATGCCAAATTGTACAAAGAAAAGGCAAGGAAAAGACATTATGAGAAGTTAGTGCGTATACAACTGGAACCAGGGTAGAAGGTACTGTTAAACAAATCAAGGGTGAAATTCTTCCCATGGAAGCCAAAATCACGGTGGTCAAGTCCAATTGTGATCACCAAAGTTTTTACCAGATAGAGCCGTTGAGATACATGATCCTGACTCCAACAAAACATTCAAGGTTAAAAACAAGCGTGTCAAGCACTACTGGGGAGAATCATTTGAGTGACAAAAAGAAAGTGTCACACTTTCAGATCCAGCCTAACGTTCGAGAAGTCACGTCTAGCTGACGACGTTAAACTTAGGATCTCGCAGGGAGGCAACCCATGCAATTTTTGTATATATTGTGATCTGGTGTGTTTAATTTTTGCAGGTTAAGTCATTTCAGGATGGAAGAAGTTCTCACAAATCTTCACAAGCAATTTCCTTCTCTCCCTAAAAAATCTCTGATGAAAGTCTACAGAGCTCGCTTGGAACGGATGAGGTTACTGATGATCAAAGGTATTCCTACTGACATTCGTTGGATAATTGAAGCACGGGTCCGATTGGCAGGTGAGTCTTCTGACTCTTTTATTTCACATCTGCCTGGTTTAGGAAGGAGCACCTATGCTAAAAAGAGAAGAGCCAAAAGAATGTGTGTTTGTTATAAATGTGCTCGTATGTTTTGTGATACTCGTTTTCGTTCTTTAGGAATAGTGTCTGATAAACGCGAAGATAAGATTAATTTCATTAGGGATGGCTTGAGTTAGAAGTCTTTGGATGATATATCTAAAACTCTTGAGACGCATCCCAGTGGATATGTGTATCACGAAATTCGTATGTTATATGCACAATTCCAAAAAAGAAAGACAACAGTTAAGTCTCGAGAATCTGACTCAAAAATATCATGTTTGCCAATTTATAAGAAAATTGGATGGGAAGCTTATCCCTGACGCATAGACGTCAATCAAGCTGTAAATTATTGTAAATATTATATCTCTTTGTCTTTTCCTAATAATTGTAATTTGTTTTGTTGTTTTCTTTTATTTTCTCCGACAGTATCCAGACCTTTTTTACTATCACGATATATTTTACTGTTAACTAATAATTGTCATTTGGCAGGTACTAGTGCTATTATTTTACTCACCCTTTTCAGGTGTTATAAATTCAACTCATCATTGCACTTTTGAAGATATCCAGAGTAAAACGTGGAAGCCACTTCAAGAAGACGAGTTGAAAACATCTGTGAGTTTTGCGGTACTAGTGTTAGTGTTAAGCCACAATACGTAGAAGCAGCACAGGAATTGGGTCGAGTCTTAGCTGCAAGGAATATGCACTTAGTATATGGCGGTGGCAATCTTGGACTTATGGGGATCGTTTCAAAAGCTGTACAGGAAGGAGGCAGTCACATTTTGGGAATCATCCCAAAACAATTGGTAGAAGCAAATCTTATTGGACCATCAAATGGAGAAGAACTAATCGTGGCAGGTATGTTTGAACGACTGGTAGAAATGACTAACTGTGCTGATGCTTTTATTGCTTTGCCAGGTGGCTTGGGTACATTGGAGAAAATTTTTACAGTGTTATCTTGGGCGAACCTGAACATACACCAGAAACCGCTTGGACTGTACAACGTTGAAGGATTTTATGATTTTCTTTGTGTGTTTCTTGATGATGCCCGGAGAAATGGGTTCGTGACAAAACCTATGAAAGAACTCATATTTACTGCCAGAACTGCTCCGGATCTAATTGACCAAATCTTAGCCTATGAACCACAAATTGACCCTATCATTTCAAAGATAAATTGGTCCGAGAACGATCGTGGTAAGAGGCGTCGGATTAATCTGGATCTTAACCTTTAACTTTTCGTGTAGAATTTCAGCTAACCAGGTACTATCTTCTAAACTCTTCTTCTACTGTTTAAGACATTAAGGACAATGTCTCATTTAGGTTTGGGGGAGGGAATTAGTTGATCAGTATCTTGTTTTTAGTGGTGTGATGTTTTTATTTTTAGTCCAAAATTTTTCGAAAATTACAAAAAAAAAATTTTGAAAAATTACAAAAATATTTTTCGTTTTTGTGTTTTTATTTTGACTAAAAAGGTGAAATTTGTGTGAGATAGCTGTGTAAGGAATTACCATTCCTGAGACGTATCTCAACCTATTTCGGAACAAGTTAATTTTTGTTTATTTTCTTTTAAATTATTTAATTTGTGAATTCTCCATAATACTGACTAAAATGGATCTTCATATGCTCAGTTGGCAGGTATTATCAGCATGCATGGTAACATACAAACATGAGCTGTAATTGAAAAGTTTGAAATATTCAGTGCTCTAGTTTAATTGGATGAAGCATCTATAAAAAGCGATGGAGTAAAAAAAACGTCTCAGGTCCGAGTTATTAAGTCTGTAAGGGTTTTTTAACACCTAATGCCATAAAGCCAACTGGTTTGGGAGTCACTGGCCCAAAGCTCGCTACATGGATCAAAGATGTTGCAAATATATATATATATATATATATATATATATATGAAGTATGAGTAATTAAGTCCGTATGAGTGTCTTAACACCTGGTGCCCTAAAGCCAACTGGTTTGGGAGCCACCGACCCAACACTCGCTACATAGATGGAAGATATTGTATATAAATAAAAAAAAATCAGAAAAATGAGAAAAAATTATTCCATTGCTGCAAAAAGGTGTGAATTCTGATAAAACTTTAGGACAAAAATATTACTCTCTTATCAACTGCACTTGTGACTGTTGTGGGCAAAAATGAGTTGATTAATATTTTGTTGGCTATGCATATGGAGAATGATAAATATAACCGGAGAATTTACTTATTCAGTAATTTAGAAAGAAAAAAAAACTAGTAACTTGTAGTATAAGTTTCACCTGATTAGTCACTAACTTATTTATTCTCTTTTCTCTAGTCTTTTTGCTTTTGTGTGCATGAGTTTTACTACCTTTTTACTTTTGTAAAATGTTTGTGGGTATCATTGTTGTAAACCCTCACGAGACTACAACTCGTCCACTAGGGACAACTAGGGGTTTAAAGGCTTGTTGCATATGCTAAATGCAACCGTGATCCCTACGAAAATGGCTTAATTAAATTTTATTTATTTTATTCTATGTATTGCTCGAGGACTAGCAAAATGTTAGGTTTGGGGGTGTGATGAGTGGTAAATGTATCACTATTTCCCACTCATTTGACCTAATATTTTGTATAGTTTCTTGAGTTTTGTGAATATTTTGATGTGTTTTGTGTTATTTTGTAGATAAATAAAGTTTCAGGACATTATGGAGGTGATTAGGGGCCAAAACAGTGAAAAACAGACAAATTGGCATTTTGGTCATTGGGCGCGTCGCGACGCGCAGGCTGCGTCGCGACGCGCAGGCTGCGTCGCGAGGCCTAACGTGTGCCGCAAGTTTGCTAACGTGCGCCAGGACCACATGTCAGAATCTGAGAAGTTTGACTTTGCTAACGTGCACCGTGCCACGTGTCACCATCACAGCCGATCTGCTAACATGCGGTGTGCCACGTGTCATCATCCTACAATGCCGACAATCACCATCGCCACATGTCACCACGTGTTATCCCGCATGTCAGCCACGTCATCGTCCACATCAGCAGTAGACCAAGTCAACTCGCCACGTCATCATCAGCCAATCACAGCGTGACACGTGTCGCATTCATACGGTGCCGACAATCACTTTCGCCACGTGTCGCCACATCATCGCCACATCAGCATAATCATTGAGTTGCCAGCCGCCTTGCCACGTGTCACCTTATCACCTTATTCGCAATTTCAACGTATCATATAAGAATCTAAGCCGACCAATCACGAGCCGTCACGTCACCGTGTTGCGACGCAAGAAGAAACTTGCGCGTCGCGACGCGTGGCACTTATAGACGTCTATAAATAGAGCTCGAAATTTCAGTTTCAGAGGTACATTCCTCTCTGATTTCTCTGATGTAAATAGGGAGTTTTCTATCTAGTTTATTTTAATTTCAGTTTTGTATTTAATTTTAATTACGTTCTGTAATAGTAATAATAATTTACTTTCTTACTTTTACAGTTTTTACTATTCAACCATGAGGAGGTAACTTCCCCCTGCTAGGGTGAAAGATAATTCTTTTACTATTGCTATTTAGATTAATCTCCTTTAAATATAATATATGCACTATTTAAAATTTGACTTAATGAGGATACCGCTATATTGGTCGGTTGGTAATCATTTATAAACTGGTTTTAATCTGACTAAGTAAGGATACCGCCAGATTGGTCGGTTGGTAATTAAAACTTTCTTACCGCCTATATGGCAGGTTTATGGACAAATTTTGATACCACCTATATGGCTGGTCGGACTTAATTTGACTTAATCAGGTTACCGCCAATGTGGCTGGTTGGTAATATCATCACAAGTTAATATATTATATTAAGGGATATATCTAAATTAGTAAATAGTAAAAGTTGATCCTTTTACCTTAGCATTTTATTTTATTGTAATTTACTTTTCAGCTTTTACTTTACCGCAATTACTTTTCAGCATTTTTACTTTATGTCTTTTATTTTACTAGCCCTAGTTATGTGTCGTAACTATGTTAGTTATCTGGGGTTGTGATGAATTCTAATATCACCGGTTTATAAGGGGTTATTTTATAGTTTGGGTAATTTAAAGGTTTACTTATTAAGTCTTAAGCTTAATACGTCTTGTTAACCGGCCATTAATAAGATTTATCTGGTAAATCTAAAATAAACTTGACAAAGGAATGTTAGGTTTCAGCCTTAGACTTAATAGTCCACGATCTTCCTTGAGGATAGATAATAACCCTTTAATAGATTTCCTTACAGGATAGACATATACCTGTCGGGCATGGGTAGCCATAATTGGAACTTAAACTTAATGAATCCAGGTAATTTGGTTGACATAGACATATGGTTCAATTGGGTTATATTGGGTATTTGCGTCTGACCATCGACAGAGGCTTTCGCATAATTTAGTGTTCCAGGTTAGTAAACCGATTTATTACACAAACATGAAATACCACTTCATCTTTTAAAAGATATTAGAAAGATTCACAACCCTAGATAATTTCCTAATATTGAATTTTCTTAAACCTAATTTCGTGCAATTTTATTTACTTGTTTTTAAATTTAAAATCATCACCATTTCAAATCAATTAATCAAATTGTTAGATACTAGTAATCATTTGACATCATAAAATTAATAGATTAGGTATTAAGTCCTCGTGGGATCGATACTTTTTATACTACTTGAACGATACGTGCGCTTGCATTATACGCGTGTGATAGCACCAGTCAACTGATAGCCGATGCAGCCTTTTCTGTGGCTCCTGGAACAACCACCGACCGGTTGATCAGCACACCATCATTTTTATAGTTCCCGGCATCAACTCGCTAACTCGTTGAAACTGAGAACTATGGGATAAATGTTGATGATGTTTTTTGTGACAAGTACTTTGAATAGTTTGGCAATGGCAAAGTTAGGTTTTCTCCATTTGGAGGGTCAGATGTTCTGAGGGTTTGGGTTGTTCCTCGGCCAGAAAGTGAGTCCGGACACAGTCTCCCGGATTTGGCCGACCAGAGTATGTAACTTGGTACATTTTATAGAGACCGACAACAGCAGAACCAAGACCGACCACTTTGGGCCGATAGCTCGGATTCAGCATTGTTTTTCTTTTTAAATCGTGGAAATGAGCTCAGACGTTTTGGGTCAGGCTTGAGATCAGTTTGGGTAGTCCGGTTAACCATCTGGCCGATCATTTGGAGACCGATGTGTGATCATGGCATCTCTGATATGTGTTACTGTTCGAAAGATCTTTACAGGCTGGATCCAATATATTACATGTGGCAGAAGATAAACAGAGTGATATGACAGGCCATCAGACGACAGGCTTACTTTCGGAGATGACAGTCTTGGGGCAGAGAGCCTGTCAATCAGTCGAAGACCGCGCGGGAAATATCATAAAGTTGGAGGAACACTATTGTAATTCCTGAGTATATAAAGGAAAGTTAGATCTATTGGTGGGAGAGAGCGAACTTGTAACAAAAAGAATATGAGCACTACTTGTAAAACACCATAACCAAAACAGTTCGGATTTCACTAGGCCCTCCGTACAAACAGGTCGGCCGAGTTAGTTCTGGTAATAAAACAACCCCCACCATTTTGTGCCTGTGGACGTAGGCTGGATTTACTCCGCCGAATCACGTTAAAACTCTCTTGTCAATTTGTGTGTTTTTTCTCGCCTTTTACTACATTTGCCTTTGGTCTCCCCATAACCAAACAAATTCAAGGTTGATGGAAGGTTGTCTCAGGAGGGTTATCTCGAAACTACCTCTGGGACGAAAATCATCCGTCAATATTTTGAATTTTGTTTTTTTAACTTCCGAAAATTCCAACATAAATGTCATAAAATGAGTTTAGGTCCCCATTTTTAGCTCTCTTAGTGGATGCTCTTAATGAACACTAAAAAGTGCATATTTATTAAAAGAAAAATTAATCATTTTATATTTATAGTTTCATTAATCCCCTTAATTTAACACATTTGTTAAATAATAATTATATTTATGTTTATTGTGATTTTTATCTTTTATGTAGGCGAAGTAATACTTTGGATACATATCTAGAAAAATGGACTTGAAATTTGGATTTTGGAGACCAGAAACTTAATAGGGTGTTCTAACAGTGTACAACTTCGGAAATTCTAGCTCTGCGTAATGTTCGTATTTTGGCCATAATTTTTACTCTGATATCTGATCGAGACGATTCCAGTTCCAAATTAAAGAAGACTTAAATATCTATAACTTTGTTGTTGACAAGACTTCCTAATTTTGAAGTTTTTAAGGTCGAAATCGATGAAAGATCCAAAGTATGTTATATGTAATTATTAGAAAACAAAACAAAAGCAAAAAAACAAAAGAATAAAAAAAAATAGAAAAGGAAAAAATAGAAAAATATAAAATATAAATAAGTAAATTGATTGCATTTGCCAGACCCGGCCGGGGTGGTTCGGTTCGGTTCCGGTTCCACACTAAAGTGGAACCGGAACCGGACCGTTCGGTTGCGGTTCCATCCGGGTTTTTTTTTTTTTTTTTTGCTTTATTGAAAATAAAAAATTGAGATTGATAAATCAATATAATTTAAAATTATGAATTTAAATTTATTACATTACATAATTACATTAAATTACAAATAAAATTCTTATCTAAAAAATAAAAAAATATATATAATATAAATTCAAACCGGTTCCAACCGGAACCTTACGGTTCCGGTTGGAAAGCGGTTCCAACCGGTTCGGTTCCGATTCTGAACCGGAACCTTAGCCGGGTCTAGCATTTGCTTTCTACCTTTTTTGTGGAAAGCATTTGCAAGATTTTCTTGCAAATTGAATAAATTATCATAAGAGGCGTTGAACACCTCTATCTCAACATCTCATTTTCTTTAGCAAAATTTCCACAGGTCTCTCTGAGACTTTATGGGATGAGCTCTTGTGTGTATTTTTTTATTTTGTAATTTATTTTTCTTTTATTAATAAAATTATGAGTGTTTTTATTTATATCTTGTTCTGCTAATTTTTATTATGTTGGGATAGAGGGTGAAGCTAGTGGTATGAAAATATATGTGATTTTTATTTATATTATATTTTATAAATTGTGATAATTTTCCAAATAAAATTTATACTCTTTCCAGTTTATTTAGGACTCTTGACTACCTGTAGACAATCCCTAATTGACACATATAATACTTGAATCCCATAAATGAGAGAGAGTGGACTATTAAAGATCTAAATTAATTATAGACAATATGATACCTCATATATGGCTGGTTTTATATATTTGGCATAATTGAGAACCTTGACAGGACTTGTTATAGACAAATATTATTACCGCCTTTATGTGAGAAATAATTATAATTTATATTTTATAAAAAGTAAAAATTATTTTATATTTGAAATATCAAGAGTGGATCCCTTAACCCTAGTATTTTAGTTTATTGTTTTTATTTTATTAGTTGAATTATTATTTTATCATATTAAATTTATTCCCTATGGATCGACCCAAGACTTACCGGGTTATTTTATTACTTCGACACTATTATACTTGGGAGTAAAGAACCATTTTTTTAGCGTGTCAAGTTTTTGACGCCGTTGTCGGGGAATAAAATTTAATAGATAGAGTAATAATTTAATATTATTATATTTTTTTCACTTTTGTGTTGTTTTGTGTGTTTAAAATTTTATATTTTGTAAAAAAAAAAAACATCACTTGCTAAATTATAGCAATTAAGTCCGTATGAGTGTTTTAACACTTAGTACCATAAGGCCAACTGGTCTGGGAGTCACTGGCCCAAAACTCGTTAAATGGGTTAAAGAGAAAGCTTAAGAAAATCAGACATTTCTTCTTTTTAACATCTGAGATCCGAGCAATTAAGTCTGCAGGGGTGTCTTAACACATAGTACCCTAAAGCCAACTGGTTTGGGAGTCATTGGCCCAAAGCTCGATACAAGAATTGAAGATATATTACAAAAAAAAAGAGAAAAAATTGTATTTATCAATAAACTTTCATTGCCAAAAGGTGTGAACTCTAATATAATTTTAGGATAAAAATATTACCCTCTTTTCAACAAGACCTGTGAATATTGCGGGCACAATAAAGTGATCAATACCTTGTTTTATGTGTGTATGGAATAAGGGTAAAAGTACATGAGAATTTACTTATTCGATCATTTAGAAAGAAAGAAAATAATTATTAATTTGGATAAGAATTTATTTTTTAACAATTTTTTGCTTAAATTACTAGGGACTAGTAATAATTAAGCTGGTTGGAGGTGTGATGAACACTAAAAAGTGCACATTTATTAAAAAAAATTAATCATTTTACACTTGTAATTTCATTAATCCCCTTAATTTAGCACATTTATTAAATAATAATTATATTTATGTTTATTGTGATTTTTATTTTTTATGTAGGTGAAATAATAATTTAGAGGCATATCTAGAAAAATGGACTTGACATTTGGATTTTGGAGACCAGAAACTTAATAGGGCGTTCTAACAGTGGACAACTTCGAAAATCTAGCCATACGTAATGTTTGTATTTTGGCCATAACTTCTTACTCCGATATCGGATCGAGGCGATTCTAGTTCCAAATGAAAGAAGACGCAAATATCTACAACTTTATTGTTGATATGATTTCCTAATTCTGAATTTTTCAAGGTCGAAATTGATGAAAAATCCAAATTGTGTTATTATGTAATTATTAGAAAACAAAAAAAGAAAAAGAATAAAACAAATAGAAAATGACAAAATAGAAATAAATAAATTGATTGCATTTGCTTTCCACCTTTCGGTGGAAAGCATTTGCTAGATTTTCTTGCAAATTGAACAAATTATCATAAGTGGTGTTGAGTACCTCGATAAATAGAGGTGCTCAGCATCTCATTTTCTTCAGTAATATTTCCACAGCTCTTTCTAAGACTTTATGGGATGAGCTCTTGTGTGTATTTTTTTTTCTTTTATGAATAAAATTATTAGTGTTTTTATTTATATTTTGTTCTGCTAATTTTTATCATGTTGGGATAAAGGGTGAAGTTAGTGGTATGAAAATATGTGTGATTTTTATTTATATTATATTTTATAAATTGTGATAATTTCCCAAATAAAATTTATTATTTCCAGTTTATTTAGGACTCTTGACTAGCTGTAGACAGATCCCGATTAGCACGGCTAATACTTGAATCCCATAAATGAGAAAGAGTAGACTATTAAAGATCTGGATTAATTTTTTGTTGGGGTAAGCGCAGCGGAAGCTCGCGGCGGAAGGCGAAAATGGTTTTTAAACATTTTAAAATTTTCCCGAGTGAATTAATTAATATCAAATATTTATAATTCACTCAAATATGTCTAAATATATTATTTATTAACATTTAATAACATAATATATTTCGTTACACGTCAAATTATTTTACGAAATGATTTTCGACAAATAATACGCGTAATGGGCAAACGGTCAAACCGATTGACCAACGGCCGAACCGGGCCAACCCGCTCACTTGGGCAAACCTCAGGCAGCCCTCGGGCGCCCAAACAGTGCCCAGTTCGCAAATTTTACAGCCGTCACACAGCGATCCCATTTCGACGCGATTTCACCATTTTCTCGCGTTTTCGCCCCGAAACAATTTCCGGAATTTATCCACCACCCAATACACATCCAATATCGCCCAAATAACATACTTTTCCATGAAAAATATTCTGTTTTAAATGGAAAATTCAGATCTGATCCATAATTTAATTTTACCAATTTTACATGCCATAAGTCAATTTAATCACAAATTAATCTAATTAACTTGTTCCCAAATTAAATCACCACATTATAAAGTTTCAAGAACAATTCTAGGCAACCATGGAGTGGAAAAATCACTCTAAAATGGCAATTTCAATTTTAGAGATTAATTCACTAATTAATCAAATTACACATGCTTAAACAAGAAACTATTAAGGTTAAATCAAGCATCCAACACCAAAGTTTTGGTTCAAATATATATTCAAGATACATATTTAAATAAAACATGCAATATACATATCATATACATATTTCACATGTTTAGGAAAATAAAAGCAAAGAAATAGAAATTTAGAACTTCATATTACCTTAATATAAATTCAATTTCTCAATTCTTCTTATTTCTTTCTTCATTTTTGTGTTGGATTCTTTGCTAAACCTTAATCTCCTTTTCTCTTTATTTCTCAACACTTGAGAATAGCCTAAAAGCCAACCAAATGAAAACCATTTTCATTCTTATATTTTCTTTCAAATTGCCGTAAATGTAAGCAATTTTTTTTTTTTTGACAAAAGAAAATAAATTGTGTGGCTATTAATTTGACACATTTTGAACTTATCTTAATTTGATTTGATTTTGATTTTGTTAATTAAAATAATCCATGCCAAAGCTTAAGAATATTCCATATAATATTCTTAACTAAAAAAAAATTAATTAATTAACACATTAATCAATTTATTTAATAAGTAACAAAATAAACAAAATAAACACATGGAAAAATATTCCAATAATATTCTTCCTTTTATTATTAATAATAATTAATTAACAATTAATTAATAATAATAACAAAACAAGTGTCAAAATCCAATAGGTTAATAATGTGTATCTAATCTAAATTATGTTTCGTATACAAATACACATTATTTAATACGCATGTGTAAATTATGAATAATCCGTATTATCCATAATTAATTGCCCAAGTGCTCAACGAGTACACTTTATATTGTGAGACTCTCTAGGTCCAAGTTTATCTGTCACGGAAACCATTTCCATGTCCGTAATTCATCCACTCATAAATTACGAGGACCACAGATAATCGAGTTGAACCATCCAAGTCGAAGTCATCGCATATATAATCCCTCTGTCATAGGTTATCTGAAATTATTCCGGAGATATAGATTAAACGTCAAATCTCCGCTATGAACAATTCATGTGTCGCGACAAAATTATGATTCTTAACAAATATTCAGAACACGTTTCCGAATAATACATCGGCCAAGGATTTCAAAGAATCACAAATTGGACACCTAAATCTCGTATACGGAACTGACAGATCCTCTCTGGATACATCACAGGATATCGTGAGTATCAGTCCATACCCAACGAACAGGCAGAGGTTTGATCTTAAAAGATCGTTGACGTGGCTGTCATCAAAGTACGGAGGATATCTCACATATCCACAGTGGTATCTCAAGTAACGGTTCGGTTTGCGGTTCGGATTGGCTCACCCCAAACGGTTTACGGTTCGGTTCAGGAGCTAATCCGAACCGCACCTGTTAAACCGAACCGAACCGTTAAAATTAAAAAAATTATATAATTTTATAAAAAAAATTTGTATTTGTATTTTTCTTTTAATTTTATTCTATGTTTTCTTTTTATTAGTATGTTAATACTTTTATTCTTAAATTTTTTGTTAATATATTTATTTGTTAATACTTTTATTCTTCAATTTATTTGTTAATACTTTTATTCTTAAATTTTTTTGTTTTATGGTAGCATCATTATTCTTGAAAGTAAGATGTTGGATTTGTCTCTTAATTAGAATGATTGTAACATCATTATTCGAGGTAATTTTTAAAAAATACAATAATTAATTGTGCCTCATTTTTCAATCCTTTATGGAGTGCATATGTTCCCTGGAGACACAGCTTAGACCCTAGCACTTCATACTATTTGTTTGATAGACTAGTTTTTTTTTTTTTTTTGTCTTCACTTAAGTGTATGAAAATTTATTTTAAATATAATAATCCGTAAACCGAACCGAACCAATCCGTAAACCGGCAGTTTAAAAAATTTTCAATCCGAACCAATCCGTTATTTAATGGTTTGGTTTGAGAGGTAAAAAATCCGAACCGTAAAATATGGTTTGGTTCAGTTTTTAGCAAAAACCGAACCAAACCGAACCGCGCCACCCCTAGTATTTATCCAATAAATACCTACGTGTCTATACGAGTCCCCAAGACTCATGGTTTACTGAGATAAACCATTAGACCAATTCAAATATACGACACGTACCGGTCTCAAGGGTTTACTAACCGACCAAGTATGTAAACCTTGACTAGGAACAATTTTAAGAATGAATGATATTGTGATATTTCTCAGTAACAATTGCGGCGCTTTTGTAATTATATCACAATTATTCATTCTAAGGTCATTTACGCCTTTACCATATAAAATTATATTGATGAAAATTACTCAATTTTATTCATAATAAAATATAATGTACATCGTATTTACAATGAATACAACAAAATTTATCGCGCCGAGCACCAATTCCTACATTATAGACAATACGGTACCGCCTATATGACTGATTTTATATATTTGGCATAATTGAGTACATTGGCAGGACTTGTTATAAACAAATGTTATCACCATCTTTATGGCTGATTTTATATGTTTTGACATATTTAGTACCTTGGCAGGACTAATTATCGAGAGGACGAGTCACATATGATGGCATAATTAATACCTGATAATTATGAAACAAATTGATTGTGAAATAATTTTAATTTTAATTTATATTTTATAAAAAATAAAAATTATTTTAAATTTTAAATATTAAGAGTGGATCCTCTAACCATAATATTTTATTTTATTTTTTTTTTATTTTATTAGTTGTATTATTATTTTATCCTATTAAATTTATTTCCTGTAGATCGACCCCGGACTTATCAGGTTATTTTATTATTTGGACACTTTTATACTTGAGAATAAAGAACTAAGCGTATGAGCTCTAATAATTATCTTTTAAGAATATTCACATTTTAAAATTTTTGAATGAATCTAAAGCCTAGATTACCAAAAAAAAAAACAAAAAAAAATTAACTTCAATACATTCCGGTCAGGCCATCTTTACTATAGCTATTAGCTACACGGCGCTCATGTCTTCATCAAGAGAAAAATTCTTATGGGCCAGATTCAATAATAATTTGATGAATAATTTTCTCCTTCCATCATTATTTATAATATAAATTTAATATATATATATATATCTATATAATAAAGGAGAATGGTGTTGGAGGAAAGATAGTGTATCCAACGGCTCTCTTTATGTGGCTTAATTGACGGCCCAGATCATTTCATTGGTAATTGGAGGAAAGAGAGTGAATTGATTGATGGAAATGGTCAAAAAATTTCAAAATTTCAAATTAAAAAATAGAAATTTAAAATAAAATCATTTAATTAAAAAATAAAATTATTTAATTAAAAAATAAAATCATTTAATTCTGTAAATAAATATATCACATATTCTTATCCCACCCACACGAATAATTTTTCCTTCGATAGAAATCAAATCACGGACTGCCGTCTGTCGCTACATGCTTTTCCTATTTTCACTTTTAGCATTAAGCCCTTGACGCAGGAGCCTCCATTAAACGACTAGTTCTTCTGCCACTGCCACTGCCACTGCCACTGCCACTGCCACTGCCACCTGTCATTTAATGTCAATTTACTGCGCCCACCCTACCCACTGTTCATTTTTGGGTTCGCTTTGAAAGCAATTTACCAACAACAATGATTCATTAGCACAATAATTATATTATTATCACCCATCCATGTTTGTATTTTCAAACGAAAAGATGATACACATTAACTACGATGACATTAAAACATATTTAAAAAAAAAAAAAACACTTCTACAAAACACAAATAGGAAAAATAAAAGTTAAAACCTACTTTCTCCTTCTCAATTCTATTATTTGTACGGATACTTGTGCTCTTACTTACACGATCATGATTGTTAAATTCAGGTAAATTCCTCAATCTCAAACGGTGGACCCCACCTAAGAACTCTTGCCAGCCACTCATCACCAACAACCAATACATCACAGCCGTCCATTTTCTCCCCGACACAACTCCCATTTTCCGACAAGCCCACTTTCCCGCTCACCATTTTACCAGCAGTCCCCACGTATTCATTTCCCGCCATCACAGTGGACCCTGAGGCCGATACAGACGCCCCACAACTCTCACTCTTTACACCAAACGGCAGAGACGACGACGACGAAGGAGACGGGAGTTTTGACGGCGGATGAGAGGTTGTTATCTCTTTGTATAACTCACGCATTATCTCCTCTATCTTCTCTTCTTTGATGGGAAACTCTTGCGAGAGCTCGGCTTCATCGTCGACTTCGGTCAAAAGCATGGTCAAAGTTCCGACGATGTCGCCGGAAATTTCACTCTTCGGGGACTTTGAATCTTCCTTTGTCATGCAGAGGGCAAGTGAAGAGACAGAGAGTGTTGATATGGAAATGAAAGTATGAATGAGTAACGTATATAAAGAGAGAGCTGCAAACTTTACACGCTGGCATAATCATTCTGCCACGTAAGATGATAATTGATAAGTACATGACGATGACGTGGCGAATTTATTTATTTATTTTTAATTTAATTTAATTTAATTTAATTTTCATTTATGTGTAAAGTAACTGAGCATCAGATAACGATGTAGTACAGCAGAGACTTTTTGTCTGTATCAAGTTTTGCGTAAACGAGAATTTTTCTGGAACGGCTGTTGTGTATAAATACTGTTTTTTCCTACAGTTGGATTTGGCTTAAACGTCCTCATCGGCGAAACTTGAGTGACGAAAAAACAGGTGTATTTACAGCTTGATCGTATATTAATATTTCTCTGATCCGAAGGACAAGATGCATCGAGAAACACAACTTAAAGTGAACTTACGAGATTTTGCTACTTAACGGGCTGGGATTATCTTCTTATCTTTACTTCGTTCTTTGAAGCCGTTTTAAACTTTTAATATATAAAAAAGATGACTTTTTGGGTATAATTTGGTGATATATTCGAATCCCCAAAATATATTTATTATAAGAACATAAGATCGTTGAAGATTTTACTTATTCTTCTTAAGCCCGAAAGTTTGGTAAGAGCATTACTCTATTCCCCTTCCTAGCGGAAGTGGAATAGAAAGGACTCAGTAAATGCTTAGAGTGGGGGCCAGAAGAAAGAGTTTGGGTCAACGGGAGAGAGTGAATTTATTATAAAATTTATAAATAAAAATTGAGAACTGCTATTTTATTAAAGTATTTAATTTTATTAAAAATTTATGACTAATTTTCTATTAATATCTTAGTTAGTTTTTAATTTTATAAAATGTTAGATTTTGTATAATTTTAATAATAAATATTATTTTATCATAAGTTTAGTATTTAAATGTAATATTTCTTGTAGGATCCAATTATTAATTTACAATAAATTTAGTATTAAAATTTAATTAACTGAAAATATTATTATCAAAAGTAGTTAACTACGGGTTAATATAATGATATCAAATATTTTCGGGGAAAAAAATCTCTTACATTACCTATAATAATGATGCACTTGTAAAAAGTATAGACGTGTGCAAGTGTGTCAAAATAGCATATCTTCAAAATAATTGAATTAAAGTCTAATTTTTATAATCAGAAAGTTTATAATTGGGTTTCTTAAAATACGAATCAAATAAATAATTAATTTTTAGGAAGATAATATAAAGACAAGTAAAATATAAATTTAAAGTTAAAATATAATGATTTACTGGATTCTAATTTCAGAAGAGATTAAAGGCATAAAAGAAATTAAACTTTAGTATTGGAAAGGAAAATCCTAAGGATTAAATTGAAATTGATTAGGTTGAAATGTTGAACGATTTGACTGTTTTTTTGGTTTGAGCCTCAATCTTAAATTCATTAATAAATTCTTAACTCCCCATTACTTTTTGTCACGTCCTCATATTTCGGGAAGAATGCTTACATGAAAATGAAGTTTTGACAGGAAGTGGCTCCTGCCTCCTAGCCAACTTTCTCCTCTGGGCTTAATTTATTGAAAACTACTCTAATTAGACTAATCTTTATAGATGAAATAGCTCTTATGTTATTTTAATTTCCTTAGCCATTCTTAAGCTATTCCTCAACTATTTCTCAGCTTATCTTAATTTCCCAAGCCATTTCTCAGCTATTCCTCAATTATTCTTAATTTCTACATCCATTCCTCTGCTATTTAAAATTTTTCAGCCATTCCTCAGCTTATCTTAATTTCCTCCGGAGAGGAAGTGATATAGAGAGTGTTTTTTTAACAGGAAGTGGTCCTCAACAAACTTCCTCTACCAGGCTTAATTTCATAAGCTATTTCTTGAGTTGTTTTAATTTCCTACTTAGAGAGGGAGTGGCTCATGAGCTATTTGAATTTCAATGCTTTTTGCCCAAAGGACCAATTTATATGTATTTAAAATCTTCTCCTCCTTCGTCTTCTTCCTACAAACTCACTTTTCTTCATTTATTTCCTCTCACCAAGGACATTGCACCTTCTCATCTTCATAAGAAGATTTTCCAAGTCTTTCCCCTCAAGTCCTAAAAAAAACCTAATCTAAATCACCAAAATTCTTATTCATCAAAATCCCAATTTCAAACAACTCTTTATCTTTCAAGTCTAAAACCTAAAAATCCCTAATTTCAAATCTAAATTCATTCCTTAAATTATAAAGGGAAAAAAACCATATACTTCCCCACAAACCTCTTCTTCTCTAATGGCTACTCCTTCTTCAACCCATGCGAGCACCCTCTCATTGATTGTTGTACTTGACCTTCCATCTCCATCATATCATCTTGGAGTTTCTTTATGTGATGAATATATCACCCCTGGAAATGAACCCCTCAATATTGTTAAGATTGCAAGCTTTTGGGGCCGTCAACATACTATTTTGACAGACGACCACTTCTTCTCTTTATATGATTTCCTCTTCCTCTACTACCTAAAGTCTGGGCCTAAGCGATATCGCATTGTTCAAGTCCAGGAGGGGAAAAGTTTATAACTCCCTTCCATAATATTTTTCGTGCCTGAGATAGAGTTCAGAAAGTGAGGACTTACTTCACAAATGAAGATTACTGGTGCTTGGAAGAGACCGGAGAACCAATCATACCATATTTCTCACACCTTCAGCAAGGACATACGTAAGTGGTTCTCACTTATTCCTTTTGATATTTGAATATTTACTGTCCGGAGCTAATTCTGACTCAAATTTATTTGCGCTTGCAGCTGGATGTAACTTGAAGGCAATCCCTATAAACTTCAGGCTTGCGTACTATGAAATTATGTTTGTCCATTTGAGAAAGATTTTCTAGACCCGAAGTGCCTCTATGAGAGTGCTCTTTAAGAAATAATAGGGCAAATTCCAATGGTGATACACTTCAACTCAAAAGCACAGTTGGGGGAACCCTACCACATGCGCTGCCCGAAGTGTTTCAAGGGTAAGCTAAAGGCGTGGGTGGATAATGGTCCGACCATCAGCTAGGAGATGGTCGAAAGGTACTCGGGAGGCGTGGGTGAAGGGACCATTCCTCCAAGTCTAATGGACCTCAGTACAGAGGAGTATTGTAGGGAAGTCCCTTCAGTTCTTCCCTTTTCATGGAGAAAATATACTCTGGAGGCCACCAAGCATGAGGGAAAAAGATCCGGAAAGTTTGAAGGCAGCTCATGGTGCCAATGTGGCTTAGAAGCCATGTCTAAGCCATGTAAAGGAGGAGCAAAATGCTCAAAGGGCACTCCAAAGCCAAAACAGAAGAAAATTGATCCCTTAGAGAAGAAGAAAGGTACGGTGAAGGCACGTAGGTCTTCATCTGTAGGAAACGCTTTCCTTGCGCAGTGGAAACGGTTTAGGCACACGGATCGAACTTGAAAAAATTTTCCGCCCTACCCTTTGAACTGCTGAATGTTACTGCCACCACCACTGAAATTTTGCTTCAGTTTTAGACAAAATTCCATCCCCGAAACAGCCCTGGAACAATCCCCGAACAACCCCGAACATCCGGACAAAAACCAGACTGTTTTGGACTCGATTCGTGCCCAACGCACTGCAGAAACAGCCCCTGAAATGCGTGGACTATGGCTGTGTTTCATTTTTGATTTTTCACTTGAAAATAGCCCCAACACAGTCCTAAAACACCACAAATTGTTCCCCAAAAAAACTGGATTAAAACGAAACCAAACCGAGTTCCGTTTCACCAATTAAATGGGCGACAATGAGCAAAACAAAGCCTCACTGCCGAGTACAACAAGAATAATAAGAAGATGATTATTTGTTCGACACCACAAAGTCTTCCAAACTATATCTCGTTACAATGGAAACTTGTGTGGGCAAGACTCACAAAATAATCCCTAAACATTTTAGAGATTTAATCACACTTGGTATTGGTTTTTAATTTCTTCTTGTTCTATCTTTTGGTTTGTCTCAACTTTTGAGAGAGAATGAAGAAGAAGATTGAGGATAGGGTTAGAATGAAAGACTTGTCAAAAATAAAAAATAAAATTCCTTTTTATATTTAGGGTTTATTATTTCCAAAATAATGAAAACCCTTCATGTGGACACGGCGGCGCTGTCCGGGCTTGCGGCCCGGTCGGGTGTACGGAATAGCCCGTGGGGGACTAAACCGAAGAATGAATGGAGTCATCACCCAGTGTGAACTGGAAAATAATTTAAGGCCGCACTCACCCCTCGCAAGGGAAGACCTCAAACCGTTGGGTTCGGAATGGTCCATTACTTATGCCAATTGTAATGAAAGGATTCATGCAATAGTATAACCAAGCCTTATGCGACACATGCAAGATAATTCAAATGACACACAAGTCTGCACACCCATAAACATAAATGTAAGTGAAAATAAATGCGTAATTCCAAAAACATGTTAATCAGAGAAGTGCGGCAATGACAATAGAAACGTTAACAATAATGGTAGATAATTAAGCACATGGTGCAGAAATGAATAACTGAAGAGACAAGCATGTATAAAACATGATAAAGGAATCTGTCCAGTGTGTGCGCATTCATGTAGCGTTCGGAAACGCGTTTGAACGGAGTGAGGTAGAATGCACGCGTTCGTGTAGTGTTGGTAAACGCGTTCGAACGAGATGAGATGCAAGTGGTTATCAAAACAACATATATCAATTACTCAAAGTATCAGATAAAAGCACATCAAGAATTTATCGTTTCTAAGGTTTCACCCTGAAACAATCAATTTCATCATCGGACTTATGTCTAACTATTAAGGACTAAAAACAAATAATTTTTTTTCTCTTTTTTTTACTAAAGGCCCATCCCAATGGTCTTTTTATTCTTGCCGTAATTTTTTTTTTCACAATGGTATTTCTATCCTTGCCCTAAATTTTTCTGTTCCTCGGTTTCCTTTTCCCCGATATCCATGTTTGCTAAACTCTTCTTGGCAAGTCTTTCTTTCATAACCCAACGGAAATCTATGATGGCTTTTAAGACACATGGGTTAACATGATGCGTGTATACATGAGATGCATGAGATGCAAGTGGTTATCAAAACTACATATATCCTTCCGACCTTATATCTCCCACACTCATGGTAAGTCCATTTATGTCCTAGGTATGGCTTATTTTATGCACCAATGTGAGGTACACAAAATCATTCTCTCCTATGCTACAAAGGCGAACCTTGGCTACCTCAGTCCATTTCCATCGGTAAAAGACAAAGACCGCCCATTTACAACATGGACTAAGCCTATTATAGGGATCATGCCATTGTCTAGAAACGAAGAATTGGGCCTTCGGTAATCACGGTCATGGGGATGAACTTGGAAGCATCCAAAAGTATGCAAATATGCCGTAACAAGGCGTATCATTTCTGGAGAAAGCCAGTGTGGATATCGAACTCATGCTTCTAGCATATTTGGATCATGTTTGGATTTTCTAAGCCCATCAAGGTTTTCATACAAGTTGGCCCATTATCATTTCAAAGTATTCAACCATATTACTGCGAGGTGTAAACTTGTCCCAGTTGAAAAAGGCCCAACAGGTTTACACTTTTGCAATAACGTGGCTAAACAACTTCAAATGATAGGGGGGCCCAAACACAAAGTGGCACATCGGTATTTTAGAAGCTTTTGGCCCAATTGTCATAAGACATAAACTCTTCCCAGTTTAAATGGCCCAACAAGTTCATATCTTATGACGAGAAGTCCAACTGGATCCAAATGATGATGGTCCCAAACACAAGCATAAAAGGGTGGCTTCTATATGTCATACAACTATGGTTCACATGCGGGTTTATAGGGGTATGGATAAAGGCTCCCGCCGGTGAAGGGTTGCCCACAACTAGGTCTCCCCACTCAAGGGTTCGAGCGACCAAGTGAGCGCACCATTTTTATACCCTAAGGTACGTGCCAACGAGTGATGATATCATATAACGATTCGCCACTTCTAGTGAAAGCGACTTCACGATACATGATGCCATCGATGTAAAAAAAGGTATGCAAAATATATGAGACATGGAAAACCAAAGCACAAAGCACAAACATTACAAGGTATTATTTCGGGGCCGATTCTCTATCCCCAGTGGAGTCACTAGACTGTGGACACGGCGACGCTGTCCGGGCTCTCGGCACGGTCGGGTGTACGGAGTAGCTCGAGGGGGACTAAACCGGAGAATGAATGGAGTCGCCACCCAGTGTGAACTGGGAAATGATTTAAGGCCGCACTCACCCCTCGCAAGGGAAGACCTCAAACCGTTGGGTTCAGAATGGTCCCTTACTTATGCCAATTGTAATGAAAGGACTCATGCAATAATATAACCAAGCCTTATGCGACACATGCAAGATAATTCAAATGACACACAAGTCTGCACACCCATAAACATAAATGTAAGTGAAAACAAATACGTAATTCCAAAAACATGTTGTAATAAAAAAAACCAAAAACATGTCAATTAGAGAAGTGCGGCAATGACAATAGAAACGTTAACAATAATGGCAGATAATTAAGCACATGGTGCAGAAAGGAATAACTGAAGAAACAAGCATGCATAAAACATGATAAATGAATCTTTCCAGTGTGTGTGCGTTCATGTAGCTTTCGGAAACACGTTCGAACGGAGTGAGGCAGAATGCACGCGTTCGTAAACACGTTCGAACGGGATGAGATATGATGCATGACAAGACAAAATACATGCATTCGAGTAGCGTTCGGAAATGCGTTCAAACGGGGTAAGGCCAAATGCATGTGTTCAAGTAGCGTTTGTAAACACGTTCGAACGGAGTGAGGCAGAATGCATATGTTTGTGTGGCGTTCGGGAACGCGTTCAAACAAGATTACAAAAATGGCATCTATAGTGACATAAACACATGCATGAGTGTTTCTCAAGCGGTACGTGGAGTTGTATCCCATATACAGACCGCACTACCGTCCCTTCGGATTCAGCTACGGAATTTATGTCTGGGTTTCCATCCGATATACCGCAAGGGATAACACGCAATCATTAACACAACGCAATCATTAACCCAATGTTGACATACATGAAATATGATAATGCATATAACAATAAATAATCGAAGAGACAAATATGTGAAATAACAAGAAAGATAAATAACACAAAACAAATGCGGAACAATAAAACAACAATAAACGTAAATTAATGCGAAATAATAAAAGACTAATAATACGAAATAAATACGGAATAATAAATATGTGATCGAAGAATTTGGCCGTTTTCAATGTAGGACTTCGCATACCCGGTTGGACGTATTCCACATCCAACCAAGCATGCCATTTCCAGGATGACAAAATAAAATATAATAAATGGTGCCCTTAGGTATTACCTTTTAAGTTGCTTCTCGGGAGTGCGTTGGGACGTCGCCGGAAGGTTTAACGCTTCGCTCTTTTTTGGTTCGCTGTTTTGCTATTTTCGCTCGTTGTTTCACTATTTCCGCTTCCTGTTTCGTTATTTCCGGCTGTTTCATTGTTTTGTTCACTTTTTTTGGATGGTTCGAAGGCTAATTTTCAGGGGGTGTTTTAGGTGGTTCAGGGACTGTTTTAGGGGGTGATTTTGTGTCGGTTTGTGGAATTTTTAGAGACTGTTTGGTTCACGGTTTACAGGGTTTGTTAGTTGATTTTCCTCACGGTTTTGTTGTGGTTTGTGGGTAGTTTCACGGTAGTTACATGGGCTATTTTTGGGCTGGTTTATGCGTTGATGAGAGGTCTGATTTGTTGTTTCATGAAGGTCTAATTTATGTTTCCCTGAAGGTCCGATTGTTGCTAGTGTTGTTTATTGGCTGTGGGTTTTGACGTGTGTCTGTTTTGAATGTGGCTTGGTCAGTTGAAGGCTGGTTGAGTTGTTAGTATTTTAGTGCTTGGCGGTGGGCAGACTTTTGAGTGGTTCTTATTTTTGAATTGTTGCATGTGTCGGTCAGTGAGAGTATGTGTTGAGTGAGTGGTCTGACGGTTCACGTCCAGGAAGAAAAGTTGATCTAGGGTTTTTAGCTTGTTCTTATTTTGGTCGGTGGGTAAATGCTGGTTTATGGTTAGTTTAGGGTTGTTTTGTGGTTTGGCCTTTTTGGTCGGTGAAGGTGTTTTATCTCTCCTGTGTGTGAGTGTCGTATGTGCATGAGTGGATTGTGTGTGAGTTGCAGTGTGTGCGTGAGTGAGAAGGGGTGAGTGCTGTGCGTTTGTGTCTTCAGCGAAGGGGCAGTTTAGTCGACAGTTTGTGTGTGTGTGTGTGTGTTTATTGCCATCAAGAGCCATTAGGGTTTTGTGGTGAGTTTTATGAGAGAAAAAGAGAGGAGGCCGAGAGTTGTTGAAAGAGAGGAGATATATCCCAGTGGCCCGAGAGAGCAAATATGGTTTTTATTTCTTTTGTTGGCGTGAGTTTGTTTTGTTTGTTGTTTCAAAGAGTGTCAGTGTGTTGAGTGAGTGAAGCCATGTCTGTGAGTGCAAGATATGTGGCTATGTGTTTACCGTGTGAGTTTTTGGAAGGGCTGTGATAATGGAGCTATTCCTTTTGTTGGTTTGCCAAGAAGAGAGAAGAAAATGCTTAGCTTTAGGGTTTCTTTGTTGGTTCCAGAGAGAAATGAGAGAGATGAGAGAGGAAGAGAGCCGTGAGTCTCCCTGAAAGAGAGAGCTTAGGGTTTGTTTTTATTTGTGTCGTGTAGTTGTTGGACAATTATGACCCATAACATCACTATTTGTACAGAACATTGTGTTGTTGTACAAATTAACAATGTGACAAAGGAAATTGCTCTTTTATCATTTGTAATTGGATTACCAAGATACATAAATGATAAAAGTCCATATGATTAGTTCCGGATTAATAAGATCTGAGACAATATTAATCCATTAAGGTTTAATCATTAAAATATCCCTAGTCGTAGTATTATCGAGATTGGACATCGATAATGCGGAATAGACTAGTATTTCACTTGTGCGCGTTGTGGGAGCATAATGACATAGTTCTCATATATTTAAGTATTGGATACTTATGTAAGTGTGATATGAGGTTGTGTTTATCGATGGTACGGAAACAGCTTCGCTCTAGATAGACCCCTCGGAATTCCATTGGTAGTATGACTATGTGTCTATGGAAGTCCGAATCAGGGTAGGTGTATTTGGTCTTAACCTGAGACTTGCATCGCTAATACTTGCGACAATCAATATACTTTGGTTTTGGTCGTCCAAGGCTTTAACAGGTTCTGTGTACGCCTCTTCTGGGTATATTAAGAATCGTAGTGTATTGGGTGTGATGTCAAGATGGAAGTATCACTTCAGTCATATGGAGATGATGGTCACATAGGATAAGGAACTGGTACTCTTGTATGCTGCAGCTATCGGGATAATATGACTAGGTCATGTTTATTCGATTATAGAGACTAGTTACCAGAGATCCGATATATGTTTCATTCGGGGCAGACACAATTCCAGCCCCAGGCCTTGCATGTGACATCCGATACTGGATCGCAATACGCAATACTACGTATACTACGCCTGATACATATTATATATTCAATTAAGAATATTTCTGGAGAATTGGGTATGCACGATGTTTTGCTAGAAGCCAACCATGTCTTGTAAATCGGTAAGAACGTGGTACTAGGTACGCACGTATTCGGATACTCTGATGACCAGATTTACTGCCAACATATCCAGGGATATCATGGGTCGCTTCCCAAAGATTCACCGATGACGTATGACTCGGACATAATTAATCTGGGATTAATTATAAGAGAGAGAAAATTAATCTAGGATTAATTACGGAGAGATTTTATCTGGGATAAAATTCTATTAAAGAGAGAGAACGATTAATTCGGAATTAATCGGTAAAATAATATATTTGATATATTAAACGAAATTAGATTTCGACGCGGAATTAAAATTATATTTTAATTCGGGCGAACGAGTTAATTTAGAATTAATTCTCTAGCGACGTGAATAGTAATTTTGCTAGGCATAATTATTTAATTAAATTTGATTTAATTACGTCGCAACAGAAAATTCGTTAATTCAGAATTAGCGAATCCGAGCTCGGATGTGTTGCGGGCCCACTCGGATTTTGAATCAAGTGGGGCCCACAAAAGTCACATCACCTAGTCCATCTCATATACTTTTGGTTGATGGAAGTGGTTGGGTTGTTGAAAACTTGTGAAACACACAAGCTTAATTCATTGATGTGTGAAAGACCTTTTACTAATTTTTGAAATTTTGGTATTAGATTACTTGATTTTTGAAATCAACACACAACACACTCATCTCATTTTTTCTCTCCCTCACTCTCGGCATTGTGCCAATTTTTCCTCTCTTCTCTTGGCTTGGCCGAGAGTCACACAAGGATAAAGAAATAATTTGTTGCAAATTTTCCAAGTGCTAGTACACTAAAGAGATCATTCAAAGGTGATAGGGAAACCAATCCTTGAGCATGGAATCAACACTCAAAGCTTGGAGCTTGCAGATCCACACAAGGAGGGCTTGGCCGAATTCTACAAGGAGCAGAATTTTTGTGTTCATCGCATCCAAAAGCCGATCAAAGTGAGTATTTCCCCTACTTTACTTTCTTGTATTTGTACATTTCATTGCTTAATTGATCTTGGTTTGACCTAGAAAACCCAACAATGGTATCAGAGCAGTTATTAAGCATGAAATTGAAATTTAGGGTTCTTAACTTTAATTTGGATATTTTTGATTTGAGCATGTTTTTGGTAAATTATTTGTTTGAGCATGCTTATAATATGTTAACTTTGAGTTGTGCATGATCAATTTGAAGAAAAATTAATTAGATTAATTTTCCCCAAATTTGGTGCCTTGGCCGAATGGTGTAGGAGCCCTAAGCTCTTGGTGATTTTGAATTTAGACAATTGGATATGTTTAAAATGCATGAGATATATTAATTTTTGATTTAATTTGATTGAAATCAAAATTGATATAAAAATTCCCTAATTGCCGAGAGCCTTAATAGCATGTTGGGATTGATTTCGCTTGAATTTGTGTTGGACATAAGTTGGTTAATTAAAGCATGATTAATTATGTAAATTGGTATTTTGGAAATGTTGATTTAAATAATTAATTATGGCTATACAATTTAATTGATTAAATTATGATATTTGGAATATTGGAATTTAATTAGTTGGGCTTAATTTGGAATTGGGCTAAAAATGTTTTATTTGGGCTTAATGGGCTTGGTTGGGCCAAGTTTGGTTTAGGTTAATTGGTTGGATCCAATTGGGCCTAAAACCATTTTCATAAAGTCCAAATATATTAAATATTTTAATTGAGCCTAATGGGCCTAAATTGATTTTTGGAAAATGATGATTCCTTATTGGGCTTTGGTTGCCAAAGTCCATGCCTTATAAATTAATTGAAAGCTAATTGGACTTCAATTAAATTGACATTGGATGTTAATTGGGCTTTGAGACCCGTTAAGATTAGATTTAGAATCTAAGTCGCAAAGGGCTCATTAATAAAGTGTAATTATTTAATTTAGAATTAAATAAAGAATTAGTATTAAATACAAATTAAATTGGATTTAATGTTGTATTTTGATATAATTCAAGAATTCGTACTTTGAGTACTTACTTAAACGAGTTGAACTCGCGCAAATCAAATCGTTGTTTGGACATTGGATGCTCACTAATAAAAGATTAATTAATTGGATTAGATTGATTGATAACATGCTTTGTGTGAATACATGGATGTGATGTATGAATAATGTATATCAGATGGATATTAGATGAGTGAGGGAAATTTTGGAAATTGTTGTAATAAATTTAGAATTTAATAAATTGGACCTGCGTGTCCAGCCTATTACCTCTTGACTATTTGTATTTCTCTTCTCACCTATTCCCCTCAATGTAAATGAGGTTTCTTTAGAAGTGTTGTGTAATTGGCTAGAAGTAAGATTAGTGCTAGCGGGAGAGAGGAAATGGAGAGATTTGTTCTAGGAACAAAATGTTTTAAATATCCATCCGTATATCATTATTAATTTATTTATCGCGCCTTATTATGCTTTTAGAATGCATATTTAAGTGTGTATGATGAGACATAATCAAAGATAATTAGTTGGTTGCCAATTACGCGAAAAACCCTCAATAAATATTAAGCATTTTCCTTCCATTGAATGATTCATTCTCAAAATCCAAGATTGGCACTGGTTTGTTGGCCAAAGTCAAGATCTTTGTCCATCGCGGATGTGTTTGAATCATGAAGGCTTTGTTCCATATCGCATGTCTTGTCCAAGTTGTGATTTTTTGGCCAAAGTCAAGATCACTTCTTGTCCATCGACATCGATTACGAAGCTTTCCAAGGTCAATGAGTCCCGCTTAACTGGAATCATTAAGTTTGTTGTGCCAAAGCCAAGGCTTAGTTGATTCAGAGGAAAAAGGTTAGAGAATATATTGGATATATTGGCATATATTAGATATATGTTTCGGACTTGGATGTCCACCTACTGGATCTAGGAATTGGATGAGATCCAATTGATCTTAGAGATCTACCTAGTTAAATATCATACAGCTTGTTGGCCAAAGTCAAGGTTGTGTGTTATTTAACGGGATCCTAGCCCACTAGGAAACTAGGTTTCCCGAGTACTCAACAGAGGGTTAGAGGCTCGCCGAAAAATAGTGGGAGGCAAGTATTAAATTTGCAATTTCTTTTAGATACTTGCCAATACGCGCTCATTTCATTTTTTGTCATTATTTATTAATAAATAAATTACTTGGACTAATATTCAATTGTTGTTTTAATTAAACAATTGGACTGTATTCAAACTACTTCAATTTATAGTTGATTATATAATTGAATTATAGTAATCAATATATTTGAATTTAACCAATCAAATTATAGTTGATTATATAGTTAGACTATAGTAATCATTATAATCAATAGTACCCGAAATCGTTGATTGGATAGTTGGACTATTGGAATCAAGATAACTGAAATATTAGCGTTTAGAACATAATCCTGGGTGAAAATATCTTTAAACGGCTCCAATTTTCATATTGGGAATCATACCTCAGGATAGTCCTAGGAACTGAGAAGTTATTCTATTTGATAGAGTGACATCTCGGGCCTAAGCCCGGAGTTGAGAAAATAGTAGAACATGATCTTTGGAAGATTCATGTAATGATAACTTTAGTGCTCAATCCATTATGCTTACAGCAATGACTCTTTAATTCCGTCGTCAGAATTAAGGATTAGATCCTTGTACCATAATGATGAAATTAAAGATCTTCATAGATTTATTCTTAGATCTTAGAAGTACAAAATGCAAAAGAAGCTCTTTCGCTAGTGTATGTCAGAGGGTACATCTGTCAAGCACTAGGTGTCGCAGATGATTGCTGACATCGATCAGCTAGGTTAGCTGGGCATTACCTATGTGGCCGAGACTACCAAAGATTTGATCTTATAGTCTCTACCCGAAAGCTGGGGCAGGTTCATAATGAACCAATAGTAAACTCTTGGAGAGTTGATGGCTATGCTCAAGGAGGCAGAGCCAGAGCTTCTAAAAAGGGGCAAAGGCAAAATCATCATAGTCTTCTGGGAAGACAAATGACATATCCCAAGATGTCTGCCTAAAATGTGGCAAACGGGGTCACTGAAGCGTGACTTCCGTATGGACAAGACAGACATGAAGGAAGTGAAGGCGAGGCAAGGCTCCGGCTTCAAGTATGTTTGTCATAAACATGTTCACTATTAGTTTCAAAATTGGATTTTTGATACTAGATGTGGTATATAGATATGTACTGATGTGCAGAATCTGGTGATTAGCAGGAGGCTGACTTCAGTTGAGATCTATCTGTGAGTCGGAAACGGGACAAAAGTCACTGTTTTAACCGTAGAATCCTAAGTTTAGGAACTACCCTTCA